>CM037863.1:21291731-21779231 GCA_021292105.1 Anadara kagoshimensis | reverse complement strand
TAAGTGAGTTGGCAAAGTGGCATTATAAGAAAGCCGAAGTTAAGTGGAAAAGTTATCAAGTGGCATCATAACAAGCTTTGAGCAAGGTGGCAAAGTTATTCAGTGGCATTAAAACAAGGCTTTAATGAGTTGACATATTTATCGAGAGGCATTATAACAAGCTTTGAGCAAGTTGGCAAAGTTATCGAGTGGCATAATAATAAGATCTGAGTGATGTGGCAAAGTTATTGAGTGGCATTATAACACAGTTTAACCATATCATACATTACCTTTATAATGTCCACATCAATATTTTCTTCCTTGATCGCCGGCACACTTCTCATCACACTTTCCGGCTTCTCTTTTTTTGCAAAAAATGAAGGTGCCACAATAAGTTTTTTCTTCTTCGGAAATAAAACTGTCCTAGATTTTGAAGACCCAGTGTGTGATTTATCTTTTGATGGTAAGTGTTTTGTTTTATCTCTGGACAGCGCCACTTTCCCCGATTTTTCACCTTTCTTTACATCTTTGTCCCCACTCTTCTTAAGTTTCACCGTTCCTTCGGATTTCTTTATGAGTTTCTTGAATTTACTAGGCGTAACTTCTTTCTTTTGATTGGATGATTCAGCTGGTTTGTCTGTAGGGGATGCAGTTTTCTCTGCTGATGTGCTGGTAGTTTCAGTTTTAACCAGAACAGTGGTGCCATCTACAATTTTAATATCTGTAACTTTCTCCCTTTCTGCCCCTAAACAAAAGATAAAATAGACTCATCTAAAAGAATATTTTGTCTTATTGTACTGTACTTCTCTTTCTTGGCACATAAAAACACTAAGAATATGATTAATCAAGCATTTATTTATCGAGGCCACTACAGTAGCTCAGTTGGTAGAGTGCTGCACCTTTGCCTACCTGGAGATGTCTCAATATAAATGAAATATTCTTGACTGGGATGTTAAACACTATTACTCAACTCAACTCTAAACTCGTTTATCTATCAGTGGTTATCTAGGGATTGAATTTAGGTAAATAATGGTATTTTCACCCCAGTCAAGATTCTTTCACAGAAAATTCCATGGATGGTTGAGGAAACCAGAGTGCTTGCAGAAAATCACTGACCTTTGGCAAGAGAACTGACTAACTCTTTCACACTAGAATCTGGCTGATAGGGATACAAAACCTAGGCGCTGTGGTTCATAAGCATGCTCTTTAGACCACTTGGCCACTAAGAATAGTCGTAGAAAATTATGATGTGCTTACCAATAGCTAGAACAAATTCCACTGAATCATAATAAAGATTATTTTATAGATGAAAAAGATAGATTTACAGTAAAACCCGATTTATGAGAGGATCCTTTTTCATTTTTTTTTTATTTCAAAATCAAGCAAAGACAATAGTTCATGCATTTATAATGAAAACACGAAATAATGTGCTGTAATAACATCAAGATTTTTAAATATACAAATGTGTGGACAAACCAGGATGTAGCTAAAAATTTCTTTGTAGAATAATAGAACTTATCACTTTCTGATGGTACCAGATAAGAGTGGAAAGGAATTAAAGAGTTTTATGCTCTAGTTAAGATTTCTTTGACTTGTATCATTGTGGTCAGTTCATGGATGTGGAGGAAACCAGAGTGCCTGAAGAAAGCCACCAACCTTAGGCAAGCAAGCCAGATGGAAAAACCTCAACCTGTGTTCTAATAAATTTGGTCCAAAACCTGGCAAGCCAAAATATAGAACAAATATATTAGAACAAGGGTTGAATTTTCCCTTTCTGACACCAAAAGTAGTGATTGATTGTATTTTTTGCACCACAAATACATCAATTCAATTAACAATCCATTTCAATATGTGTTCAACATATCTATACATCTCTGATTTCATTGTTAAATCTTGGCAGAAAAACAAGACTGTGTGTGCCCTCTAATAAAGAGAGTGCAAGATGGAGATATCTTTCATAACTTTACATGGGTTTTCCAATCTTGGATGTAAGAAATATTAATCTTATGTTAATGAATAGCTTGTGTAATAATAAAGGTTCTCCTTATGGAAGATAGAACAAAAAATTGAAAGGTCTTTGTTTCAATTTTGAAAGCATTAAGCAGAAAAAGGTGATGGGTGATGACTAAGTTGTAACAGTCAAACCTGTTTTATTTTTTTTTTATTTTCATTTTTATAAAATTAATAACAAAATATTTAAATGTCTTTTTCTAGGTTCCCTCAATTTTATAATTATTAAATACCTGTAGCCAAATTTCCAAAATTTGTGAAATATAGTGCTTTTATAAGTATGTTTTCACCAATTTTCTAAAATGGGTATATTTTTGAAAGAATTTTTCAGACATTAGTAGCCAATGGTGATTTTTGCAAGGAATATAAGCGTTTAGCATGTACCTATATAATCACATGCAAAGACCACATTAACTGAATAACTGGTATACTTTCTATTTAACAAGTTTGACTGTGTTGTTTTGCAGGAAGAGATACCAAGCCCAAAAACCCAAAGCAGCAAAATAATGGGGGAATAATTGTTACTTCTGAACAAGCTTTGCAAAAGGGGAAAAGGGTGATTGCTTCTAAACAAGCTTTGCAAAGGAAAAGTATAAATTGGAATTCAAATTTTTACAAGCTCATGCTTTTGCCTTTACAAAAGTATCAATGGATATTCAAAATTTTCCTATCTTCTTGAGGAAAACAACTTCAATTTTCTGTGAATTACATAAACTTTAAAATTTATCAATTGTGTAAAAAATTTCAGTGCAAAAGGAATGAAAAAAGGCAGGTGAGAACGACTAACTCTGAATGAAGCTAATTTTAGCGGTAAAGCTTTTGTGATAGCGAGCACAACACCAGCTAGGAAAACAGCTTTGGCAATGATAGCAGCACTAGCTATACCTTTGTCAACCTTACTGGTTGTCTCTTGCGGTACAAGTGACTGTCTTCTTGACCTGTGAGAACCTTCTTGAAAAATACAAAATTGTTTTTTTCCTTCATTGGATGAACATCTTATTACATGACATGAAAATGATAATATTGGAAGTATGAATTTTTTTAGATTCAATGTATTTTTTGCAGTTGTTAATGTAATTTTGCAGTTGTTAATGTGACAAAGTGATTAGTGATTTTTATTACTTATGTGGCCCAAGTTCAATTACCATTAAGATATTTATTAACAAGTGGCTTTATTTGCTAGGTGTTCTGGCACCTTTTTCTAGATCTCTAGACCAATGAGCTAGATGTTTTTGTCTTTTTTTTTTCATTTTTTTTTACTTTTTCTTTTTGACTTTTCACAAATTTGCACAAATTTCACAAAGTTACAAAATTCAAATTTTTATATCCGACTTTAAATTTTAAAATGAAAACTGATTTGTGAGAAAAGAGGTTCAGTACACGTTAGAAAATGATATAATAGTTACTTGAAACAGTAAGTAGAGCTCACATAACATACAGTGCATGCCTGGCAAAATTTCAACACTATTCTAATGAATTAGTTCCAAATCCGCAACTCATTTTGCTCCTTAATTGGCAGTTTTTGACAGCTACTAGGGGTGTGACTGATAAATCGATATATTGATACATCATCGATAAAAGCCATAGATATGATATATCGATAAATGTTTTAAGTATCGATATCAACACAAATGGCTGCCAGTTCATGGCAAAGGTTGGAGTAGTCAATGACACATAGATTAAACTGGTTGTAAATGTATTGTAACTACAACCTATCATTTTAATGCATCACAAATCCAACTGACATTCGAAACAGAGTGCATATAATATTAGATACATTTAAAACGACATCAGATATACCAAATATTGCTGGAAAATAATCTGTCTCTAAAACTTTCAACAAAAAATAAAGTATTTTAAACAATTGTCCGATATTTTGATATATTGATTTAACGATACATTTTTCAGTTGATATATCGATATTCAAATTCTCACCAATGACAGCTCTAACAGCTACTATTTATCTCTTGGCAGATTTGATGCCACAAGCTATTTTATGTTTGCCACTCAAATTTGACTCCTAATAGTTTGCTCAGTGTTAAACTTTCGACAGGTCTGTACTGTATTTTTGATAGGAATTCAAAATGCATCATTAGTATAATTTCTAGTGTTTTACATGTAAATACACTAACACACTTCATAAAGACTAATAATATCTAATTTAACTAAACCTAAACCTTTACTAAAAGATATACTGTGGATCTAAATATATCTACATAAAAAGGGTGAATAGCTGATTAAAAGGGGAATAACTCTATAGTTTTACATTCATTGTATTATAATTAAACCTAAACCATTTTAAATAATCATTTCACTACAATGTATACTGTGGAACTAAGTAATTCTACATAAAAGGGGAAATAACTCTATAACCAGAGGCTCAGTGTGGCTGAGCCTGTATCGCTCACCTGACTAAAATGCTTTTAAAGCAAATTTGTATTCCAGTGATGAAAAAATGCACTGTTTATATCAGACAGAATGGCTAAGGAAATCACTGTAGAACTATATGTACCATTCACAGTTTTTTCAATCTGATTAAAATCACATCTCTCACTTGCTCCCCCATTTTTGATATAGGCGCGGAGTGGGAGATCTGAGGAAACACCGTTTAGGGGCATATGTGAATGACCCATTGTCGTAACAATTATTGTCCAATGAAATTTCAGCTTCCGAGATTTTGAAAGTGTTATGCCTTTATTGTAAATGAAACGCGCAATTTGAATTTGTCAATCTAAGTAAAGGACCTTCCATACATCATTCCCATAAAGTTTGGTTCAATTTGCTTCAGTAGCTTTAGAGGAGATAGCAAATATATGCTATTCCCATAGGGTTAAACTATGTTCTGTGCTGGCAGCCATCTTTTTTGGTGGATCAAAAAAATGTCCATAATCTAAGCAAAGGACCTTTCATACATCATTCCTGTAAAGTTTGGTTCAAATTGCTTCAGTAGCTTCAGAGGAAATAGCAAATATATGCTTTTCCCATAGGGTCCAATGTTAAAATATGTTCTGTATTACGGCCATGTTTTAGGCGGATCTGAAAAATTTTGGCAATCTACCGGTAAGTAAAGAACCATCCATACATCATTCCTGTAACGTTTGATTCAATTTTCTTTAGTAGCTTCAAAGGAAATAGCAAATATATGCTTTTCCCATAGGGTCCAATGTGAAACAATGTTCTCCACTGGCAGCCATGTTTTATGGCAGATCAGGAAAATTTTAGCAATCTATGTAAAGGACCTTCTATACATCATTCTTGTTAAGTTTGGTTCAATTTGCTTCAGTCATCTCTGAGGACATAGTCAAAAATGCGTTTTTCCCATAGGGTCCAATGTTAAACTATCTTTTGCGCTGACAGCCATGTTTTTTTGGCAGATCAGAAAAATTTTGACAATCTATGTAAAGGACCTTCTATACATCATTCCTGTAAAGTTTGGTTCAATTTGCTTCCCTAGCTTCAGAGAAGATAGCATATATATGCTTTTCCCATAGGGTCCAATGTGAAACTATGTTCTCCGCTGGCAGCCATGTTTTTTGGCGGATCAGAAAAATTTTGGGGATCTATGTAAAGGATCTTCTATACATCATTCCTGTAAAGTTTGGTTAAATTTGCTTCAGTCATTTCTGAGGACATAGTCAAAAATGCGTTTTTCCTATAGGGTCCAATGATAAACTATCTTTTGCACTGGCAGCCATGTTTTTTGGCCAATCAGGAAAATTTTGGCAATCTATGTAAAGGACCTTCTATACATCATTCCTGTAAAGTTTGGTTCAATTTGCTTCACAAGCTTCAGAGGAAATAGCATATATATGCTTTTCCCATAGAGTCCAATGTTAAACTATCTTCTGCGCTGGCGGCCATGTTTTTTGGTGGATCAGAAATATTTTGGCAATCTAAGTAAAGGACCTCCAATACATCATTCCTCTAAAGTTTGGTTAAGTTTGCTTCAGTAGTTTCAGAGGAGATAGCCAAAATGTGTTTTTCCCATAGGGACCAATGTTAAACTATGTTCCCCGCTGGCAGCCATGTTTTTTGACGGATCAGAAAATTTTTGGCAATCTAAGTAAAGGACCTTCCTTACACCATTCCTGTAAAGTTTGGTTAAATTTGCTTCAGTCATTTCTGAGGAAATAGTCAAACATAGCACTGTCGTGCTGTTGTACAGCGATGTTGGGAAAATTGTGTTGTGGCAAGACAGAATATAACCGAAAATGGGGGGGGGGGGGGGGGGGGGGGGGGGGGGTCGTACTATGCATAGTCCGATGGACGTTTTTTTTTTTTTTTTTTTTTTGGAAAAAGAAACGAATTTTTATGTACCAAACCATGTATTGCTGAATTAAATGGTAGAAAAAATTAATTTCATAAATATATGAAAAAGACAATCGGTAATTAAAATTTAAAAAAGTTGTACCCGATCGTTTTGTCATTTCGGATAGAGAGAAAGTAGAGTTTTGCAGATCCTACCGTCGCTATGAGGGGGTACATTCTAGCGGTTGTATGCATAACTGGATCATTTAGTTGTTTTACCAGTTCCGAATTTTTACTACTGAATAATATAAAATTTCAATCCCGTTCAATTAAAGGAATCGCAAACTAACTTTCTCAATTTGCTTCTACTTGAATGTGTTTCTTCAACCGCTTCCGATTGTTGGTGACCTAGTTTAACGATGTAAACAAATCGTGATCACGGAAATGCTTTTTTCAAGAAAACATACTACCACGTGTTTTTTAGGACAGGTGTCGATATTTTGGAATCAGTAAACATTTGTATTATTACACCACATAAATTTTATTTCCTCTGCTTGTGGATGACGTCTGCAGCAGCGCTTATATGAAACCCTGTTCGGATGTATTTGAAATTTACACACAACACTGTACGAATTATCTCCCTTTCACGAAAGT
Source organism: Anadara kagoshimensis (assembly GCA_021292105.1). Classification (NCBI taxonomy): domain Eukaryota; kingdom Metazoa; phylum Mollusca; class Bivalvia; order Arcoida; family Arcidae; genus Anadara; species Anadara kagoshimensis. The sequence goes on along the minus strand of CM037863.1, from coordinate 21,772,340 downwards.
AAAATCTAATCGATAAACATTTTAAAATATGACACAATTGCCTCAACATTAAAATACGTTATCATAACCTTCAAAATAAATTTTAAATTTCCGCAGATTTCACGAAGAATTAATTAAACAACCTGCCGTTGCTGTTCATTTCTTAAAAAGTTATGATTTTACATCGTAGGACGCAAACTTCTCGAACTACTTTTTATTGTAAACATGAGATCAGTTCGCCAAATTGCAGAAATTATTAGATGCATCCCGTCGCAATATTTTACTAGATTCCGAAATGTATTTCGATAATTTATTCCAAATGTGCATATGTAATCAAATGCATTACCCGTCTCAGAATACATATCTCACGATAAAACAGATATACTTCTTTCACGCTCCTTTACCAGGCGCACTATTTTCAGGTGTACTCATATCTTTTAATTTCATAGCAAAGAAGCTCGATATCTTGGAAGAAAGTGACAACAATGTACACGTTCACTTTGTTCACGCTGTACAAAAATGCATTTTTCCCATAGGGTCCAATGTTAAACTATCTTCTGCGCTGGCAGCCATGTTTTTTGGCGGATCAAAAAAATTTCTGCAATCTAAGTAAAGGACCTTCCATACATCATTCCTGTAAAGTTGGGTTAAAATTGGTTCAGGGGTTTCAGAGGAGATAGCCAAAATGTGAAAAGTTTACAGACGGACTGACTGACAGACAGACGGATGGACTGACGGACGGCGGACGCCGAGTGATGGCAAAAGCTCACATGGCCTTTAGGCCAGGTGAGCTAAAAAGGGGGATAACTCTATAGGTACATATTACTTGTATTATTGTAATTAAACCTAAACCATTTTAAATGGAGTAACTCTATTAAAAATGGAAATAACTTTATATATAGTCTAAAAAGGGGGAGTGACTTTAATATGGGTATACATACTTTCATCTTCATTAGACAGGGATCTCTTTCTGGCCTCTTTAGGTAACACATGTACAATCTCCACTTTCTGCTTAAAAGATACATGTAAATATACAATTATAATCATACTGCTATATTTACATTCCTGATAGCCAAAAAGACAAAATTGTCACAGTCTACTTATTTCTGAGAAATTAAAAAAATAACCTATTTTAGCAAATTTTTGAAAAAATACCTAAAAAAGGAAATTTTGAAAATTTGGCTAATAATTTCAAGTTTGTTGAAACCTAGATATTAATTATTTCAAATCTGAATTCATGCCTTTAACAAACTGACAAATTTCTCTCATAATTTTACTGTGTGATCTCAGTTTCATAATACTAGTTACTGAATGAATAATATTTGGGGGCGGGGGATAAAAAGAGATTAAAACACAAGTACCTGTTTTTGCATCCCCTGGGGTAATGGTCTGACATTTATCGGCTGTACTAGCTTCTTAAATCCATCATAAAATACAATTTCAAATGACCCTGTAAAACACCAAATATATGTACTTAGTACATACCGGTAAGTATAGAAATACCTGCCAGAAATCGTAATCAAATACACACATACATGTACCAGTACATGTCCAAATTATAACCAAAAAAAACAAAGTAAAAACTTTGAATTAAGTCAAATGTGAACTTCCACCAATGAAGCAAGGCCAGTTGTCTCGGAAGGTTATGCAGGGAAACCTTATATTTAATTATGTTGTTGCATAAGTCATTATTTGATATCACTTGATTGAGAATTGGACATTACAGTTTGTGATTTTAAAATAAATTTTGGAACAATTTATTGAAAATACCTTATGTATACATGTATTACCAATATATCATAATACATATTGTCTATGTTCCCATTCCTGGTAGCCAAAATCGCCATTGGCTACTAGATTCTGAGAAATTCTTTCAAAAAGTAACCTATTTTAGCAAATCTGTGAAAATTTACTTTAAAAAACACTATATTTTCAAAAAATTTGGAAATTTGGCTACTAATAATTTTTGAATTGTGGAAACCTCGATGTATTGCAAAAAGTGTATCGTAGCATGTCTGTATTGTCTCAGCCCTGCTGGAAACTGTTCTGTCCAAGCAATATGGGTATTGATCAAGTGATTTCCTAGCTAACCCCATTCAGATTATAATACACTTATAGCAATGTAGCATTAAATGGAGTTCGCTAGCATACCACATTTTTTTTCGAGAGTAAAGACATTTTATGGGAAAACATGAACTGAAGCGATTCAAACTCCAATTGGAAATAATTGTTCCGCAGGGTATCATGTGGTACACTGATTAACCCAATTCATCAAAAATGAAAATAATGTAAGATTTCTGTATGAGATAAAATGATATACATATAGACCTACCATCAGATAATATATTACTGATTTTCCCTGGATACATCTTACAATCAGTCCATTTGGCATACACATGCTCACCAATTTTATATTCCTATAATAATGAAAAAAAAAATGTCATTTTGATGGAATTATTGTGTTCATGTATATGCATCTTTTTATTTGAAAACATTTTCCATTTAAAAATACTTTACAGTTAAGTTTTTAAAAACAAATGCTATTTCATATTTGCAATGGAACATTATCACAGCCCTCAATTTTGTCTACTAAAATGGTGGCCAAATCTACCCAAAATTGTGTCTGGCAACCTAAAATTTATAAATAGCGGCCAGCTTGTACACTTTTGAATTTGAACTTTTGTGACCAGAAAACAGGTATTATATCTGTGTTACAGAATTTTCATGATACTGTTGCCATTTCAGGCAATATAATGGACACTTTACGTCATCATTATTGTTATTAATTACACTGATGTATGTAAGTGATTGTAAGTCAGTTTTAAAAATGTGCATTTTTGTTCTCCATACCTAAAATATGCCTTAATTTTCTTTCATTTGGAAAAGTTTGCCTGGCCACTTGGAATTTCCACTGGCCACCTGAAAATTTAAATTGGTGGCCAGCTGGCCACTTAGTTTTGAAACCCACTGTAAGGGCTGTATCACATTAACTGTCAACCTTAGTGGCTGAGTGGTCTAAAGCGTGTGCATAGGTTCGATTTCTAATTTTATACAGTCAAATTTTGGCATTATAACGGGTTTTGGCAAAAAATTGAGGGAGGCTTATAATGAAAAAAGAGAAAAAATGGATTTGGGGACTTCAAAATAGTCAAGATAAGCGAGGTGGCAAAGTTATAGAGGGTCATTATATTGATGTTATACTGTATATCAACTGTTTAAGGATTTAAAAATTTTAATCGTCTTAGACAGTCTGACACCCATTCTGTATTTGGGCCAGTAAAATGGGTTTTGAATATACAGAAAAATATTTACATTGTGTAATTTTTTCTTCTTCTCTTTGCGTTCTGAATGTCTTATCTTGGGTCGTAACTTGTCACTGGTGACTGGTACCCACTCATCATACCTCTGGTTCCAACCCTCAAAATGTATCAATACCTCACCCTCTTCTTCATCTACTTCCACAATCTTGGCTGGGTACCTGTTTATCAAGCAAAAACATGAAAGTTATATATCAACTAGTTTCATTTTCATCAATTTTGAAATAAATTTTTAATATTAGTCCTCTTGCAATTTTTTTGGGGATGTTGATGGAAGAGTGGTAGCTAAAACATGCCACATGATAATGTTCTTACAGATCAAAGTGCCTCTATCTGCCTAGGTTTGACCTGCACTCGGGACAGATCCTAGCCTGAGAAAGTTTGTCAGTTCACAAGGTCAGGGATTTTTCTCCAAGCACTCTGGTTTCTTCTACCATCCAAGTATTGGCTGTCTCAATATAAATGAAATAATCTTGACTGGGCTGTAAAGTTCTATTACTCTACTCCACTATTCTTTCAACAGGGTTCGTACAGACATTTGGATTCCAAATTTAAGGACTTTTTAGGGTCTTTTCAGGGTCTCATTTGCAAATTTAAGGCCTAATCAGAGGGATAATTTTATAAGAAAAACATTGGTGAAAAGACAATTAAATCAATAAAACAATTACTTACATGTCTATAGTAACGACACTTGAAGTGGGGGTTAATTTTGGGTGTTTGGGAGGGCCAGGTACCTTTAAATTGCTCATTTCAATGTAACTTATTTATTTATTTTGATCAGTCTATTTACAACCACTTAATATCAACACCTCATTGGCAAAATTCAAGGGCTTTTCAGAGACTTCAGGATAAATTCAAGGGCTTTTTAGGGTCTGACTTGTTTTTAGTGTCTTTTAAAGGCAAACCTCAAAATTTAAGGACTTTTCTAGGCCTGTGCGAACTCTGTTCAATATTCTTTCATGGACTGTCGTGATCAAATCATACACATCAGGGATCACAACTGACATTTTGGGTGGGTGCTGAAAACTGCACAGGCTTTTAAATCTGAAGTGATAAATCATTTGGAATTTGTGAAACTTTTACCATAATTACTATAGCTATGTTTCCATTTCTGGTAGCCAAAATCGCCATTGGCTACTAATTTCTGAGGAATTCTTTCAAAAAGTAACCTATTTTAGCAAATTTGTGGAAAAATACTTTAAAAAGGACTATATTTTCACAAATTTTGGAAATTCCGCTACTAATTATTTTAAATTTGTGGAAACCTAGCTATAGCAATGAAATATTTTGCATTTGTTGCAGGTGACTGTGTTCAAGTTAAAAAACAAAAGACATGATACATTTCATGTTTGTTATTTAAATCATTCTGTTACTCACAATATGAGGTGATTATGCGGACCAATGCCAACACCAACACCAACACCAACAACACCACAGTTAAATTGAAGTTTTTACTTTCATACTAAAGAACGACTAGTTGCTAAATTTATCAGTAAGTCTTTTTGTAGCATTTTCTAAAATTTTTGTCAAATTTTAAGCAAAATTGTGCACTTAATTTCGAACCTTGTATTATAAACAAACAAACATGAGAACACAAATTGCACAATAGCTGATAGATTACCATTTTTTCATATAGTCCATAGCTTCTACCCTTTCTCCTTTTTTCCACTGTATCCCATGTCTAGCTGGTAACTTCCCTTTACTTGTTAAGGATGTGCTAGAACAGGTGCTTGCTGTGTCAAAATTGTCCCCTAGTTTGACAGAACCACCTGATTCCCTTCTTGCTTTACATGGAGTGCTTCTTTCAGAACTTGTTCCGCTACCAGGTTCTGATCTAGAAGGTGTACTTGACAAGCTGTCATCAGAGTTTTTAGAAGGGGTATTCATGTCAAGATATGAAGTCTGGACTAAAGCTGTTGATGTCTCTGGTTGAGGCAGTGATTCGTCCATAGGTTCAGAATTCATTTCTTCTTCCATTTCTAAATTATGTTATGGTATTCATCCAATATTTACTACAAAGATAAAAAAAAAGGTTTAGTTAAGAACATTTCTGTAGTTTGCATATTTATTTAGTGCAACAGACGGATTCTAGCATAAGAAACTTTGTGTAGCGATATAGCTACATGGTATACCGTATAGTATGTACTATGTACAGGTTAGGAGATGTTAAGCACTACTGTCTCACCTATGGTGTATCGTTCAGGCGAATTGGTAGAGCGTGTGCTTAAGAAACAGGCGATCCAGGTTTGATTCCTGACGTCGGGGGGAAGGGAATTTTTACAGTGTAACTAGCATTTACACTGTTGTTGGGTAATTCTGCGCACCTAACACTTCAGCCTGCCGTAGAGGTATTAATACACGAGATACGACAGCAAGATTTTAACATGTAATAACTATATTCTTACATTTTATTTGTCCGCTAGTCCAAGGAAATCTAGTTGACATCTTGGAAATTGTCGGTCGCCAATGTGTGGTACCCCCCACATTTTCATAATCTCATATTTTCGGCTAATTCTGCGCACTTTGAACAAAATTGTTTGTTTTTTTGTAATTTCCTGTATGCAAATGAAATAATGATGACCAGCAAAGTTCGTCTATATATAGGGCTAATTTACATATAAACTATAGTCTGTTTCATATTACCATTGAGATAAAAAACTAGGTTCAAAGTTACCTATAGGAAACTTATTGAAGATTCACAGTTTAAAGTCACTTCTAATTCTGATTGAATTGCTCATAAAGAGAGCAAAATTTCATAATTTTTTTTAAAAATAATAAAATATCTTCACACAATATGAAACAAATTTAAAAAAAAAAAATAAAATTAGTAATTTTTTTTTAACATTTTGGGCATTTGAAATTCTCTCCATGGGCAACATTTCTTACTGGAGTGCAATATTTTAAATGCACCCAACCATGACATTCATCACACTTTGCCCAATTAAGCAGTTCCAAGGCAACTGATTTACGAAAATCTGGGGGAGTGAAGTAACCACACACTATACAAGGAATATCATCATCCTCATTATTATCATCAGATGCAGAGTCATAAAATGTTATCCAACCATCCGACTTGACATTACTTGGCCCTGGTTCCTGACTATCTTGTTGTTGAATTCCATTTATACAGTTTTTATTGTTGCTTTTAACTTTGTCAACTTTTCTTTTTTTAGTAGCAGTGTTTGCTTTCTTTTTATTTTCCTGTTCTCTCTTCCTACTAGATCTTTCCTTTGGCTTACTATTTTCCTGTTCTCTCTTCTTATTAGCACTTTCTTTTGGCTTACTATTTTCTTTTAAACATTCTAAAAACTCTATCTCTGTTATAGCTGCCCCACTTGCTGGTATCACATATTTTCTTGTCCTGAGCTGGGATTCACTAAGAGATTCTACTGTTTGTTTGTCAATGTCAGTCAATAAAAGTTTTATGTTTCGTAAATTTTTCCTGTCTTCCCTGGATTTAACTTTTTCTATTTCACTATTATGTGGTAATTCCTGAAGCTTTGCTGGTAAGACTTCTTCTGGATTAAAAGGTACCAGGCCAGTTTTTCTAAATGCAGACATTAAATTTGGTACAGTTAATGCTGCTTTGTATGCTTTGGCAATGAGAAAAGGTAAATCTTCTCTGATTACATGGCGTCCAACTCTTGAGTGGCAAAGCTTATGTATTTCTGCTGACAATGAGCGCTTAAAGGGGCTAAATATACCAACATCAAGAGGTTGAAGTTGATGACTGGTGTGTGGTGGCAATACAAACATATGGATATTTTCTTGTCTAGCTTTTTCAATCAGATCTATCGACACGTGAGTTGTGTGACCATCATAAAGAAGTAAACATGGTCTGACTTTAACATGGGGGATGAAATGGTTTGTCACAAAGTCATAAAATGTTTCTGAGTTGGACCATCCTGTTTCAGTGGTGACATATTTTGACCCAGGCAAGCAACCACTCACGATGTTCTGGGTTAACGTTGTCCCTTGTATATGATATAAGGTGGGATTGTTTCCCCAAGAGCACTTCCAGCTACAATAGTTGTTGTTAAGCCCACTTTGCCTGCTGTAACTACAAATGGTTTTTGACCAGTAGGAGCAACTATTTTTGGTGGCGTATGGTCTAATGAGATTCCAGTCTCGTCAACATTCCACATAGCATCTGGTTTATTTTTCAGTCCATATTTGTCCAAAATAGCTCCCAGTTCAATGAAATAGTTGGTAAGATTTGTTTCTGAAGCCCCTAATACTCTTGATAATTCTCTCTTTTTTGGAATGGTAATTGTTATGTCTGGAAATCTTCTAATGAAATTGTAGTACCAGTCCTTTTTGGGTGCAACTGTATCTTTAACATCAGCTATTCTGTTTGCCAATTCTATTACCTGGTACATACAATAGCCATATCCCAAACTTGCCATGTTCTTGCAGTGTTGAGCTAACTGCGTTTCCTCTGACTTTGTAAATATTGTTGGGTGGCCAACTTTAGAGTCAAATAAATCAGGATTCTTGATTCTTGATCTAAGTGTAGACTCTGGTATTCCAAACATCTTTGCTGATTTGCGGATGGAGTCACCAGTCCTTTTAACATTGTTGTAAGCATTTTTCAAAGCTTCAAACTTTTTATCCATTTCTAATAAATAAATAAATAAATAAAACAGTTATAATTTTTTATTCTAAGGTTTTCCTGTTATTATCAGTGTTATTATTATTATTCTTATTATTATTAATAATTATAATGTATTTTTTAACACTGTGTTTTCATTAAAAAATTAAAACAATCTTGACTTCATGTGAAAATGTAAATAATGAAACAGACTATATCCACGTGACCAAGGGGTGACATGACCTGCTCAGCTACCTTGATACAGAACGCTACACAGCATAACGGTTGGATTTCATTATTGTTTGATCATATTTTGGACGGATTTATTTTGGGCACATATAATAGTGAATCTAATTGATTCACATGAGAAAAGTTGTCATCGATGTCGTGTAATTCTTGAGATTTTTTATAACTGTATCCCCATTGGATGGACGAAAATGGAAGTCATGAATATTTATAAACCTCTGACCTAGTTGTCATTCATCGTAGGAAACTGAAAGTAGGTCTCATTTGTCTAATACATGATTTTTTGTAATTAAACGTATTCTATGGATCTCTAGTGGATATATGAAATGTATACTTTACCTATGGACAAAATATATCAGCGTTTCTGTCAATCTTCAAGACGAAAAATAGCACGTGCATATCAATGTTGACGTAAACACGGAAGTAATTAGCATGCGCAGAATTGGCCGATGCGCAGAATTACCCGACGTCGCTGTACATTTGTCAATCAAATTCAGTGTTCACTTGCTGAAGGTTTTTTAATTTTTGGCACTTTGATTTCTTCTGCAATAACTTAAACGGTCATCATGATAGAAGAAAAATAATGGCATAAAACATCATTCCAACACTCAACCAACATTAGTATGACACTGTTCACTAAATTAATGATCAAGCTATCAGCAAATCTATCTAGAAATTGACCCCCCCCCCCCCCCCACCTCCTAATACATACCAAACCACAGTCTTATTCGACATTTAGTAACTACTTTAGCCGTCTATACCATATGCGTATGTGTTCTAAACACTGTTCAACAATAGTGTATGATATTTTAAAGTGAATTTTACCAATGAATTCTTCAAATAAACAACGCAGCTTTCATATGGGCGCCATTTTTTCTTTGTATGTCAAAACCTTCTTCTTTTTTAGGCGCACCATTTTACTTCATATTTACATTTTCGAATTCAAGTCAATTCGCCCCACGGTAAACTCGCCCCCGTCAAATTCGCCCCCACTTTCAACAAATTCGCCCCATGTCAAAATCGCCCCCTTTCAAAATCGCCCCCACTTCTTGCAAATTCGCCCCCACTTCTTGCAAATTCGCCCCCATTTTTGCAATAACCATATAACAAAATAATTTTTTTATTTTTATTTTTATTATAAAAAATCAAATAAAAAAATGCTTCTTTGAAATGAAACATATGAGTGCATCCATATGATAATGGATTTAACTTTTATATTTAATTGTATTATTAAACGTTTCCAATGTTGCTTTTGACAAAATAATTTTATTATAAAATACCTACACAGAAGAAGCGTTCAAGTGAACAATGCATATGATGTTATCAGGAACAGAGACATTATTTCGTTAGGTTGAAAAAGATGTTTTTAATTATTTCTCTCAATGATGTAATCTATTAATACTCTAATGTTATTCTTTAATAAACGTTAAGCATTTTCTTTTACTGTACCCACTGTTATGATTAATGATTATATCATAATCTTACAAAGGACTTTTGATATGAATGCGCGACAAAAAAAAAAAAAAAAAAAAAAAAAAAAAAAAAAACCATTGCAATAAAAACACTACATATTTACAAATAATTTGTGTGCAGTCAGTAATAAGGCATATCTGAGGTCATAAAAAATTTTATGTTACTTTTACAATCTAAATAAAAAAAATTGATTTTTCAAAAATCGGGGGCGAATTTGCAAAAGGTGGGGGCGATTTTGAACGGGGGCGATTTTGACATGGGGGCGAATATGATGAAAGTGGGGGCGAATTTGACGGGGGCGAATTTACCGTGGGGCGAATTGACCTGATACCACATTTTCCCAAGAATTTTTAAGAATGATACAGCTTTATGGCGATTTACATGAAAAGAATAAATTATTTAAAGTTTTAAATTTAAAGAAAATATTTGGAGGACGCATATTTGAATGTTCGGATTATTGGGTCCGTTTCTTTTTCGATTCAAATTACATAATGTCGAAGAAACTTCCGATCAGTGTTTGTTGAAAGAAGTTTATCAAGGGGTACTGTTTTCTGCTGATTGTCAAAATTTATCAATCAATGTACCGGTCCATGTTCATAATTATTCTTCAAATTAATTGAATTGTACATGCCATTGCAAATTTGGTACAGTTGCACCGAGTTAATTCATATCAAGTGCATGTTTGCTTCTTAGCCCGAGATTCCCCTGGCCCGAATTTTTTTTTATCAATTGATAAAAAAATAAAAAATAAAAAAATTTCGGGCCAGAGGAATCTCGGGCTAGTTTTTTTCTGTGTCTCCCTCCAATCACGATTCTATTTGCACTGGTATACGGCTAAATCAGCTATTCTATGAACAATGAAATTACTGTTTATGTACTTTTTGCAGCTTCTCTAGCTTGTGTTCAGAAAATATGCTACTCTTAAAAAGAATGATGATTAAAATGTCTGTGCATGCCTCGTGCATATACTTTATCCTCTAGGATTTATTCCAGATAATTAGCATCCTTGAAGTTCCTTCTTATTTATGAGGACCTTTGCGGCCCAGTGGTTTAAAGATTATGGCGCCTATCGCTGCCTAGGTTCGAATCCCACTTAACATAGACCTTAGTGTGGTAAAGTTTGTCATTTCTCTTGCTGAAAGTCAGTTGTATTCTCTGAGCACTCCTGTTTCCTCCACCTTTCCTTAATTGATATCTTTATAAGTGAAAATGTCTTGATAGTGGTTGACAACTCTGTTATGATTATTCCTCTCCACTTCACTCTTATTTATGACTGACCATGTTTGTTGTGAGCAGAAGAATCTGATGTATTTTCAATTTGTGAAGATTATATTGCTATTAACAATGAACCTCTGTGTAGATATACATGTATTTAAAAAAAAATTCTAAAATTGATTAACAAAGGCAGTGTTTGATTTAAAAATACTGATGATTTGCTACATATTTGTATCATAACTACACTGTATCTGTTTAATAAATTGCTTGGGCCTTGCAGTTCCTCTTCAAAAATGAATTTAGGCTACCTGTCTTGATGATGTAGTCCCAAGTTTGTCACTTGTACATTATCTAAAATGGTTACAAAAATCCATATATAGCAGTCTGGGTAGCTCAGTTTGTAGAGCACTTGCTTAAATTGTGGGAGGTCTTAGGCTTGATCCTGATCCAACCCTGCATTTTTCTTCCTGTTAAGGTTTGTTAGCCAGTATTGCCTTGGAATTGATGGATGGTTAATTGCAGGCCATATAAAGTCCATCTGAAGAAATAGATATTTTTGCATGTTGGACCATGGGAAACTAAAAAATAACAAGAGAGGAAAGTAATGTCTGGGTAGCTCAGTTGGTTAAGTAGTCACTTATAGTGTCTGAGGTACCAGGTCTGATCTCCAATCTGTCTCGGCATTTTTCTCCTGCCTGTTACTCATATGACACCATTTAAAACTTCTAAATATCTTTTTTTCAGGTAGGATAACATGCCTGGATTCAGATGTGAAACCTGTGCAATTAATGTCAATTCCCAACAGCAGTTTACACAACATTTAAGTGGAAAAGCTCATCTGAGAAAGGTAAAGGAAAAAACTGTAGCTGGAGGAACATGGGATCCATTAGGTAAATATGATGAGCAATGACATTATCACTGTTATGGTTCCAGCAGTAAATCAGAATATAGTAAACCTTCAAATTATTCCCACTATTTGTTCAGTCAAATTTTGGCATACAGAGAGTTTGGCAATAAATTGAAGGAGCATTGCTAAAGATTGGTGGTGTTCTCCAGTCACTCTAGTTTTTTTCTTCAACCCAGAACTCACCACCTTAATATAAAATTGTAAGTGAAAAAACCTTGACTTTGGTGTAAAACACCATTACTCCACTCCACTCCACCATACCAGAACTGAACACCTTGATATAGGTAAAAGAATCTTGACTGGGGTGAAAAATACCCTTGCTCCACTCCAATTCACTCCAGAGTAGTAGGGTAAATAAATAGTCCTGAACAAAGCTAATTGTCCTTGTTCTACTTTGCTCAGTCTGTTTCAATCGCTTGTAGTTGTAAGCATCCTCTGTAGCGGCCAATGGCGGCCTACTCTTTTTGGAACTCTACAGAGGTTTCTTTAGTGTGTACTTAAGACACGGGACCTCAGTTTTATATCTCATCCAAAAGACTACTGTGTAACAAGCATTTTACAGCTCTAGTATGAACAGGAGATGAAAATCATCTCAGAAAATTGCCTAGTCCTGAGTGAGGTTTGAACCTACAACCCATGACTTAGAAAACCAGTGACAGTACCACTTGGCCAAGTCCGCCCACTGCAGACTACAGGTACAACAAACTCTGCAAGGACTCTTCAAAATTAGTTTTTTAATTTAAAGATCTAAGACTTCATTGATTTTAATTGCTAAAAATTTCTACCAAGGATAATTTCCCCTAGGGAAAATGACTAAAATTTCCCAATTAGCCCACTAAAATTCCTCAAAACAACATTGATGCATTGAAAAATTAAACTAGCTGCCCTTACCAACAAAATATCAGATAGTACCACAATATAGTGTCTTTGCAATGAAGATACTAGCTATTGCCAGTATATCATAATGCAGTTTGTTAGATCTCAGAACTTCAATTTTCCCAATCTTGAAGGTAAAAGATAGTTTTCAGAAAATGTAACAAAATCACTGTCCATTAGACCCATCAGATTATTGAAAACTAATTTTGACAACTGGTTTTAAGACAGATGCCTTCTATAATTAAAAGATCTAAGACTTCTATCATACATGCATTGCTTTATTTATTTTCAGAGGCACTAGCTTCAAAGCCCAAACTGTATGGAAGTTTTGTTCCAGCATCTAGTGCAACAGAAAGTGAAAATAATACCAACATTGTTAACAAACAGCCTCCACATCCAGGGCCATTTCCATCTCTAGTGGCAATGAAAAAACCACAAGCAGGACAAGAGGGTCTTGTACAACCAAAATCAGAAATAGCTTCAGAGACAAAGCCAGAAACCCAGTCATCAGCTACACAAGCAGGATTAAATGACCCATCGGGGTCACCACCGCCTCCTCCGCCCCCACCCCCAAAAGTAGTGAAAACAAACACAACTCCTATAGTGCAGGCAGTAGCACCACGGATGCTGGCTAAAACGAACATTGATCCTGTTACACAGTCACATGTAAACCCAGTTATACAGGCAGTTGTGGACAATGCTCTAGGCAAATTACCAACAAAAAGGAAATTATATGAAGGGTCGTGTAAAGTGTGTAGGATAACTTTTAATTCTGCTAGTCAAGAGAGTCAGCATTTTCAAGGAGCTAAGCATGCGAAGAAAGTTAAATTAATGGCAGGTATGAGAGTATAACATTATTTTATTGTGCAAACTTTTTTGTTTTTCTAAAGGCTCTTGTGTGTTGTTGAAATACAAGTACTTGTGTATTAAAGAAACAAATTTTCACTAATCAGTTGGCTATGTTTATATTTTGAACAACTTGACTTGTGTAAATGAATATGTAGTTTATGTGTAAAATAAGTACTTCATTCATTCAAGTTGTTTTTACCTCACCTAAGCATAGACCTAAGCATAGAGCTCAAGTGAGCTAATGTGATCATTCCATGTTTTTGTACATTGTGCTATATTTATATTCAGATTATACTTGGTCTATATATAGGCCACTATGTTAAATCATAGAAAAACCTTATTTACACACAATTTTCTTCAAACTTGCCTAGAATGATCTTCTTGACAAAAGTTCTGAAATGAATAGTGTTAAAAATAAAAGGTTACTAGAACAAATAATACAAACACCTACCCTGTAGTTAATAATCTAGAAGTGAAATGTAATTCTTAATTAATTTTCATCAAACTTGCACAGAAGCATAAGCTACACCAGGTCATGTTGGATCAATTGAATAAGTTGGTCATTAAGTAAAACTATTGAAGAAGTCTGTTAGCTTTCTATATGTTACAGTATTTCAAACTTTGGCCGAAATAAAAATTATTTTCAGGTGAAATGTTTTTAAATTTTTAATTTACAGGTTTCTAATTATACATCTTTGTTTATTTGTAGTTTCACCAGATAACAATGTACCTATAGAACCAGCTACAACATTTGTTTGTCAGTTTTGTAATGTAACAGTTAATTCATTAGTACAGTTTGAAGCTCACAGATCCGGTAAGAACAGGGAAACTTGGAAACTAACACTAAACAAAATTTCTGTCAAACTAAATGCATCTGATTGGTCCCATGGAGGGGTACTATAACAGTGTTTTACTGTTTATTCACACGTCCCCTAGTGAAAGCAAAAAGGTCTTCAATATTTATACTCTCCATAAATGTTGTGTAGGGATATCTTCCATGTTTATGGATGAATTTTCATCAAACTTGGCAAAAATGTAATCCGACACGAGACAACGTCACATATCAAATTCAGGTGCATAGGTCAAAGGTCATAGCACAATGACAAAACATATGCAGGGGGTATTTATCAGCTTCACTTGCAGTTCTACTTTTACTTATCTCCTTGGATAGACTTGGAAAATTTAAACATTTTATGAGCCATTTTTTTAAACTAAAAATTGATTCACTTGTCTTTTTGAGGGGGGGGGGGGGGGTTGGTTGTAGATATCAAAATCCAACCACTGATCCGTTTTGGGTGATATCTAAACTTGCCTGTTGTTTAATTTTAACTTGTCTCAGGGGCAGTCACAAATTTAAAATTATTATTTGCCAAAATTTCACAAATTTGGTGAATATATAGTTCTTTTTAAAGTGTTTTTTCACCATAAATTAAATATGTTTATATTTATTGAAAGAATTTCTCAGATGACAATTTGGCTATCAGGAATGGAAATCTGATATAAAACCCTGCTTTGATTTGTATTACAGTAAAAATTGAATTTTTTAAAATTTCAGGTGCAAAACACTTAGCAAATTTTGGAAAATTCAAAGCAGCACAGACAGCTCATAAAAAACCCCAAAACTCTTCAGACGCTACCACACAGACAAATACAGCATTACCTGATCAACAAAATGTGGTGGTCCCTTCAACGTAAGGTGAGGAAGTCATGTCATGTCAGTTGAACACATGACCTTTTAGACATGGCTTATTTAAACCCCTTAATTATTTATACCCAAATATTTACAATCACTGATTTTTACATAAACCTATTGACAAAAATAATGTTTACAGTTTGGTAAACAAGCATGGCCTGTCAACCACTTGTCAAGTCACATGAGATTAGAAGTTGCAACACTTCCTTTTTGGTTTTTTCTTTTTCTTGTTTGGGGCAATTTATGGGAATAGCCACTTACAAAATCTTGTTTATACCCCATAAACCACAACAAATTGAAAGTTATTTCTAAAATAAACGAAGTTTAGGGTTGAATGTTTGGCTACCCCATTATCACACCAGAGCTACCAACTGACCCACAACCCGCAGGTCCAACCCTCATTTGGACATGAATTCCCCCTGACCCGCCAAAAAGGGGACTGACCCACAAATGTCCATAGAGTTTGAGGTTTCGCATTGTTGATTCATTACCGCTCAAATCCATCTGCAATTACAGCGAATTAGAGTGATTTACATGGATGGACTAAGAGTGTAGTGGATTAGTTTTGTGCCAGGTAGCAGGTGAAAAATCACTATGTGCATTATACTGTATCCATTTCTCTAAGAAATCACATGACAATTAACAATATTTTTAAAATCTAATTTTCAATTCTTTTGGGAGGGATACACCCAGACACAGTCAGATTTAGTCTGTCCCCAATTACACAAAATTGGGTTGGCAGCTCTGCACACCTGCTTCATAACATCCACATCTATGGATTTGGAGCAAACTTGGCACAAATGTATACCAACTTGTGATGATGTGTACTACATTTAGGGGTTTACAGTCAAGATTACAAGGTTACAATAATTGCTTTATACCAGTTGTAATGGTAGCAAGTGTATTCAAAACCCAAAGACTGATGTACCCTTGGTTAGTTTGCTATTTTTAAAACCTTTAAAAATAAAATTACCATTATTAGCAAATAAGATATGCTTTCAAACAAGACTAGAAAAAATTTACACTTATTTGTGTTATTTTCTCTACTTTTTGGAGATTCATACATACATTAATATTTTCGCTATTTCTGTCATTTGTTTATTAATGTAGGTTTGTTCTTTGTTTTTCAGGTTTTCTAAAGAGTTCGTTTTACATCCATCATGAAGTTTTTAATGATTCACTCATAAAACATTTAAAGCCTCTCTATCAACATACATGTGATAAATATCCTGGAACCTTTAGAAGAAGCATCGTTTTTATGTCGCCTGAAAAGCTATGTATCCATTCCTGGTAACCAAATTCACCATTCGTAGAAATTTTGATTTATTTCTCACAAGAAGTACTATGTAAGCCAGATTTTTGCTACATTTCCTTTTTGTATAATGTCAAACGGATTTTGAGCTTCATGTTGTGTTTTGGAGTATCCTTTATCTACAATGCCTGAATTTGAATTTGTGATGTTGATACATGAATAACTCTTCAGAAGTCAACATTAAGGCATATATTATGTCTTGGATTTTAACCTTGTCATTGTTTTAGAATGAAGTAGCTATGGAAGATTGTGATGTGGTACATGGTTCAGCTTAAACCTTTCAAATTACTTAGCACTGTGCCAAGTAATTAACTGTTGTGTACTTGGCACCAAGTTGCTGTAATAACTTACCAGTAGAGTAGGATGTAATCTTATTTTAAGCATTCCATTTTGACAATTTAATAAGAATCATGGATGACCTATCATAATCTACTTGGCTTTGGGCCAAGTTTGAATAAATTTCCACTCGTCACAGGGTTAATTCAACTTGTGACAAGTGGCTGAGTGTTTGGCATTTGTGATAAAAATGAAATGGAAATAATACATTAATTTATTGAGTATGATTGTCTAAAAATTAAATTGCAGTTTCATCATTATAGATTTATAGACTTAATTCGATTGTTTAAAGTATTAATTCCAATTCATCTTAATGAATTGTTTATCTTTTAAATGTTAAAGAATATTTACGATTGAAATTAATTTAATTTCCTTCAATAAATTGATCTGGAAAAAGGGAAATATTTTTGCAAAAACAGATTTATTGGTGTAAATCACATGAATCAGTTTATATTTTTAACTTCTTTGTTATTTTCAGCTAATCTGGTCAAAAGGCCATTTGAGCTTATGGCACATGAGTATTTGTATGTGTGTGCATGCATGCTTGTGTGCAGCATGAATTGCCAAGTTACTAAGATTACATTGTACAAGTATGCATGAAACTTTTTTTGTTGTGAATGTCATGTTTTATACATGTACCGTATGTGTATATGTTTTTAGAAAAGTTATTTATTGCAAGAAGTGGAATGGAAAATTTGTTACAGTATGCCCCAGGCAAAATTATTTCACTTGTAGGAAGACTGCCAGCTCTGGGATGGTGGAGGAACTCTTCGAGATCCACAAGGTGAAGCAGCATGCTTTAGACTGCTCCGCCACTGATTTGTTTCACTGCTTGAATTATGAAGTCGTTAACCAGTCCCGATACAATGTATACAAGCAGTGCTATCAGATACTGTGAAATCATGTATTTTAGTAGTGTCAAATTTTCTTGTTTCTACGGTTTTGTTGGATGGTAAATTTGTGCTTTTCGTTTAACATGCACATGTACAAAATGTATATACTATTTTGTTGATATTTAAATTTAAGAGTATCCATGATCACAACGAAAATTAAGACACCACAAAAAAAAGAATGATTTCACAGAATACATCATCTACATTGTATTTGTTTTATCACCATGTGGATAATCATTTAAAATTGTTGTTAATATAGATATGTATGTATCTCTTACTTTTATTTACTGTTACCAAATAAATTGTGATATTAATTTTGTATTGCAGTTCATATTTTAATTTACACATATATACTGTAAACGTAATTTTTTTCTAGGTGTATTAATTTTCGCTTATTTCAGTAGTTTGTTTTGCACGAAATATATACAGAGCGAAAATGTATTGCGCTTGTGTAATATTGCATATTTAACAAACATGAAAATTTAACTACACGGACATGTCTAACTTTCATATACCTCGAAAATAAATACACATGAAATTAAAAATGTTTATAGCAGCCAAAAATTTACACACACACACACAATAATACGAGACCCTGTTACCAACATGTCCACCGTCACATTCTATTAGATTGAATTAATGGGGTTTTACCTCCTAATCAAGAATGTTTCACTGATATCGAGATGTCACCAGCTATAGAAGTGGCAGCAATTTTTACTTTTGCAGTACGCTCAGGGATATGTGCAGGGAGGATTTTTTAGTGTGCCACACCTTGTGACACAGGGCATCAGGTTTTAGACGAGGTTACAGAAATTTTGTATTATCTATGCATATGCTGGAGATACACAATCTTTGTACCAACTTAGACTTTGGGTTTGAAAGCAATAAGGTTAATGACAGCCATCATGGCTAGGAGGTGCTTAGCCCTCTAGTTACACCAAATTTGTTTTGATTGGTGCGGTGGTTTGAGAGAAGAAGCTTGAAGTTAATGCAAGACATGTAAAAAATGTTGAAGTTAAGGAAAATCTTAGTTACAGAATGACTTTGAAATTGGAATCTGGTCTCATTGTAAAAGATTGATTAAATGGTGTTTTACGTCCCAATCAAAAATATATCACTGATATCGGAACATTAGCAGAAACTTCTTTGACTTTGCAGTGCTAAAGGGCAATGTAAAGGGGGTTCTTTACTGTTCCACGCCTGCCATGGCACCAGTTTTTAAGGTCTTCTCAGGGATTCTGCGACTTCATTTCTAAATGCTGAATGATAGGGAAAGAAGATTCCTTACCTTTTTCCTCTTGGTCAGACTTGGTTTGACCCCGACCTCCCACATACGAGGCGAACACTCAGCTACTGAAGTGGTGAACACAGAAGAGTCATGTTTATCAAAGTAATACAATATACCAACTGTTGCTGCTAACGTAGTGGTTGTTAAAGTTTTCATGGTCTCTTCCTCAGGACCATGCCACTTTAATTTCTAAATGAAGAGTGTGCTTAGGAAAAAAGATTCATTGCACTCAAAAACTCCGGGCATGTTCGAACCCCAACCTCCCAATTCTACCAAGTGAGCTTACAGTAGTAATGAACACAGAAGAGCCATATTTATCAATGTACATGTAATACAATACCTGTCGTGTAATACAATATTAACGAAGCATCTGTAGTGGTTGTCGTAAAAGATTCCCACAGAGTAATAAACAAACAAATCTCTCTTTTATCTTGACCTTGAAACCACTTTATTCATTAATTACTTGGCAAATGTCTTTAAATGTCCCATACCTGCTATGGCATGGGACATCAGTTTTTAAGGTCTCTTCCGAAGGACCCTGTGACTTTAATTTCTAAATGAATACTTAGGGAAAGAAGATTCACTACCTTTTTCCATGTCTTGTTCAGACCAGGACGGGATCGAACCTTACCTACCACATACAAAACAAGTACGGTACTAATAATTGAGCTTACTGTAGTGGTCAACACAGAGGAGCCATGTTTATCAAAGTAATACAATATACAACTGCTGCTGCTACCCTAGTAGCTGTTGTGAAAGATCCACACCAAGTATCATAATAAACAAAATAATCTCATCTCTCTGATCTTGACCTTGAACTAAAAGCACTATTCATTAATTACTTGGCAAATTCCTGCCATGACATGGGGCATCAGTTCTTAAGGTCTCTTTGGAAGGACCCTGTGACTTCCATTTCTAAATGCAGAGTGCTTGGAGAATAAACAAACGTTACTTTATTTCAAATGATGTTCAAACAATAGCTGGGTTCAAACCTAACCTCCCATATAAAATGCATTTTATCCAATGAGCTTAACGTAGCAGTGAGCACAGAAATTTATCAAATTATAACAATATACCACCTGAGCTACTGACTGTAGTGGTCGACATAAAAGAGTGAGTGAGTAATGGTGTTTAACGTCCCAGTCAAGAATATTTCACTTATATCGACACGTCGCCAGCTATAGGCGAAAGTGCAGAAATTTTGCCTGTGCATTGCGCTTATGGCATTATACAGCAGGGTTCTTTAGCATGCCAAGCCAACCGTGACACGGGACCTCGTTTATTTTAAGTTCCTATCCGAAAGAACCGTGACTTTCATTTTGTAATACTGAGTGCTTGGCGAAAGAACAGACACTACCCACTTTCAAGTCTTGGGTCAGACCCGGCCGGGTTTGAACCCATGACTTCCCACTTACGGAGCGAGCACTCTACCAGCTGAGCTACCGCAGTGGTTCGACATAAAAGATCCACACCGAGTACTGTAATAAAAACGAAATAAATCTCTTCTTTTATCTTGACCTTGAAAGCACTTTATTCATTAATTAATTAATTACTTGGCAAATGTCAACAGAGACACAAAAATTAAATTCGTAACATTGCTTTAAATACAATCTTCAATAAAATTTGCATGTAATAGTAATATATATATAGATATACCATGTATATAATCCTTGTGACATAATTACAAAAAAAAAAAAAAATTAAATTGAGTACGGTACACAACGTTAAATAGATAAAGTCATAAATTAAAAGCATATGATACAAAATGGCAGACTTACGTAAACCTAAATACAATATGGCCGACTTAAATAATAACATGATACACTCAAGGTATAATAACAACCTTATTAAATTAAATATGTCTAAATGAATTGCATATAGGTGATCAAGCCATCATCATGTGGTAGCATTGGTTGTTTTTATAAGTTATGGTACTTGTAGTTCAACATTTTTTGGGGGTAGATCAAGTCATCATGTGGTACATGAAGGTCAAGCGGACAGGTCAATGCTGTTTGCTTATATTTTTTTTTCAAATTCAGTCTGTTTAATAAAGTGGAAAGTAATGATATTTATCATCCAGGTCCTAATTATTTTACCTATTCAAGACAAGACAGTTCTGGAATAGTAAAAGAATTTTAGTGCCCAAGATATCCACTGACTTTCTGGCAGCAAACTGACAAACTTTCTCACTCTGAAGTGGGATTAAATCTTAGGCAGTCTATTTATACAGCCAAATTTTTTATTAACAGTAAATTAAACCATGCAAGCTGACAAACTTTCTCAAGGCTAAACTTACTGGAGTGGGATTTCATCCTAGGCAGCTTGGTTAGGATTAACGGCAGTCAATTTTTTTTTGTCGTAGTAAATCAACCACTATTTTTGCGAGTTGATCACCTACTTGCAATCATTTAGACAACACTAACACTAGAGAAAAAGCACTAAATGGTCCTTTTGACCAGGTGAGCTAATAACAAACAAAACTTGACTAAGCTAAGCATCTACATTCAATCTTGACACTTCTATGCTGTCCAGTCCAGAGTATACTGTCTGTGTACTGGTATACTGTAACTGTGCTGGTATTACATGCAAGTACAAACATTTAGGGTGGGTATTTTTTCTCCATATAATGTAAATGTGATCATTTCTGTGTTGTGGAAGTTTTTCGCTTTTTCGCAAATTGAAAAAGATCACGAAAAATCCTGCCTCCAGAAAATTACAGCATGTGATGTATCATATACTACATACTTCAAGAATGAGCAAATGCAAAAATAACCCTTCACGAAATGTCAACGTTACCATTTTTCAAAAATTTCTATATGCAAAAATAACCACTTTTACAATAATACAGAATAAATAGCTAGTGTAATGGTACCGGGTATATCTATGTCTACAATCCACGAATAATCCTTATCTACAGTACTATTGATAAACCCATTAAAATATAGGTATGAAAGGATTAAATGCAATCTATTGGAATAAATACACATATAACAGCATTTTATCAATTTTTACATTCAAATTTTTTATGGGATAGGTGAACTAAAATTTCACTGTTGACCCTTTTAAGGTCTAAAAGTCCTGTTTAAAATCATTGATATTTAAAATGTTACCAAGAATTTGAGATCAAATGTCTCTTATTTGAAATCTTTCAATATTTGAAATGTTCTCTATAATTTTAGATCAAACTAAAACGTTACTTCATTGTGTGAAATTATCAATTGTTTAAATGTATAATCTGACACAGTCTAATCACTGTGATTGTTCTAGAACCTTGGAATCACAAATGCATGCTGTTCACGTTATGAGACTTACAGAATAAATTTCACACCATACCGCTAACACAAATCACCCTGTTATCAGACCGAAACTTAACTAGACCTTTAATTGTACACCATACCACCAACACAAATCACCCTGTTATCAGACTGAAACTTATTTTTCTGCTGAGCTCTAAAGAAGGCACAAAAAACATAAAATTAACAACCTAGGGAAAATAATTTGTGTAATATTGTATATCACAACTCTCAAATAAAAAATAAATAGCATTTTACTCATTCAAACATCACAAAAAACATAGAAAAATAAAATTAGGGCAAAAAACCAAAACAAAACAATAAAAGACCCCCAAAAACAAACATATATATACAAATTTGACATGACATAAAATAAAATAAAGAATATTTTCATATGTAACAACAGATCTCCCTCTTACAAGAGTTGCCTCCCTTTGATAGTCACTCCATAGTCTTTTGTTAGAATTATCTCCCTTTGAGACTAAAAACTTTTTCCCCCTTTAAAGCTTTTTTTAAAAATAAATTTAAATACTGTTCCATGTAGCAATAAAAATAGCTTTAGCAGGATGCTTCATTATCAATGAAAAGGAATTTTAGAAGGATGCTGTGAAGTAATGAGAGGTTATTTCAGCATGATCTTACATCAGAACCAGTCTATCTGTGGAACTGTTTATTGTTACCATGGTGATTTGATTCCATGCAAATGGCCTTGTTATTGGCATTATTTACATCATAGCATCCTGGAATAGAATGCACTTATAAATAAAATTTGCTGATTCTATGGCAAACAATAGTTCTACATAATGAAGTGGTTCTGAAACAAAATGGCACCAAATGTTCTCCTTATGATTAAAAAAAATGGAAAATGTTTGACAATATTGAGCTTTTGTGAACATCAAAGGGGAGATAATCCACTGATACACATGAAAAGGGGAAGTAATCTGATACAAGTTGGAAAAGGGAGATAATATTTTATCCATGTTTATATGATTGTATAATGTATATTGAGTACAACAGAATAAAACACAACAAAATGGAGACAATCCGATTTATAAATGAACTTGATATGCATCAATAATAATTATAATAATAATAATTATCACAACCACAAAAGACAAATAAATAAATTATAAAGAACAGTAAATTAATTAAGAGTCAAATAAATTAAGGTACAATATAAAGGATATCACCAGTGTATCACATGATACCCCCTAATGTTGGTGTGAAACGATTACTTTCATTTTATATGGAATCCAATCCATGACGTTTTTCCATAGAAATGACGTTGAAAATTTGCGACATCATTTTTCAAAATATTCCGCACATATGTTAAGGGGTATTGATCACATGGTACACTTGCAAAATCCATTGGTGTTAAAATACAGCATGTCAGACTCCTTGTACATGTACAATCACTATCGTTTTTCAATCAAACCCCAAGCTGCCATCACTTTTATCAGACTTTGGTCAGTTAAATGATTAATAATATTTCTTAATGATAAAACTGGTTACACAGTAGAATTATCTTAATTTCATTTCTCTGAATAGACTTAACATTTATATGATCTTCCAAAGAGTATATGTCCAACATTTGCCTGCTGTCTATAGAGATTCTACATGTATACATTGTATATACATATGTTATTATATATAATCTCTATCTGCGTATACATGCATCTTTTCTCTCCTTTATTGTGACCCTCTTGTTTTACAACATCTGTTATTCAGAGTGATCTAGCCAAATCGGCTTTACAATTACATGAACATGTACCTCTGGTATATAACTAAATTATTTATTAGACAATGTATAATGGAGTTTGTCAACAAACCACAAGATCAACAATTCTTAATGTGTATGTGGAACATTTTAGAAAACATTTATGCCCCAAAATCCCAGAATAACCTTTTTTACTGGAAATGGTCAACTTGGGCAATTCCATACCCAATGGAAATAATTCCATAGCACAAATGGTTAAGTCATGTGATGAGAATGCCAAATGAGAGAATTCCAAAAACAGTATTGAACTCGTCAACACCTGGAAAAAAAGCCTGGTAGACCCCGTACCACCTGGAGGAGAACCATCCAAGTAGAGTTACAGGACCTGGGATACACCTGGGGGCAAGCCAAACATATTGCAAAGGACAGAGACAAATGGAGGACACTTGTTGGTGCCTTATGTCCCATACGGGATGAAGTGGACAAGTAAGTAAGTAAGTAACAAATGTTTTGGGTATCAAGTGGCATGCTGGCAACTCCAATTATATCCCTACTTCTGTAATTAAAATGTCTAAAATTCTTTTTTCTGTGGTATCACGATATACTTGGTACATGTACAAGTTGTTGGTGTGTGTGTACCTACCTCTGTTGTATAAATATGATACTAGTACTGTAATTATATTAATTAAAATAGTCTTCTAATTTTAGTGATCTTCACAATGAAACAACAGCACTAATTTATGTTCATGGTCAAATACAATCATAGTGTACAAATCCATTAAATTTATGGTATTTCAGGTTCGCCTGAATTTAACCATTTATGATTTGGGCTAAAATTTGTACATACTAAAATTAATATAATTACTGTAAATAGATACATATATTTGAGGAAAATAAGTCCTGGTAGCACTACAAAAATGGATTTTCAGCAATCATAAAAACTTTTAAACAAAACAAGATAATGACACAAAACTTCAACATTGAAAAAAATCTACACAAAACAGAACAAAAACTCGGAAGCACAGAAAATATACAAAATAAACTGTTTTAAAGTATGAGGACCTTACATAATTTGATCAATAAACAAATAGAACAGGGTTTACCCTTCCCATGGTCCTTATGATATCCTTTACAATTTTGCACAGGACTTTCAACTTCACACATACATCACAAAATATAGCAGCTTTCCAATAATGGTGTTATTTTTAGAAAAAAATACTGTAGAATCACAAATATTCTTAATTAGCTAGGCCTCCAGTGGGATTTATTTAACCAAACACAATTAAATATTATCCTTACACTTTCTTAAAATTGCAAAAGCATGAAAATTTAAACCCCATGAATATAAACGATTCTACAGTATGTTCTAGTGATTATGGACAAACAGTAAAATTAAACATTTTGCACAATTGATGTCCTAAGAGTTAGTTGCATAATAACAAAATACAGAAAATGGCACAAATACTAAATTATCACAACTGAAAAGAATTGGCAGTTTTTTTTTGTATTAAAGCATTGAAAAATCAATGAAACCACTTAAAAACCACACATAATCAAACTTAAATTTAAGCTTGCTTTAAAGGCCACCTGCCTATATATAGACCATGGTCTTTTAAGCAAGGATTTTAACACATCTCTTTTATTTTTAAATGCATCATTTAAACCTATATAAAAGCTACTTGATTACAGAGAGTGGAGTAATGTTGTTTTATGTCCAAGTCAAAGAGCTAATTATGGGAGGATGGAGGAAACCAATAGGTGAACCCTATTGCCAATTGTAGGAAAATTTCGTGTCACTGTCACCATGGCTATATATGTCACAGAGATATGCTAATTTCAAACATAAGCCAATGAACATGCAATTTCAAAGTCAGGCAACTCTGCAAATGAGCTATTTCCCTTAGCAAAAATTTACATGGTACAACTTATTTACATTGTGCAACTTTTTTTCCACAGAAAAGACAACAGAAGCAGTGAGTAAGCAACTATTTAACTGCAAGCATTTCAAACTGACTAGATGTAAAATTATTTTTTATATTCTGAACTTGTAAACAACGACTGAAAATATAAACATGCATAATTATCTAAATATTTTGTAAGTCAATATAATTAAGTTATACAGCCAATTTTTGCTCACATGAAAGTCACGTGAATCAAGCTTATATGTTAAACTCATATGAAAAACTTCACGTGAAAAAATTAACGTGAAATTCACATGAACTGAAATTCATGTGAAATTTAAGTGAATTTCATGTGAATTTCACATGAATTTCATGAGCAAAAATTGTCTGTGTACCAAACAAGCAAATTCAATGAATTAGGATCCCAAGCCAGTAGGTACACGTTTGTAATGTACACTTATGTTGAATGGACCATAACTCCTGGGATAATGAACAAACTAATTCAGGTTAATAAAAATGCACATCTCCTATCAATGTTGATGCTTTGAACCAAGTTTTGTAAAATTGTGCCTAATAGTTTTGGAGAATTACTGTGGGGAAGAAGCATTTAGGGAAAACTACCTTTATTTGGTAACCAAACAAAATCACTGAGTCTACATTAGCCATATTTATTTTTGAGGTTGACCGCAAACATGGCAAAATAAAAACATCTTGAAATATTATCATTATATTGTAATTATTTCCTACAGATGATTTTGGTAAATGCAGTTTTCTGGTTTTAATGCTAAAATTTTTGACCATGTAGAGGGACAATGTTTCTGTAATTAATTTCAAATCTCTCCAATTGTGAGCTAATTTACAAGATAACTATTAAAACATGAATGAAATCACAGACAAGCTTGTTGTGCCAATAAATAATTTGTATATTTGCAGTTGAAAATTTAAATTTTATAAATGGAGGAGAAATGAATGGATATGTTAAAAAATATATGAAATTCCTGGCAAAAATTTACTAACAAAATATTCTGATTCAGGCAAAAAATTTGAAAATGTTTGAAATTTACAGAAAAAATTTGGTAAAAAATGCAGGCAAAAAAAAGATAAAAATTAAAAATAAATACATGTATTTGAAATTACAGATAATAATTTGGTATTCATGCAAAAAAGGTGTAATAAGAGATAAACACATGCATTCTTATAAATATTTTGTGCCAGAGCATACTAAATGTTTATTAAAATTTTGAAGAAAACATGTGAAAATAACTAACATATTAACTCCTCATGCCTTAGTTCTCCAACAGTGTGTTCAACATCTTCTAAAGGTTCTTTCATTTGTATCAAGATGGTTAGTCTTGGAATGGTGGAGAAAAGTAGAGTAGCCCAGGGATTAAGATCAGCGAGGGTCCAGTAGCCCATGGCTCCTAAAATAAGTCTGTACCCCTGAATCTACCCTATAGAGTATCTTTCTATCTAACCACATGATGAATGGAATGCTAAAACTTCAGGGATGAGATAGTACAACTCCTCCCTAAATTATACAATGGAATGATCCACTTTTATTAACATATGGACCAAACTACAATTCTGTAGGGAGTAAAAGGTGGTGATACAAAAATTTTCACCTTTTTACCCTTCAGAAAAAGAAAAAAATATTTTATAAAGAAAAATTTACAGATGATGATGAAGACGACGAAAGATGGATAAAGCTTAGCTTAAGTAAGTTATTTAATGAAGAATGGAATTGATATAAAAAGCAATGTGTACATAAAAATATTGTATAATTCATTCACCACTTCAGACCCGTATGGTATAAACCTACCTTATCAAAGTTAGACCATACCATTTTGAACATAGTTTGGTAAAAACAATCACGGTATAAAAACATAAGCATCACAAGCAATTCATAAACCCTACCTAATAATAGTTTTTATGCAGCTCAAAGCAATTCACAAATTTCACAGGAATATTTCAAAGCACATTGGTAAAAAAAAATTACATATGAGCAATCACATCAATATTGACAGTTACCATAGCAACCATATTGTTTCAACTGTCTCCATGGAGAATCTTATAAACAAATGGTAATCTAACTACTACATTAAAACATTATAGTGAGTATCACACAAGTATAAACATGGTAACTACTTGATAACGGATATACTGTACCATAGCAACACCATCCACAAAGCATTTCATAAATAAATATAGATGTTGTAACCATAGTAACCATGTATAAGCAACAGTATCCAAGCAGCGTCACACATATATAGCCTTATTTACCATGGTGTCATAGTTATGGCATATGCCTGTATAATCATGGCAACTATGTCAACAAAGCATTTCATAAAAAAATGATGATGTTGTAACCATGGTAACCATGTCATAGCAACAGTATCCAAGCAGCGTCAGAATATATAGCTCTATTTACCATGGTGTCGTATATACCTGTATATAATAGCAACTACATCCATAATATATAATTCTTAAGTTACACTTAACAAAGATTAACACAGCCATATTTGTTGTTATAATGTCACTATGGAAATGCAACAAACACCTAAGTAACCATAGAAACATCACTAAGGTTACATTAATGCTTTGCGATTGGAGGTTTTCCAGTTTTCCATACAGAATTATGAAGTACTACAGCATCTATAGAGACAGATAAGTGTTTTGTAGAAGTTACTTCTGAGAAACTCTTAGCTCCAGAATTATATCTGAAAGAAAAATAGAAATATTAAAATGTCTTTTGAGATCAATCTTTGCCACATCATTACATAAAAGAACAGGATTTAGGACTTCAGATCAAAGAAGTGTAGTGAAGTAATGTCCATGTAGTTTTATGCCTCACTCAAGATTCTTTCATATACATGTACATCAATGTGGTGAGTTTAGGGATGTTTGAGGAAATTGGAGTGCCTGAAGAAAATCGTGCTTCACCAAGCAAATTGACGTATCGCTGGCCACGCCAACAATGTTCCGTCAAATGACCGGATGCTTGATTTACAGGCAAAAAGAATGAAAACTCAGCCTGAATAGCGCCATTTAATGACGTCACTGACACTAGTATGTCATTAGTTGCTGTGACGCTGCTTTGGTACCGTGATGGCAGCCAGTGTCAGAACATTGTGGGCGTGGCCGGCGATCAGTCAATTGACAAACTTTCTTACGCCAGGATCTATCACGAGTGGGATCTGAACCTATGCAGTGAGAGCCAGAATGATTCATAAGTCCATGCTTTAGACCATTCGGCCAACACAGCCTCTAGATCCAAGGAAAAGTTGTTCCTTGATGTCACATATTGTGATGCTAAAAAAAGTCATTTTGATTCACACTGCTGCTGACTTATGTTTTTGTGTTAAATGTCTAAATGTATATTAATGAAATTTGTTTTTACTTTTTATAATGGAGATGTTAAGAGTCATTTGTAGAAGAATGACTTTTATGTACTTTCTAGTCAAGGTATATTTGTGTGTATAAAACAGAGAGTTTAAGTAAATGCAGTATAGATAGATATAAATATATGTGATGCAATAAAAAGTGTTATGCTTATCTTATCTTGCTAAGTCTGTGTCAATCCCTTCTAGTTTTAAGTGTAACCTGTAGTGGCCACATGGGGTCTACTCTTTTTCATACTCTACAGAGGTGTGTTTAGCTTGCACTGTGACATGGGATCTTAGTTTTGTATATCCCAAAGACTATTCTAGTAATGTGCTTTTTACAGCTCTAGTATAGGCAAGAGATGAATATCATCTAAGAAAATTTTCAAATCCCAAGTTAAGTTCGAACCCACAACCCTTGACTTTGAAAGCCAGGGATAATACCATTCGACCATGTCTGTCTGCTTAGCTTACTCCAAATGTAATATTGTATCTTTTTCACCACTTACTTATAATATTTTTCTATCATTTTATTTGTTAACGTTTTAGGTCCAACTCCGATAATTTTGATGACGTCCTCCGTCTCTGGATTATATTGGTATAGACTTCTATACTGACATCCAGCATCACGAAACAGAATAATGAAATGTTTTCCATCTGATTTCGCAATCTCCTACAATTTATAGAATGAAAGTATGTGGTGTAAACCGGGAAATTATTCCTTGAATAAATTACTTTAAAAATCAGTCTTAAATATTATCAATGCAATTAACTTGTATTAAGGTTTTCTCTTATTAAACTGTATTTTTCAACAGCAACTTTTAAACTATTGTGGCCTCAACTTTCAGTACTTTGGAACCTTTAACTTATAATCAGTGTACTTCATTGATCACAATTCCAAATCAAAGTAAAACATTTGAAACTGACAAATTAGGTTAAATATGTGAACTTCCACCTGGGAAGCAAAGCCAGGTGCTCTGGAAGGGTAAGAGCCTCCTGTTTAGCTAGTTACACCCACTACATGTGTAAATAAAATTGAAAGTAAAAGGAACAAGGAACTATGGGGTGTCAAATATATCCAGTGTAATTTTGGACAGAGACATCATACTTATCAACAATACTGTGATAACATCCATAAAACTTGTCAAGCATGCTTTTTTCTTTTACGAAACGAAATCCTTATCATGAACCTCATATTCTTATTTCCAAAATTACAAACTGGTAGTATATTAAGTTAAAGTTAAAGTTAAAGTCTGTCCCGAGCCATTAGGCCCATCAGGCATGAGCTTATTCCGGTTTCGGTGGCATTAAGCGACTGAGAGTACGAGACTCTCCCCTGAACACATCGCCCGGTCCAGGGATCGAACCCACGACCTTCGAATCATGAGTCCAACGCCTTAACCACTAGGCCACGTGCTTCAACTGGTAGTATATTGGAACATGGAAAACTTACCTCTAAAACTTTATTTTTGACATCAGTATTAACACAACCAGCTAGACAACAGTGGCTGATAGCGTTTATAATAATATGTCTGTTAGACTTAGAACTTGGCTTCACAAACAACTTTGGTCCTGAAATGAATCAAAACAAAGGCTTATATTAACAGGAATTATGAAAACCCTGACCTGACACTTACCAGTATACAAAATGACTTTATAAGATTTCACAATAGTATCGTACATTTCTTTCTGCCTGAGAAGGGTTTGAACCTAGACAGTGAGAGGCACTGTGATCCTTAAGCAAGGACCTTAGACTACTCAGCCACCACTACTACTACTGTACTTACCGGCATAATCAGATCCCGCATTATTAGAACCTGTTTCACTACTACTATCTGTGCTAGATTTTCCTTTCTTCAACCTATACAAATCTGAAAACAAAGAAACAAAAAAAATTCAATAAACCACGGCAAGTTTCAGCTCTAGTTCGACTGTTGTGAATGTTGAAAGAGGAGTGGAGTAGAGTTTTAAGCCCCAGTGAAGATTATTTCACTTATATAAATTAAAGTAGTCAGTTATATAATGGTGTTGGAAACCAGAATGCCTGGAGAAAACCACAGAACTTTGGCATGGAAACTGACAATTTTTCACACTATGATCTGCCTAAAGTGAGATTTAAATCCAGATGTTGAGAGCCACTTTGATCTGTAATTCCATGGTTTAGACCACTTGGACACAGAGATCAGTGTCATAGGGGCCAAATTATTGGTCCTCTGACTGGGAGGGAGGGAGGCATGGTTATTGTTTGAGAGGGTGGGTGGGGTCACCACATTAAGGAGGGATGGTTGTTGTTAGAGATGGGGTGTTGTCACCATATTATGAGTCTATTATCTTACCTAGTGATGGGGGTCTCTGATGTGTCATTCCTCCATGCATCACTGATAGATAGTCCATTTAAAAGGTCCCTTATTGGGAGGGAAGGATGACGGGGGTATGGGATCACCATACTATAAGTATACGTCTAGTAATCTTACCTGGTGACGGGGGTCTTCTATGTGTCATTCCTCCATGCATCAGTGACTTATTATCATCATGTAAGGTATTACATGAAACTAAAACAGTATAAAATTAAATCATTTATTTATAAATAGTATTTCAATTAACTGTAAATATCAGGTGAAATAATTGGAAGGTTGAAAATGATTTATTATGATAATAATGAGTATTTCAGTTAAGTGTAAATATGTATCGTGACAAGATTAGGGACTTTAACATGAAAAGTGAAGATTAGTATTACAAACTTGACATTCCATTACAGGCATATTACTATTAATGGAAGAGTAGTTGAGTAATGGTGTTTTATAGTCCCAGTCAAGAATATTTTGCTTATATGGAGACGTCACCAGCTATAGATGAAAGTGCAGAAATTTTGCCTGTGCGTTGCACTTATGGCATTATACAGCAGGGTTTTTAAGCGTGCCAAGCCCACCATGACACGGGACCTTGTTTATTTTAAGTTTCCATCCGAAAGAACCGTGACTTTCATTTCGTAATTCCGAGTGCTTGGCGAAAGAACAGTCACTACCCACTTTCAAGTCTTGGTTCAGACCCGGACAGGGTTCAAACCCATGGCCTCCCACTTACAGAGGGAGCACTCTACCAACTGAGCTACCGCAGTGGTTATATTAATGGAGTAGTGTCAAATATTAGAACCAATAAGGTCTGTAAGACTTATCATGTGACCAGCTTGAATTTTCAGGTTAAAAAAACTATGATTATCAATGTGACTGAAAACTGTGGTTAAATTATGTCACACAACATTTTGTGTTTTGATGTTACCGTTCTTCAACATCAAATTGTGACATATTTTAAATCTGGGTAAAAAATTAAAGTATTTCAGACGAAGCTTACAGAATCTATGACAAAATTCCTTGGCTTTATCATCTGAGGTTAAATGGGGTTCAGTCGCAGCAGTGAGATACCGGTACTTTTAAGCCTAGGCCTTTAACTACTACAGACATGCTGTAAGTATTTTAGTTAATTTTAGTAAAACCGTGTAAAAGCTGGGAGGAAACTCAATTAGCACATGCTTTATGATTGAATAATGCAGCACGGCACAAGTTAAATGTATATTATCCAAATAAAATTACAGACATATGACCCCAAGACAGAGTTAATATGACCCAATATAAAGTTAATATGACCCAAGTTATAGTTAGATGACCCAAGAATAATTAAAGTCATATGTTAAAGTTAGAGGCATATGACTCCGAGTTAAAATTAGACATATCATCCAAGTCTAATGAACCATGTTAAAATAATAAATATAATCCAAGATGAAATTAGACATACCACCTAAGTTACAGTTACACATTAGACATATGACCCAAGTTTAAGTTAGAAACATATGACATAAGTTAAAATTATGACCCGCAAACACCAAAATAAATCATTTAAATGTGATTATATGACATGTATAAATTTATATATAGTACAATATTTATGGATTATTAAAACCTCTACTCAAATGATTATATGTACATAGATATACAGTAAAACCTGTATATAAAGACCACCCAGCAGACCTAACAGGGGTTCCAAATTCCCTGAGTCGGAGGTCCAGGACCTTTTGATTTTACATTGGGGCCCTTGATATTGAAACTGAAAAAATTCTGATTGACCTGTCATTTTTAGTTACAAGAACCCCATTTTCAGATTATTCTCTGAATATCTTGTCCGCTCCATATCTTCCATCTCTATGGATGAATTTTGGTCAAACTTGGCACAAATTTAAACATAAACTGCATATGGACATTGAACTTTAACTAGAGGCTCCCAGGAGCCTGTATAGCTCACCTAGGTAGAGTTGTTGCAGAATGAAAATCAACAGATTGTCTAATGTTTAAATAAATGCTTGAAATTTATTACACAATATTTATTTCTATCACAAAATTTCAATATTATTTCCTTTCAAAACTAAACCATATTTCAAAATTTTGAGACAATACATCCAAGTATCATCGACTTTTCATGTATAATACCTGATAAATTTTCCTTATCCAAAAACTGGTCAATGGACCATGAAATTATGGTCAAGGACAAAAGCCATAAGGCAGTCTGACTGATGTACTATCCAAGATCAAGCTATATACCAAATATCATTGACCTACCATTGTAGTATTCGAGATTTAGAGAAACTGACCTCATCCAAAAAGTTCAACATAGTCACTGGAGGGTTAAGTTTAGGTCAAAGACAAAAGTCATATTGCAGACTGACATGTACTCTCCAAGACTAAGACACATACCAAATATCATTGCAATTGGCCAAGTGGTTTCACAGGAGTTGATTTTTAAATGCAGATGTTATTTTAAAATACCAAATGTAAAGACCAAAATGACTATTGTGGCCGAGTTTGGTTCCAATTGACTCAGTAGTTTCAGAGAAAAATATGTATGAACTTATTTTCCCATAGGGTCCAATGTTAAAATATGTTTTTTCACTGACGTCCATCTTGGATTTTGTGTGGCCCTCAAAAACACCAATGTTGTAGGGGGCCACCCAAAGACTATTGTGGCCAAGTTTGGTTCCAATTGGCTTAGGGGTTTTAGAGAAAAAGATCTTTGATATTGTTCCCATAGGGTCCAATGTTAACCTATGTTTCCCGTTGGCGGCCATCTTGGATCAGGTGCAGAATTAAAAAAAACACTGTTTTCAGAAGGTATCATCTAAGGACTACTGTGACCAAATTTGGTTCCAATTGGCTCTGTAGTTTCAGAGCAAAATATCTTTGAACGTATTTTCCCATAAGGTCCAATGTTAAAATATGTTCTCCACTGGCGGCCATCTTGGATTTGGTGTGGCCCTCAAAAACCGCAATGTTATAGGGGTCCATCCAAAAACTATTGTGGCCAAGTTTGGTTCCCATTGGCTAAAGGGTTTTAGAGAAAAAGATCTTTGATATTGTTCCCATAGGGTCCAATGTTAACCTATGTTCCTCGCTGGCCGCCATCTTGGATTAGGTGCAGACTTAAAAAACACCAGTTTCAGAAGGTACCATCTAAGGACTACTGTGAGCAAGTTTGGTTCCAATTGGCTCAGTAGTTTCAGAGAAAAATATCTTTGAACATATTTTCCCATAGGGTCCAATGTTAATCTATGTTACCTGCTGGCGGCCATCTTGGATTAGGTGCGGACATGTCGGACACAATTTTTAAAGTAGACCACCCAAGGACTGTTGTGACAAAGTTTGGTTGCAAATGGCCCAGTGGTTTCTGAGGATTTGATCTTTAACGACGGACGGACGACGGACGACGGACGACGACGACGACAACGACGACGACGGACGCAAAGTGATGGCAAAAGCTCACATGGCCTTTTAGGCCAGGTGAGCTAAAAACTTATTGTGGGACCAGCCAAAAACAAAGTGAAAAAGTCCCAGAACTAGCATTCCAAAACATAATTTTGAACCCCTGGCCCAAGAAATAAGAACTGTAAAGACATGTAGTCTTTATATAGAGAATTACTTTGGTTGAAATATGAACGTAATGGTCATGAAATAGGTCATTATGGACAGATGGTCTTTATATGAAATTGACACTATTACAGGTTTTAATGTAATTACACAACATAGAAATATTTTTAAAAAATTGAAATAAGTATAAATATTTTTTTGAAAAAAAAATGAGAGAAGTGAAAATAAGAAAGATTGGTAAATTGGTAATTATTTCCAGTATCCAAACCTTGACAGTGTTGCATGTATACCGCGACAAGGGACATCCACTTTTAAGGTCTCTTCCGAAAGACCCAGGACTTTCATTTTAAATGCTGAGTGTTTGACCAAAGAACAGTATCTACCTATTTTCAAGTCTTGGTAAGACCCCAGCTATAGTTGGAACTCATGACCTCCCGCATACAAAGCAAACACACTACCAACTCAGTTATGATAGTGGTATCACAGGGTTAGTTAAAATATATTTTTATACCATGAGTACCCCACCGTTGTCAATGACAACAGAAAAGTAAAACATTTTGTCTTGCCTAAGCTCTTTCGCTGTGGCAAAACAAAAAACAAAACAAAAGATATTGTGATCCTTACACACCTGCTTTTCTCATTTTGCCACGAGATGGCGCTAATCTTGATGAGACTCTACTACCACCAGCTGAAAGGAGAGAATATCGTGCAGGAAACAAAAAATAAAATCATAAACAAGCAAACATCATAAACTTAAAATAAAGCATAGAATTTTATAGAGTTTAATACTTCACCAAGCCATCTAACGAGAGATTATATAAAACATAATTATAGACACACTTTATATGAAAAGAATGTAAAATTTCAGATTCATTTCCAGGCGTAGGGGTATAAAAAGGGAGGATAGATTATGCGGGTTTTGTCATTTAAAATGCATAGAAGATGAGTATCATTTTGTACTTATTTACAATGCTTACAATAATATACGACATAGATACATTTCTTTAAAATATTTCAAAAATCCCTATTTATCAGAAATTTATTATTCTTATGTCTTCAAAAAATATTTATGTTTTTAATAATTTAAGCATGTATCTATATTATGCATTAAGAAAAAGGTCTACAAATACTGTCATTTAGCAATCTGTATTTAGTGTGAAAATGTTACTATTCACATTTTGTCATTTATACTACCATTGATTGTAACTTATTGTGATATGGACATGAGGCCTTTAGTCAATAAACATATATACTTGCAAGGGTCAAATACAGATCCGTTGGCATTCCCCTACAATACTATGTTTCCATTCCTGCCATCTAGTGGTGTCACATAATTTGCATGTTGTATATGGCAGGAATTTGAGAATTAAAAAAGATCAGCAACCATCTGGTTAATGATCAATGTAACTGTGAGCATATTTTGTATAGATATAAGCATTTAACTGATGAAATATGGTAAATATATCAGGCAATCACTGGTAATTATAACACATGCTAGTGTCTTTTTCAGTTTACCTGGTTTAATAATTGATTGATTGATTGATTGATTGAATTGTGTTTTACAATCAAGTCAAGAATATTTCACTTATATTGAGACGTGACACAGGGTATCAGTTTTTAAGGTCTTTTCCAAAGGACCATGTGATTTTCATTTTTAAATGCAACAACAATAACTACCTATTATCATGTCAGACCTAGCCACGATTTGAACCCTGAACTCCCACATACAGAGTGAACACTCTTTCAACTTATCTACAGTAGTGGTCTTGCCTGAAATAGCTACATCATATATGTAATCATTATTGCACACCTCACCACTTCAATGCTTTTAAAATATTGAATCTTTAAACTTTAAATTCTTTACATATAAAGTGTGGTGTGTCAAGATAGATCAAAAATAAATAAGCATCTAAAACATATAGAAACAATAAAATCTGTATTCCCAGGTACATAGAAAAATATCTCCAAAAAATAAAACATAAAATTTACATAAAGTCAAATATTGTATATAACCCATTCTATTTTTTTTTAAACTTTGCTTCACATTTTCATGCTCAAATTAATAAACATATATCGGTCATTTTTAATTTTCAAACTTTTTTTTCAATTTTGAAAACTGAAATTTCAAAAAAATTTGTAATGCAAGCTCAAAATCACACAAAACAGGTAAGGGAACATTCTCAGGATTAAATTTGAAATAAACTACGAATAAATCTACACTCATTCAAACAGATGAATGGAAAAAATTGCTTAAAATGGTGGAAAAATTATGAAATATTTAATGGTAAGTATGATCAATTTGGATTTCTTTTATTATTTAAAATTGATAAAACAACAGTGATTTAAAGATTTCTGTAGTCTGAAATAAATGAACAGCATGAACAGTAAGTGTATGTGTAACAAAATGATATAGCATGATGATTATGATGATGATGATGATGATGATGACAATGATGATGATGATTTTAATTGGTCATTTTTGTGTGACAAGGTTCAGAAGAATCACTCAGCATTTGCTTAAAACATTGCAAGATCATTTAAACTGAAGTTTGCTAAGATGTCAATTTCTAGGGAGTACAGTATCTCCAGGGGATAAATTGACCAATCATGAGGTCCATCGCAAAGGACTAAATACCTGAAACTGGTGTCACAGAAAATATACATGTAACCCAACAGATGTAGATATAAAAATAATGGCAATAATGAAGCAGTTATGAAAAGAACAAGAAAAGCAATGAAAATGGCAAAATGCAAAAGCAACAGCAGCAAAAAGCTCAAATGCATAAACAAGTCATATTTGTTTCAAATGTATCACCATCAAAATAAATTTTTAAACGCCTGTTTCTAGAAACAGGACACATTATGGAAATAAATCTACACCTAACTCATCCAACACCAACCATTGTAGATATTTTATTAAGCTTGGTGTACATGATAACCATGATATGACATTTCAATTTCCATGACAAAAGCCACTGAAAACCACAGTAAAGGCAATCCTGGCTAACTGGCCAATATAAAAACAAAATGGCCGACATTAATATTTAAAAACAAAATGGCTGACATTAATATTTAAAACAAAATGGCCGACATTAACATTTAAAAGACTTATTGGACTTCCTCCACTTGATGTACAATCTAAAGTTATCGCTGACAGTTATAAAACCCAAATTATGAAGTCCAAAATCTATAACCTTGGTTCCTTAGAAATTTTGACATACAGTAAAATTGAAAGATGAAATCACTTTATAAATGAAAATGAATGGTTGAAAAATCCATAGATAGACAGATCATGTGAATACCAAAGAATGAAGTCATGACAAGAGTTAAATGATTTGATGAAGAAGTTTTATTACGCATATGCACATGTTGATTGAAAATATTGAAAATTTATTTATTGAATATTAAAATAGGAATTTGTTATTTTATCACAGAGAAAAGTGAGGGGAATATTTTTTTTTAACTTTCCCATTTTAAAATTTAAAGACAAAAAAATCTTTTTTTATTATTTAAAGAAAAATCTAGAAAAAATATGTTTCAATATGTCCAAGTCTGAACAGGGTATATACAATTATTGACTTTAATGTCACACATGTGTGATTTAACCAACCTTTACTATAACTACAGGACCGACACCTCTTCTTATGAGGATCACGAACAATTTCCCGTCGTGTATCTTCAGGAATACATCATCAAATATTATTATTATTTTCAACAAAGGGAGATAAATCTTATCATATAATAAAATACAAGACTGGTACCTCTATTAATGAGAATTTACCCCATTTTCATTTTGCGCCATCATATACCACTAAATATTATGGTTATTTTAACAAAGGGAGATAATTCTGATGAACAAGGGAGATAAATCTTACCATCATAATATAAAACTTTTTTTTTCTTACTTTCAAAAGAAATATTTTCATGCTTTTACCAAATCAAATGCCTGAAACTAGCTTTCAGCTAAATTACAAAAATATACATGTATTATATCACAAAAATTAGAATTAGTAAACTATGAACTATATTTTTCAACAATCAACATTCACAGAACCTTAGTTATACATAATGCACCAGTAAACTTTCTAATTCAACTTCATGCTATATTATCAAATAAATGGGAAGCTACACTTGATTCTGTTAATAAGGGACAAATTTAAAGAAAAAATACAACAACTTCAAACTGACAGCATTAATATACTCAGTCAACAATTTTGCATTTGATTGAAATGAAAATGGATAGTTTAAGTAATGCTCCTTGACTAACACCATCACCTCTGGATATTTCATTCTTTCAGGTTTGGATTCTCTACTAGGGTAATTTTCAAAGCTGGTTTGGATTTTGGAGGTGTGGGTAGGCAATTAAGCTCAAGGTAAAAGAAAATAACATACTCTATCATGAAAGCCATTTTTCTCATATTGTAACTAAAATTTAATAGGCATTAGGAACAAAAAGGGTAAATTTCCTGAATGGTTTGGGTTATGGGGTGTTGGTAAGCTCAAGGTAAAAAAGGTAAGACAATACTCCATTAAAAAGCCAGTTTTTTTTCTCTCATATATAAATTTAAATTCAGGCGCAGTTTTATTTTAGCAATACTAGAACAAAAAAATGAAAATATTGTTTTCTAGTGGTATTGTGTCCTCAAATACAAAGTTTATAAGCCTGCTGAAAGACCAAACACAGTTCAAGTGAGATAAGCTACAAATATACAGTAGTTATAATAATGTAATGACTATCACCCCATGGATTTTAAGTGAAAGGAATGGAAAAGAGTATTAATGTTTAACTCCCATGGCAAGATCGTTTCACTTACATTGGGGCATTCAGTTCTTGGATGGTTAAGGAAACCAGAGTGCCCCAAGAAAACCACTGAAACTGCACTAACAAACTTTCTCACACTAGGGTCTGCTGAGTGGGATAAGAATCTAAGTGGTGAGAATCACTATAATCCATAAGCCAGGACTTAAGCCCACTCAGTCACCTAGTCCAATCGAAAGGTGTATAAAATGTTCTCTTTTTCTATTTCCTCCAAGTTCCAAACCTACATACATAATTTGTTGAATTTTGAATTAAACTTATCTTCAGAACTACTGCAGTATTTCAGAATTCACATCAAACATAAACTAAGAAGCAAGAGTGTCGCAAAAGTTTTAAACAAAAATTCAGTTTCACAATACTGTCACTGCAATCTGCTGTAGGCAAACAACCAAATGACAGATCACTACAAAATGAAAAGCGCAAGAGCTGCCAGAAGCTGTAGCTCATGTCCACAGTTACAATTAACATGGACAAACAATGGACAATATTTCCATGTCTAATCTGGAAAACAAACAAATGAAAGATCACTACATAAAAGCACAAATGGTGCCAGAGGAATGGTGTAGTTCAATTCAACACAAAAACAATAGATAATGTTTTCATGTCTAATTCTGGAAAACAATATATATACAAACTGTTTTTATGTGCTATATTTCCATTCTTGGTAGCCAAATTCGTCATTGACTACTTATTTCTGGAAGACTCCTTAAAAAAGTAATCTTTTAAGCAAATTTATATAAAAAAAATACTAATAAAAGGGCTATATCTTTCACAAATTTTGCAAAATTTGCCTACTAATAATTTTAAACTTTTGGAAATCTAGTATGTTGGTAAAGGCAGACACACAATTTCTGAAATGCTGTCAAAAAGAAATCTTTTTAGCAAATTTGAGAAAATATGTTGGCAAAGGCAGACTCATGAAACATACCTGTGTGTTCTGTTGTAAATGTATGTGAAGAAAGATTTTCCATTGATCCTTCGTCGGACATCATTCCGTCTTTAGCTTTGATAAACATGGATTTTGGACGTGGTTTGGACGGTTTTTCTTTCCGTCTTGGAACATCATCTTCAGCTGCTCGTTTCTTTTCCTGGTATTGTTTAAATATCAATTCTCGCCTGGCTTTCTCGTCAGCTTTCCTTCTTTCTTCCTCTTCTTTTTTAATCCTTAAATAATATAAATTTAAAGGTAAATATAAAGACAAGGAACAGAAACTTGTTTCAATGTCTCCCTTTTGGAGTGAACTTGAGTTGAGTAATGTTGTTTTATGCCCCAGTCAAGATTCTTTCCCATATACCGTAATCAGTGTACAGTTCAGGGATGGTGGAGGAGACCAATGACCTTCAATAAGTGAAATGACAAACTGTCTTACACTAAAATCTTCCCAGAATGAGATTTAAACTTATACAGCCAGAGGTCCCTGTTTTGAAGTGGAGTAATGGTGTTTTGCACCCCAGATAAGATCAATTCATTTTCAACTCTGGGGTGGTGGAGAAAATTGAAGTACCCCGGTACACAGAGAAATCTATTAACAGCTGTATATTGACAAACTTATTTCATATTTGTTATAATTTGTCACTTTATTTATATCAATATAAAACTGTCCCATATTTAACTTCATAACATTAATATTTTTCTTACATTTCTCTCTCTTTCCTCCGTTGCATTTCTATTTCTTTATACTGTCTCTTCCTTTCTTGTTCTTCTCTTCTCTTCATCTGTAGCTGTTCGAATTTCTCTTTCTTTCTATACATTTCATCCTCAGCCGACTAAAAGTAAAAGCAAAAATAATGTTAACAAACACAAGAGGCCCATGGGCCTTAATGGTCATCTAAGAATATGCCCCCATCTCATGCAGAAGTTCACATGCAAAATGGACCACAGTTAGAGCCAAAATGCAAAGATACAGTTCAACCTGCCTTAAGGGCAACCTCTATAAAGGCCAGCAAAATTTTATCCCAATTGTTCTTTATTTATATTATTTGAACTTGTATATAAAGGCCACCTGCCTATAAAGGCCACTTTTACTGGTTCCCTTGGTTGGCCTTTATAGACAGGTTTAACTGTATTTGCAAATTAATTATTACTTTACCCATCTAGCTACAATTGTCTTTTCAATATTCTTATACATCTGTGGCCTTGGTCGTTGAACCTTTGGCCTCCATTTATAAATTAAAATGACCGTTATGTAAAAACCTAAAATATCTAAATATGCATATCTGTACAAACAATTTACAGTTTTTCAGATACATGTACTTACCGTAGTTTTTTCAGTGTTCTTTTACATCTTTGATGGTTGATTTTAAATTGACAATTTATTTTATAAAATAGTTAAGGCCTGCCATGTGATTATAAAAACTTCAAGTCATGAAATTCAAAGTAAAAATATTTTCTAAAAAATATGAAACTTACTGGTTCATCTCCAATAACAAAACCAATTCCTGATGT
Source organism: Anadara kagoshimensis (assembly GCA_021292105.1). NCBI lineage: Eukaryota > Metazoa > Mollusca > Bivalvia > Arcoida > Arcidae > Anadara > Anadara kagoshimensis. The sequence goes on along the minus strand of CM037863.1, from coordinate 21,729,897 downwards.
ATTTTGTGAAACAGATTGGTCCTCAGCATTAGATAAATTTGAAACATCTGTCGTCTGCTCCAACATGGAAGTGGAATCCATCTTTGATGACGTATCATCATAATTTATTGTATCATTGGATACAACACTATTAGACTCTGGCTGTTGTTGTGATTTTGCACGTGCATGACTATTGTCACTACGTGCTTCAGAACTTGATAGATTGGGTTTCACTTTTTTATTACTTGTTCCATCACCGAAAGAAACAAAGAAGCCATTTTGAATCTTTGAATCATCAATGTCACTTGGTATTTGTTGAGTTCTTTCATTTATATCACTGGGTTGTGTAGTTAAGCTAACTGGCTCATTTTGTGGAACATGTGACACCGTTTCTGAATATGGCTGATGAACAGATGTTGGATGATAAATCTGAGCACCGGAGTGTCCTGTTGCCATGGAAACAGGATGATGCGAATGAGAAGAGGGTACAGTGTATGTGTTAGTTGCTGGTGAATATGGCTGATACGGCATCGTCGCAGCATACGGAGACGAATGGGAGACAACTGTGGTGGTATCACATGATGAGGATAAGGCGGAGACTGAGTATATCCATGTGGCAAGTTTTGTGGTGGATAGGGTGGCTGATGAGCATAGGTAGGAGGAATAGGATGCCCCGGCGCGTAACCAGGATACTGAACTGTGGCAGGAGAAACTGGAATATACTGGTTCTGACAGGTCAAAATTGGTCCCGGCTGGCCTTGTATTACAACAGGTTGTTGTGGTATAAAAGGTTGAGGTGGTGGCATTGTCGGGGACGAGTATTGGTCACCCATCCCTAAAACAATGCGTTCAGGTGTAGGCACTTGCATATCACCCATGACTCTACTTCTCCCAGAGGGTGTTTGCATCGCCGTCATCTGCTCTTTAGAATCACTAATACTATCTTTTTTTGAGTGTCAGCCATTTTTAAATTTTCTTTTTGTAAAGAAAGTTTCATAATTTCACCTTGTAAATCTGTTAGACTTTGATTAAGTTTATCTAGCGAGGTGTTATAGTCAGATTCGTTTTCTTTTTGGTCTTGTGAAGCCTGCCGAGCAGATTCCTGAATTTTTTGTTTAGGCGATTGTGCTCTTGGTATATTTTCTGTTTTTACAGGTTTCTGTGTTACCTCCCTTTGTGGTGTTGCCTCCCTTTGTTGCCGATTTTGAGGAATTTGCTGCGGTTTTGTAAATTCTGGCTGACTAGTTACAGGATCTCGTAATGCTGGTGTCTTGTCCCTTGCACTTTCCCTAATATATGATGTTTGTTCTTCCCGTACTGCTGGCGTTTTGTCTCTCACATTTTCTACATTGGACATTGTTTGTTCTATATGATATCTTTGTTCCCCCTGTTGGTCATTTGAACTCCCTGGTTCCTCTTGGAACCATTTCTTTCGCACATTTTCAATTGTTTGTTGAATACCTTCACGAGAAAATGCTCGCTGAGGCGTAGATGTCAAATTATTAGACATCATGTCAGTTTGTAATGAATTGGGCCGTTCAATATCACCACCAGTACTCATATCTTGGGACTCATTCACTTGTTCAGCTATACCATCCATACCTGTTGCAGATGCCTCGTCATCTTTAGTTTTCGAAACCACATGAAGAAACGCTGTTTTTCCTAACCTTTGTCTCATTTTTTGTTGCTGTAATTCCATTGTTTGTTTTTTACGCTCAATTAATTTTCTTTTTTCTTCAAGTTTTAATCGTATTTGTGACATCTCCGTGCCAGAAGCTGATTTGTCATCGCCGTTTTCCATCCTGCCAGACTCCGCCTGTTTCTGACTACTTGTCTGCTGCCATGTCGTCTGGTTGGGTAAAGCAGCAAAACTGGTCTTTTTCTCTGGTTTGTTTTTCTCTGATTTTTCTTTCATTGAGGATTTTCTTTGGTCTTTGTTCGAAGCTTCCTGACCATGCTGCATGTAAACATAACCAGAATTATCAACTTTACCAATAGTCTGTTTCAATCTTTTAATTTCAGCAAAATTAGTGGTTAACGGTTGACTTTTACTTGGGGATTTTTGTATGATTTTTGGAACAGGTTTCGGCACAGTAAATAAGTCTTTATTTTGAGAAAACAAAGTTTTTAGATTTTCAGATTCTCTAGTTTTATGGTCTTTATGAATTTTTTGCGATTCATGATCAGAGAAATCCCCAGAACTGCGGCTACTTGCAACACTTCCTTCCCGAGACCCCCTACGTTGATGTGCCAACATTTCTGTACTATCCACAACTGGAATCCCAGCCGCTCGAGCACTCTCCGATGTATAAGCATGGTCGGTAACGGTATAACTGGCTTTAATTTCTTTATCAGTGTCCACACTTTTTTCCGACCCTGAATGACTCCGAACTGATGCTACGTCTTTGCTCGGATCACCCACCATAACAAAACCAACATAACCTTTACTGTATTGTCTTGGCGAGCTTATAGCATCCCGTGCCGACAGCTGATCATCGGGTAATGGCGTAATGATGTCCGACATGGACCCACTTTCATCACTTATATCAGTTATTTGACTAGATGAGAGACTACTTTTAGTTTTGGGAGGTGACCTCATTTTCCGTCTCTCAGGAGTATTATCTCCCCTTTCTTCCTCCTTGCTATGGTTATTAATCTTTTCTTTTGACGTTTTTAAACGTGCCGGTAACAGGGGCTCCATTTTAGGAAGAAAATCTTCGGGTTTCACCTCCACTTGAGCAGGTTCATCGTTACAAACATAAGTTCGGGAAGTATTCACACCAGATGTCACACTTTCTAATTCCAGATAATCAGGATGACCCGGAGTTATAACTGTTTTCTGTAACCTTGGATCAGTCATACCAGTAGGAGTAGGGGACGGAGTTGAATCACTCGGACCACTGAGGTCTAATCCTTCTATCCGATCATCAGAAAAACTATCCTCTAACTGGGAATCAATGCTGACATTCGCTAACAAGTTCTGTGACGTACTGTAGTTTTCATTATCTGCCGCCATTAAATGTTCTTGAGATCTAAAATAAATATTGAAAATAATTTTATAGTTATTTATACAGTAAAACTTCATTATAATGCCCCTCGATAAGTTTGCAACCACTCAACTCCAGCAGTCATATATTTTGAAGCCTTAAATCTGTTTATTCTATGTTCATCTTTACAAGACTTCCTAATTTCTCTCTAAAACCCCTTTATAAGGCCAAAATTTAAATGAGCAAACAGTGGCTATAAATCAAGGTAAAGATTGATATAGTTTTACTAATATGGTGAAAGTCTAAACTAGTGAATATTTCTACATATACAGTTTAACAATAGGTAATTGATAAAATAATGAATACTTATGCATTTCTTGAATATTGATACTATGGATTATAATTGTATCTAGAGTATGCTGCAAATTGTATGGGTAAGATGGGTTTTGTATTGTAAACCAAAAAGCGAGTGGTACTGTATTGTGCATGTGTCTGCCCCTTTTATCTACTTCATGTGCCCCACCCCTTACTTCTACCTCACGTGCCTTGCTCACCTCATGCACCGCACTCCTTTCATCTAAGTCACATGCCTGCCAAACTCATGTACCACACCCCTGACTGTGACATATACCCTGCCCACCTCATGTACCCCACCCATTATATCTACCTATGTGTCCTGCCCCTTATACCTACCTCATATGTATTTTATTAGTATCCTCCCATGCTAATACTGATTGTTTAATTATTTCCCGTTCCTGGGGAGATGTTAAAGATTGTGCTCGCCTGGAATTTCTTTTATGTTTCTGTGACCCTACAAAATAAAATATAACATATGTAAATCTCATTATAATCTTCCTTGATATTCTCACCACTTCACTTATTGAAAACCTTGGAAATTCGACTCCAGTTTTATTTTGGAGCAAATGACGGTAGGATTAAATTGCTAAAATAAAACTTGCTAAAATCTTATTCTCAAATATTACAAGTTTTAAGGTCAGTCCCTTCTACTAATGACCCATAATGGCATATCACCTGATACATCCAAGCAAGCAAACACAGAATGCACCTTTGAACAGCTGATTTTTACTTCCCGAATGCAGACATTAATTTTGTCTACTCATAATTTTAAATTTGTGGAAACTTAGAAGTTGAACCTCACCGTCGGGAAATCTGCCATTTTCACCACAAAACAAGCTCTGAAATGGACCCAGAGGGAAAAAGGAATAGAGGGTACCCAAAAAACACCTGGAGGAGAAACACAGAAATGGAAATGAAACAGGAGATAAAACTGGTTAGACATACAAAAACTCATACAAAACAGAGCCAGTTGGAGATATTTTGTCAATGACCCAAGCCCCAATAGGAGTTAAAGGCCAAAGTAAGTGAGACATTGTACCTGATTCTGTTTCAGGAGTGTCAACAGACTGCTGTTGTCTTTTATGTAGTAACGGCTGTCTAGGGGGTATAAAGTGTGAGGTCTGGCTCAGTCTCTGGTCATCCATTATCTGTTTGTGAAAACTCCGTTTTGTAGCGTTACTAATGGGCACTTGTGGTATCCCTGTGTGGCTAGAGGATCGAGGCGGCAGAGCAGAAAGTTCTACAGCTGAAAACAAAAATAAACATTGAATTAAGATTAAAACGGGATTGTTCTTGTTGTGAAGTATGTCTTAATTGTTATTATTTATATTATTTAAGTAAACTCTGCTTTGAAACATTATTTGTAAAATATTCTGTAATTTATAAAGGTAAATTGAAAAAAAAAGACTCAGTATGCTTTTTATGACAAGATTTTAGAGTTAGATACATGTACAATGTATTAAGACTTTTATCTCTACGTATTATTTCTTCCATATCTATCAATAGTTATTGATATTGAATCTCGGCAACGATAGCCAGCCCTAATGTACCCGGTATATCCATATATTTTCATTTGTCCTGTGTGCTTGCTATTTCCCCTAGTTTGAGAAGAATGGCAGTTATCTGTGTATATTGGCCACTAATCTGTAAACAGATATTTTAGACCACTCATTCATTGAAGCCCCTTGCATGTTGCACTACCCATCCTCTGTGAAAAAGACATAAGATTTTTAATTGTGAATGGGGTCTAATATCGGCCAAAAAAACAACCCAGTGAAAGCCCTGGGAGGAGTAGTGTAATTAGCTATACTTACAAGATTCCTCCTCTTTACTTTGAGCTTCTAACACACAATCAGCCTTCTTTAACTCAAACCAATAAAATAACTCTGATATCATAACATATATATTTTGTTTTAAATCATTGTGTGTGTATAACAAATCCTCGTAACTCAGATGAAAACATTTTACTGGAATGTATTTGTTGCAGAATGAGCGTACAAGACGTAGGTTGTGTAGAGAATCTGCTATTCCTATATTGGATTTCAAACATATATCTGAAATTATAAAACGGAGGAGACATTATTTCTTGATGTCAGATTTACAAATGAGTATAAGATACAGAAACAGGCAGTGTTCCATCCCCCTCCCCAAAAAAAGTCTTGCTCCAAAATACTGTATGTGAGCTTGGTGCTTCTTTTCAAAATTGGTAGAGTGTAGATCATGTCTGGTAAGTCTAGTTGATTGAATGGGCTTTATGTCCTACATGTATTCACAATATTTCACCAGCTATAGGTGAAGTGGCAGAAATTTTTACCAATGTAGTATGTTCAGGGCAACAGACAAAGGAGGATTCTCTAATATGTAATGTCTGCCGTGACAAGGAGCATCTGTTTTAAGGTCTATTCCAAAGGACCTCGTGACTTCGGTTTCTGAAATGCTGAATTATTGGTGAAAGAACAGTAAATGCCTTTTTTAAAAATATTGATGTGACTGATCTGCCTGAAGTTCTCACTCTGTTCTCCCACATAAAGAACAACCATCTACCAACTAAGCACTGGTCAATGAGCTTAAAAAGTTACTTAAATCATTCAAAGTTTAACTAAAAGTATCTTTTTTTAAATCTTTGATTTTCTTGGTGTCCAATTTTCAAGATTTTAAGAAAAATTATCATTTTGCGGCTTTGTTTTGTGGTTTCTGTGTAACAAATGTTTGAAATTTATACTATGTAGTTGACCTGTAAATTAGTGGATCAGGATATTCATGAAAAACAACAAAATTTGGGACATCCCTAAAATTAATGATTTCACAGTAATTTTTTAAATATATCGCTCTTGTACTTACCATCAATTTTTAATATGTGTGAACAATAAAAGTGAACTAACACAGCCAGTGAACAACCATCTCCAATGTCCTTGATGATATCATCTATAACAGGAATATCAAGGTTATCTCTGGGTGTGTTTCTACTGACAATCCGCACCTAAAATAAACAAATAATTCAAGTTAAAATTGTACTGTTTTAGAAACATGCATCTACATGTAACTAAAGTGACTTACATGTACAGCATTGGGTTGGATGTATCATATACTAGTTACAACAGTAATAAAATTTTAACGCAGGAATACAGCATTTTGCCATCCGTTTATCACCACAGTTTTTATAAACTTAATTTGTTGGATTAAAGTCACTGGAAATATCATATAAAATGTTAGCAAAGCGACAAAAATTGTGTGCTACTTTTTTAGATTTGGATTAATTTTGCTGCATACTTTCATCAAGTATACATTTTGTAAATTTGTTTTTGCAATACATATTATACTCCATACTTGCTACCTACTTTAAGAAATTAGTCTTCTACTTTAAAATTTACTGAAAAGGCTGATATAATTTTGGACATTGTACAATAAAGAACTGAGATTGATGGTGAGAATTGGTACAAGGCCAGTTTAGATTCATTGCAAAATTGTTATAATTCTGAATTTAACTGGATTTTTTTTTTGATAATGTTTTATAAAATTTCTAACCTTCATGCAAAAGCTGGATCAACTTCTGTGGCTGAAAAAACAACTAACCTTCTGTTGTGTTTCTCCTTCTATAAGTTGACTTGATTTTAGAATTCTGTGTTGTACTGTGGCACATACTTTATTAATCCAGAACATGAGAGTATCATCCATGTTAGACGGTAATTCACTGGAAGCATTAAAGGCTGCAAATCTCCTAAAATAAAAGAGAAAGAATATGGAATGTAGAGAATCTCCATTCTTAAGACAATTAACATTTAAAGGGAGGTAACCCAGCTGTAAATCTCCTAAAACAAGAGAGGATAAGAAATGCAGAGATTTCCCAATCTTAAGTGGAAGCATGTAGCTCAGTTGGTAGAGTGTCAGACTGAGGATCCAAGGGTTGCGGGTTCATATCCCAAGGGCATGTTGTGACGACCTATGCAAGTTACTTCATTTCATATTGCTGCTGACTTACCCTGTGTCAGTATAATAGACTGCAACCTCTGTAACTACTGTCTTGGTGAGACAGCACTTAAAAGTCAACCGAGTATGTGCTAGTAAAAAGCAGTTATAATGCATGCTGCCAGTCATTGTCACATCTAGGTAGCCTTGTGTGATTTGGCAGATACTAGAACCACAGTACAAATATTATAATGTGCCAATACAAGTCTAAGGCTTACTAAAGGAGTCTAATTGATGTAAAGTGGAAAGTTAAGACAATTAACATTTAGAGGTAACACAGCTGAAAGATGGACAAACTTTATTTAAGACAAATTTGTTTGTACAAAAACGATTTTAATCAAATGTCTTTATATAAATCTGGGCAAGAGGATTTTATTACAGTTATTAATGGAATGTATGGTGGGCGTTATTGCAGGTTTTACTGAACCAATATGATCTAAATGTGTAAGAAGTTAAGTCATTATTTCTCGCTTACCTTACAGCTTTGACCACATTTTCAACACTCATTATTTCACTACAGTACGCCATCATCAACGCATCTATTAACGCTAAATGTGCATTCTGAAAAATAAAGACAAAACAAACATGTTTACATTTCAGTACATATATTTATTTAGGCCATCTTATATTGTTTCTGTGTTTTATGTCCATGGCAATTTTGAAATCTACCCACTTTTCTTCTAAAACACACATAAATAACACAGGATGGCTTTATTATATTGGTACATGTATGAAGCACCGAAATATGTGGCTAGGTTATAGAAGGCACCAAGTCATTAGATCTACTAACCAGTAGCGAACAAGTGTTGCTTAGGTGAGCAAGATAGGTCTATTTACATTTTTGCCATTAAATTAATCAATGTTGTAAATGTTGATACTCACCAACTGGAATGGAGCTGTTTTCATTAACACAGTCTCTGTTACTGCATGTTTATCATCCTCTGATACATATATACCCTTTCTGGACAGTGCCTGTATGATTCTCCAGTGACCTGTAAAATTAACAAGTTACATGTAGAACTGAAATGGAATGTCATTTAAAACCAAATAGACCCCAAATGAGAAATCCACAACCATTTGCATGATCAAAATACAAATAGCAAATGAAACATCTAATGCACCCAAAGATTGTTCCTGTTACGTTCCATAAATACAAATTCCCAGACAAGATGTTGACAAAAGAGTAGAGTAAACACTACATGTATACCCCCTACCCATTTGGGAGACATAATTGCTTTCTATAATGTTATATACATACACCAGTAAAGTAGGCAGTGATAATAATTGTAATATTTTGCCACTCTGCTCATTGTCAGAGCTTTGTGAGGAGCTTTCTCTTCCAGAAACTTAACTTTAACTGGGGATTATAATTTGGACATCAAATGATATGTTTGTGTTTCATATGACGTGTTTTGGGTTCAAACTCATGACTCCCTACTCTCTAGAAACTTGTGTCACGATTAATCACTCAAACTATTGTGGGGAAAAAAATAGATGGAATATTTGGGAGATGAGTAGAATGGAGTAATAAAGTTTTACACCACAGTCAAGATTGTTTCAATTATAATTAAGGTGGAAGAGCCAGATAACCCTAGAACTATACCAATGAGAAAAAAAACTTCAACTTTTAAGACATTTACCTTGCCACTGTGAATGGCTGTCACCAAACATGTTTGTACAAGCAAGACAGTAAAGTTCACTCGTCACTAGTAGATTTGCTAGCCGTGGTTTCACATGCAGTGTTCCCTATAAAATGAAATACATGTAATGCTATTAGACAATTTCGTTTAAAGTGTTGTTAAGAACCAATAATTGTTCGGATGTAACAGTAGGATAAAGACTTTGTTTTCTGAATTCACGGTTTTTATTACAACACTATTTTTATTACAATACACCTCAGGGGTTGAAAATTCTTCAAGTCCGAAGCCTAGGACTAGAAATTTGGCAAGCAGGACTTTGCAAAAATTTTAATGAAAAGCCCCTTGGGCTTAAACACTCAGAAAACCAATGAATTTTATTTTCGACTGTCACCTGGTGTCTTGAAAAAATCTTGCAAAACCATCCGTAGTCACGTTGCCCTGTTGTTTACATTCATTCTTGATCATTACAGCGCTTGTAAGAAAATCTAGTCGATAGGTAGGCAACTTAAGCGTTCTGCTGATAAAGAAAAATCTAGATAGTTACTGCGCTTGTAATCGCTACCAATGTTCAGTCTTGTCTGATGATGTAGCCATTTAATTTAAATTTCACACCAACATGCAGGCTACAGTGGTGAAAAAAGATACTTGCATGAAAATAAAGACACCAAATATGATTGTAGAAGTGTGTCAGATTGTTTCAACAGCCGTCACGTGGGTTGTAAATACTGCCAAAAATACCATTTAACTGCTGATAGAAATAATACATATCGATTTCTGGTTTTCTCCTTTGATTTTCTCCTTAACCAAACTCTGGACTTGATTAAAAAAATTGCGGGCTTTTGATTTTCTTTATCAAAAAGTCCGGGGCTTTAGCTCATCTGAAAAAAATTTCAACCCCTGCACCTTTAAATATCCTAAAATTACTGATTATCAATTCTATTGTTGGTTATCAAGACTAGTTAAAGTTGATTATTTGTGAATCTTTTCTGAATCTGCTGTATACTCCACCCCCACCATTCACACACATTACATACATAAATTATTTGTAGATTTTGTCATTGGATGAAAAATTCTAATACTGGAAATCACAATAATTTCTGATAATCCAGCAAAATAAATTTGATCAAGCTAATAACTGCAGAATGCAGATGCATAGGTTTTTATCAAAAGCAACATTAGATTCACTGTATATCTACAGGATTATCTCTTTTTCAAATAAACAAATGTTTAGATTTCTAAATTTTAAATCTTACCTCAGGTGTCTCATAAAATGGCATATTAAATTCTGATGGTATATCACTTATATAAGCTTTATGTAATATCCATGACAACGAAGCTTTCAGTTTGGCCTGAAATACAATAAATAAACAAAATTGAGCAATTTCCATCTACAATTAAAAAAAACATAAAAGGATAAGAATGTAGTCATATCAGATCTGTTGATCTGCTTAATTTGGGGCTACCACAAGACTGAAAGATACGGACCAGACAGTCTGACAGTAAATCACTTTGTTACATCCACTAGGCCTATATGTAACACTTAAACACCATGACTAGCCAGGGGTTCAAAATTCCCTGGGTCCGAGGTCCGGGACCTATTGATTTTACCTTGGGACCATTAATATTTAAATTGTAAAAGTCCGCTGAACCTGCCATTTTTACCAGAATAATTCTACTTTTTCAATATAATTACATAATTGCACATGGATCTTTCAATGTTGATATTGGACTTTCAAAACTTTATGTGGGACCTGCCAAAAATAAAGGCAAAAGGTCCTGGACCTTCCATTACAAAACATAATTTTGAACCCCTGCTAGGTAAAACCCACTACACCTATGCCTAGTTGTAGCTGTCACTATGAAACCTTCAATACCTAGAAGACAAATTTTGATGTTTGATATTATATGGGATTGTGTCAAACTGCCAACCAAACATTTTTGCTTATTACATAGGACGAAAGTGGGATTCTCTTACAATGAAATTAGAATTAAAATGTGTTGTACAGTAGCCTAGAATCATGGGTCTATCATTCACCATTGGTATCCCACTGGGAAATGTGCACAATTTAATGTGGTCATCATCAATACCTACAGGTTTTGGGCAAGTTACACCCCCATATACCAAAGATATAAGTACCCCTCCCTAAGTCACAAACCCATTCATATGCAATACCCAATATTGTATACTTGATTAATGAAAAGGAAAAACCCCATCCAGTAGACAACATTGTTTGATACCGCAATTGTGTCAACCCAATAATTTTTTGCTCATAACATGACACAGAATGGGATTCCCTTTCTGTGAATCACATATGTTGTTGCCTACAGTAGAATCTTTGGCATCCCACTGGGAAATATGCCCAAAATGTGGTCATCCTTTTAATTGAATTTTGATACCTAAAGGTTTTTTGGTAGATTATATGGCTGCATGTACCCTGTCAAAGATTTATGTACCCCAATTCACAGACCCATTCATGTGTAAAGCCCAATATTGTAGAGTCTATGAAGAAAAGGAATATTCCAATCCAGTAGACAACATTGTTTGATACCGCAATTGTGTCAACCCAATAATTTTTTGCTCATAACACGACACAGAATGGGATTCCCTTTCTGTGAATCACATATGTTGTAGCCTACAGTAGAATCTTTGGCATCCCACTGGGAAATGTGCCCAAAATTTGGTCATCCTTTTAATTTGATACCTACCTTCTGTGATTCATATTCACCAAGAGGAATAATTTCAATGACATCCCCTTCAATCTGATCAGCGTCTCCTAATGAACTATCCATAATTAAAACCTCAGAAATATCAGAATACCTTATGATTTAAACATGATTATAAAATTGTGTCATTTAATTTCATATGCATGATTAAATGGTTTATGTTGATTAAGTTTAGAATTATGATCACCAAAAATAATTCCTGATTTCACAATTTTCATTTTGAACAGCATGTAACAATTGTCTGGACTTATCATCACCACAACAAAATGATTCAACCCATCTAATTATCTATGATTCTGATACATTTTTTTTCTGTCTGTCTTCCAAGGTTCATTTGCACAGCACAAATGTTTAGAACATTTTTGGTCCAGCCGCGCATGGGCAAACAACAAGGTTGCGTTCGTTCTCCTACTATGTACACCTTCTACCAATGTGTACTTAGATTATCGTTCGTGATTTACACTAAGGTGTATACAAACTTTTCGAGTATGAGTATACAACGACTACTTTACGTGTTAATATGACGTTAAATTCTTTCTTGGACTAACTATTTATTTATTTATTTATTTATTTATTTATTGTTTTCGATAAATGGCTCATGGAAAAAGTTCCCCAACCAGTTGATTGATGGATTATGAAAAGGGTATTCCACTGATTGATTGATTGATTGATTGATTGATTTGATTGATTTGATTGATTTGATTGATTGATTGATTGATTGATTGATTGATTGATTGATTGATTGATTGATTGATTGATTGAAGAAAGGGAAAAATTAAGACCCCGAAGATATTGACGTGACAATTTAATTTTTGAACATTAGAAAACAAAGTGGAAGCGTCTATAGTTGAGATTATCACTAGTAGTGGTGATACAATTTAAGAGCACTGTAATATGGACAAACAAAATTCACCCAAACATAATGATGAGTCACATTGACCCTGTCATATTTAAAAATGTATTTTGACTTTGACTTTTATGTAAATTTACCGTGTGATTAGTTATTACACAGTTTAAAAATAGATTACACACATATATATAAACTACAAATACCACAACGTCATGGTTGTCAAAATATATCAAGCTAATTATCATGATCAGTTTAAAATTTAAATAAAAACAATCGTTTACTAGTATATATTTTCAATATAGTTCGTCTTAGCAGAGATATCTTATAAGTGTATTGTGTTAGCCGTCTTTGTACTAATGTTGCCATGATGATTTTTTTTTTGCAATAATACTTTAAAAGCACATATTTAAATGCACTGCCAATTTTTAAAAAAAAATCAAAGTACACGAGGTAATACATGGAATTACGATCAATTCCAAGTTAGTTTTTCAAAATTATAATTTGCGCTAAAATTTGTACACCGGCTAAAATGAATACATTAATAGTATATACACACGTATGTCCATCTGATCTAAGCAACGTGAACCCAATCTCCATGGTTGTTCCCTCCTAATGCTTGGCCTTCTGATAACTTGATGGTTGGAAACCACATCATATACATATTCGGTTAAAGTATTCAGTGTAAATTGTGGATATTTTATAGATGTGACCTGCTGTGTATCGATTGGGCCCAACTGTCATGTCTTAGCTTGTACCATTTTTGAATGTGTTTTATGATTAAATTTTAAACAAAAACAAAAAAGTATATGGCACATCTAAGTGAACCATGCATGACGTTATTTGACAAACATTTTTCTCTTTTTGGGTTAATTTTATATTTAAAAATGTTTTCAAAATATACACCTTATTGGTTCTGTATGTCAAATAGGAATGAACTGATCGGTTTGATTTTTTTGTTGTTGTGAACTTGCAAAGGTGATTGGTTATGAATTACATGTATTTGTCAGAGAGGCTGTGATTGGTTCTATATGTCACATTCGAATGAACTGATTGGTAATGAACTTTCAGGGTAAAACGTGATTGGTTGCAGATGTATTTGTCAAAAAGGTTGTGATTGGTTGGTAGGTCCTGTATGTCAGATAGGGATGAGCTGATTGGTAATGAACATTCAGGACAAATATGATTGGTTATAAATGTATTTGTCAGAGAGGTTAATAACGATGGGTTAATGATCATGCGATTGATTTCACGTCGGATTATAAGAACTTGTTACACGATATCTACCGGTTGATAGAATTAATATTGAGATGGTTGGTTGAATACCGTTTTACGTCCTGGTCAAGAATATAAATTAATATTGAAGATTGATAAAAATTGGTAAAGTATTGAAAAGTTATTTTAACAGAACTGTCATGTGCTACTTTTGAATTTTTATGAAATAAAAACATGACAATTGTGTTACTTTTGAATCATATTATTTCATAAAAATTCAAAAGTAGCACATAATAGAACGGACATCCGAGAGTTGAGTCAGAGTGGGGTACATGGTGTGGTTTTACGGTCAAGTCAACACTCTTTCCCTCACATTGAGTTCAGTTTTGGAAGGAAACCGGAATATCCAGAGTAAGAAACATACATTCAGTAAAACAGACTTAGAGTTTTACAATTAGTGGTCCCGATATATGTGTGTCTGTTATTGTCTTATCTTGGCTGTTTCCATAATTAATTATACCCCCCGCTTAAAAAGTGGGGGTATATAATGATAGGGGTGTTCGTCCGGGTGTCCGTCCGCGTGTCCGTCCGTCCTTTCGTTACACCTTAGGGTACCTATCTCTTATCCACAACTCCTCCTAAACCCTTCAATGGATTTTCATGAAACTTTCACACAATCTTTGTGCTATAATGTAGATGTGCACCTCCTATTTAAAAATTTAATCCGATGGATTTTTGGGAGCCGGGGGTATTTTTTTTGTGAGCTTGTGGCTCACAGTTTTTCTAGTTATACCCCAGCTTAAAAAGTGGGGGGGGGGTATATAGTGATAGGGGTGTCAGTCCGTCCTTCCGTTACACCTTAGGGTACCTTTCTCTTATCCGCAACGCCTCCTAAACCCTTCAATGGATTTTCATGAAACTTTCACACAATCTTTGTGATATAATGTAGATGTGCAGCTCCTTTTTAAAAATTTGATCCGATGGATTTTTTTATGTGGGGGGGGGGGGGGGGGGGGAGCGGGGGGTATTTTTTGTGGGCTCACAGTTTTTCTAGTTTTTATTGTTTTGGGTTCTTGGTTGTGGCATGGGCTTTTATAAAATACGACATTTTTCTTTCTTGTGCAATACCTCTAGATACTATAGTATAGTAAGAGACATACTTAACCTATCTCAAAACTTTACAAATAACGAATTTTTATGTTCAGTAGGTTTTTAATTATCGATGGTGCCAAGAGGTCGTCTGCTATACACTTTGGAACCAGACAATAAACTAATTCGGAGATTTTTGTTTATAATAAAAAAGAAATAAGAAAGAAGAAAAATATAGGGTTCTGTTGAGTTGGAAAGTTTTACAGACGTGTAACAAATGACCTGTCTATAAATGAGATACTTAATAGTTACAATACAGACATGTCGAAAGTTTAATACTGAGCTAACGAAAAGGTGTCGAAGCTCGACTGTCAAGTTGTCGAAAAACTGCCGAAAAATACAACACAGACCCGTCGAAAGTTTAACATTAAGCTAACGAATTAGCAACAGCAATTCTTGCCTCCTCATCAGCCATATCTTGACATCTTTTCGGCCCAGATATTCCTTCTCGCCGGCTTTTTGGCCACGTAGGTATCCCGATACATTGGTCACTTGACAGCCGAACTTCGACTCCTTTTTATTAGCTTAGTGTTAAACCTCGACAGGTCTGTGATTGTAGAAAAGCCGGGATCAAGACGAACAGCCGATTTGGCACTAATTATTTAGCTTGGTGATAAACTTTCGACAGGCCTGTACTGTAACAGTACATTTATTATCGCGTTTTTATGTTTAGAGAACTTTAACACATTAGTTTGTGTGTTTGTGTGTAACACATCTACTGTGTAATAAAGCACAGACCTGTCGAAAGTTTAACACTAAGTAACGAATTAGTACAACAGAGCTTATATCTTGCCCCCTCGTTACCTATATCTCAACGGCTTTTTGGGAGCTGCCATCTATCTCTCGACAGCTACTAGCCAGTGGCGTAGCCAGAACAGAATGAGTATGCAAGCTTGGTGTCATAGTCACGTCCATGCTAAGAGTTACAGTTAAGATTGGGGGGGGGGGGGGAGAGAGGGGTGGAGCAATTTGTGCATTTTCCTGCATGCCGGTAAAAAAAGAAAAGTGAAACGTATAACCTGCATGATTAAATCAATCAATCAATCAATCGCGCAATCGCGCTCTCTGATGTAATATGGTAGCAACAACTCTGTAGTTTGTACACAATGGCAGATTGAATTACTAGTATTTTTAATTATGTGCAAGCACAGGATTATTGGCTTATATGCACGCTACGCCACTGCTAGCAATCCATATCTCGTTACTCAGTAGTCGCGGCTCGACTCACTTTCGTCAGTCTAATGTTAAACTTTGACAGATCTGTACTGTACGAGTCGACTGTGTAATATATGTGTATGTGCAAGATGTCGCTGATTTGCTATCGATACAATCACCAGCTGTGAATTCAAAGTAATCGGAATTTTATTTATTTATTTATTTATTTATTTATTTATTTATAAATAGCCGACATATCTTAGTCTTTAAGTAGTTGGTACAGAATAACACGAAGTTCCGATTTACAAAAATATTAAGATCTTTTAGGACAAAATGTACTAAAATACATTAATTGTGATTTTTGGCGCTTTTTTTAAAAAAAATATTTCATGTCGTGTTATCCAAATCATATCTACTCTTCACCCATGGCTACTTAATGACTAATGAATCTAACGAGATTAGTTCATCATTACCGAAAAAGAATAGACGCTTTCTAGCGTTGCAGCATCACATGATTTTTCCGCAAATGTACGAAACATTAGATATATATTTTTTTCTTTTATTTAAAAGTATAGTGTAGATCTATAGACTCTACATATGAAAACTGAGATGGCAAGAATTTCCAGTGTGGCATTGCTATTGACGGGTGCGTAATCAGATAAGTTTCACGTGCAATGTGTTTTCGTGTGTAATTGCATGTTTTTGTGCATTGTATTTTCCAGCGTGATTTGCTCATTTTTCGCGAGACAATGCATTCGGGTTTCGTGCACGAGTTATTTTATTGCATTATTCATTTTAACTTGCGACTTGTATATCAATGGCATGGGATTGATTTTCACGGGTGTGATGCATACATGTTTCATGGTAGGATTTTTTAATCGATTTTTTGAGATGGCCAATAATTTGAAAAGTAAACCATGACAGATTTTGAATTACCCGCAATCAAAATATATTTATTAGAAAAACACAGATGTAAATAAATTCAGTCTCGAGAGCCCAATATATACCACACCCCCGCGCTCAATTGATGTTGACCTTTGACCTACATACC
The DNA here is from genome assembly GCA_021292105.1 of Anadara kagoshimensis. Lineage (NCBI taxonomy): Eukaryota > Metazoa > Mollusca > Bivalvia > Arcoida > Arcidae > Anadara > Anadara kagoshimensis. Next base: position 21,712,827 of record CM037863.1, on the reverse strand, counting down.
TAAATGTCATATTGATATACATTTAATCTAAGTTTGATAAAAATCCATCCATCAATATAGATATGAAAGTACTTATAGAGCGGACATGACTTTGATGATACGGACAGACAACGTGATTCACATATACCCCGTTTTAAACCAAGTAGGAGGGGGGGGGCATAATATAATAAGTGATACAGACAATGGGAAAATAATTGTAAATCTCAGCGGCAAATGCATATCGATTCCTCTTTTAGCTGACAAAGATTTTGTTTACGGAAAAGAAGGCGTGGATTGGATTTGGAGTAATGGTGTTTCACACCCAATTAGGATTATTTTACTTATGTTAAGGCAGACAGTTATGGGATGGTTGAGGAAACAAGAGTGCACAGAGAAAACCAACAAACTGAAGCAAGCAAAGTGGCAAACTTTCTCACATCTGTTTTGGTGGGATTTGAACTAAGGCAATTATAAGCACTACTGCTCTATGATTGAGCTAAGAATTGGTTCGCAAGTGTACCATGTTATTAATCTCTATATAAGGGTCATCTGGTTTTAGAAGCCAGTAAAATTTTATCGCAATCAGTCTTTATTCAGGTTATTTGAACCTGTATATAAGGACCACCTGTCCATAAAGACCGCTTTTACTAGTTCCCTTGGGTGGCTTTTATAGACAAGTTTGACTGTGAGTCTATCTATACCTGCTCACTTAAAAGTTACTATAGTAGTGATGATTCTTTATGCCACACATATTTTAACATTGAGTAAAGATTCTTATAACCTATTCTAATTTTCAGGCAAAAGAAGACAAGACATTATTTAAAGTCTTGGCAAGAATTCATCAAGATTTTCACCGTCCACAACTTTCCATTTATGAAGCAAATGGAGTTGAGAAAAAGCAAATTTACTTACACCAATGGTTAAACTCACAGGTGTCCAAGAAGTACTATGATATAATATAATCCCTTTTATCAAATATATAGCTCAGAGTCATGCGAAGTGGAGAAATGAGTTTTAGACCCAGTCAAGATTCTTTTTACCAATATCAAAGCAGTCAGTTCTGGGATGATAGAGAAAACCCGAGATGGTGGAGAAAGCCTGCATGCCTGGAGAAAACCACCAATATTCAGCAGGCTGTTTCTAAATGTGGCTTCTATATACCATACAAACCTGTTGAAAGTTTAAACACTGAACTAAGGAATTATTGCTGAATTGGCAACGTATCACAACCCCTTATTTGCTATATTTCGATAGTTTTTCAACATCTGCTTAATATCTATCAACAGGTTTTCCTCCATTAGCTATCCATATCTCAGCCACTCTGTCACATAATGTTAAACTTTTGACAGATCTGTATTGTACAGGTTCAAGCAAACTACAGTTGGAGAAGATCTGGTCAGTACAGTCCAACCTGCCTTAAAGGCCACCTCTATATAAGGGCCACCTGCTTATAAAGGCCAGCAGAATTGTATCCCAATTTTTCTTTATTCATATTATTTGAACCTGTATATAAAGGCCACCTGCCCATAAAGGACACTTTTACTGGTTCCCCTGAGTGGCCTTTATACACAGGTTTGACTGTATACCGGAATATCTTATCTTTGTCCAAAAAATCAACAAAACAAAGATTTTACAAAATTATAAAGATTTAATGAAAATTTATAAATAAATTAAGTCATTTAAATAACTATCACATTAGAACTATTTTACAAATATATAAAGTATTTTAATTCTAAACTCTATTTGGCTAAATGACTTTCTGTAGAAAATGCATGTGTTTGTTTCTCGTTACAGTAACTTCATAAATTATTCACCAGATGGTGCAAAACTAGTTCATAGACAATCCATCAGATGGCATACACCTTGGTTCATATTCAATTCACCAGATGACATACAACTTTCTCTGGTTAAACAACTTCTTCTAGAAAATGCATGTGTTTGTTTCTCAAATCAGTTACTTCACAAATTATCGACATTCCACCAGATGCCACATAGTTCATAGGCACTCCACCAGATGGCACAAAACTTAGTTCATTTACAATCCATAAGATGGTACACACCTTAGTCCCAACACAATCACCAGATGCCACACATCTTAGTTCATATACATTCCACCAGATGGCATACAGCATAGTTCATATACAATCCACCAGATGGCATACAACTTAGTTCATATAAAATCCACCAGATGGCACATACTGCATTATGACCATGGCTGAATCTATGAATGTTTACTATTTTGTAGGCCAATAAAGACTACACAAGGTTATGACAAAGTACATGTAGATATCTAATACATCTATGTTAAATATGCTATCTATCTTCTAAAGATAACAAGTGATCAATTCTCCTGTAATAAAAATAAACAAAAGTTTTAATTGTATTGTATCACATGGTTGTCATGCGTTATTTTTTAACTTTCATGAAAATACAAAAATATTACATGGCAGCTTATCCAGAATCTCACGATACAGTGTTCACAAAGAAGGGAGATTTATAAATGTTATACATAAATTTTTAATTAACCATTGTCAAAATGTTTTTTTATCATTGTTCAAGTTCTTTGGCAAAAATGTAGAAGTTAATTGCTGAACCTGAAACAACCATTGAGTTTTTAAATGAATTTTATAATCAGTCGTCTCTATATTTGTCATCTTTTCTTGCTTCTTATTACATTATGTTTTTGATGGGATGTTGTATTGGTTGTGATATGTTGTCTTGTTTGTAGCATGTAGGGTTGGTTATGGCATTATTTGACTGTGGCATGTTTCCTTAGCAATGGCATGTTGTCTTGGTTGTGGAATGTTGTTTTGGCTGTAACATGTTGTCTTGGTTGAGGTACTGAGGGATGTTGCCTTAATTGTGGCATTTTGTCTTGGTAGTGGTTGTGGCATGTTTTCTAAGTTGTAGCATGTTCTCTTGATTGTGGCATATTGTTTTAGTTGTGGCATGTTGCTTTGCTTGTGGCATGGTCTTGGTTGCTCTAGCTATTACCAAGTCATTTACTTAGCTGCATTTTTAATTTAAATTTTAAACTTGTATATTTCATGTGTATTTTAGCCAATTTTACCTGAGTTTTTCTTCGTATTGTGACCTCTGTTTTCTAAGTATCTTCAGTAGTTCATCATCAGGATATTCCATATCAGACTCGTATGCGTCATCTGTGAATAAAATTAAGTATATGGTATTTCCATTAATTCATTGCACATTGAAAATCAAAAAATAAAATCATATTTTTTTAACCTAACAAGAGCTAATCAAATTATTTTTTCAAGAGTGAATTCAAATCTATGCAAAGAGATTTTACTTTTAAGTTTTAACAAATCAATAAATATAACTATGTCAAAATTATCCTTTCTATACTTTCTTACTGGATTACATTAAAATGTGATGTCATAATTTAAGTATTCATGATGATCACACTTGGAAAAACCAATACCACTACAATTCAGTTTTACCTGGTGTATTTTCTCTGTTATTTTCTGTTTTACTGCTAACTGGTTGTTCTGGTTGTGACTGTATACTTTGACGTGTAACGGAAAATGAAGGGAGACTATCCACACTGGACATCACCGTACTCGCTGAAGCATCAAATAGACGTGTCTTCACAACCTATAAACAAAGTAAATTGAAATCAATAGATACCAGAGGTTAATAATTAAATAAATATAAATTTAACTAATAAATATATTTTAAATATTTTAAATTATATTAAAAATATATTTTAAATTAGTGAATATAAATAATAAATAAATAAATCTGCCAAAAATACATGTATGACAAAAATTAAAAATTTAATACATACATGCTTAAATCTGAAGATACATGTAAATTAAAAACACCATCTACAAGTGGAAGAAAATTCTTTACATGTACCACAAACTTGAAATGATATTTCATTCCTGCAGGTTTTCTAAACTGCAAGTTTCCAAAGTCAGATTTGTGTCTATATCAACTAGGAAAATCATGGAGTTTACTGTCTTAGCAAATGAATACTTTGTACTACATGTATTTATTTATTTTATTCATATTGAAAAGTCTGGGATGCAATATCCCATTCAATCAATCAATCAATCGAACTTAGTGTATTAATTTGTGGATAAAATTTAGAATTCAGGGTTTATCGATGTAATGATAAATCATCTTATCCCTATCTACCAACCTGTCCAATGACATCTTCTACGGGAGCATCTGTCCTTGTCCTTAAACCTCGTCTGTCTAACTTTGGACTATCTGAATGTCTAGGCTTGGGAATTCTACCATTATCCTGTTGCTGACGTTTACTTTTATCTTGTTTTCTTATAATTTCATCATCACCACTATCATCCTCATCCTTATCCAGTCCTTTCTTGAACTTTGACCTTTCAGAATACCTTGACCTTTGACCACGCTGAACTTTAGTCCTTTTCTTATATGTATCACTATCATCACTATCATCATCGTCACTATCAGATACCATTTTGTCATTTTTCTTTTCCCGATCATCTTTATCTAATTTTGATCTACCAGTAGTTTTTTCCTCGATATCAGACATTTTCTTCTCTTCTATATGCGGCCGTTCCGCTTGTAGATATTTATAACGCTGCTGTTCATCATGTTTATCACTTATAGCACTATCATCTAGATTTTGATTGGTTAAATCAAGATCACACAGTTTCTGATTGTTTTTTTGCAGATCACGCTTGTCATGTTTTTTATCCTCTGTCACTCTATGAATAGGGGACAAACCATGAATATCTTGTGTTGTCTGTTGTGTCGTATCAATGTAGGTGCTTTGGTGCGGACACGGTAACACATCACACATGAGGTGTAGATGTGGATCTACACTATCCGAGTCCTTCTTTCTTCCAAGTGTTGGACTTGCGATTGGATATTTTGCTGTCCCTGGTCCTGGGTCTTCATTTGCCTGATAAAGAAAAAATAATTAGGTTCTATTTTATATGCTTAATTCTATACCAAGCCTTCATCCTTACCAGGCCAGTGATTGATGTAAATGAGAATACAGTCCAACCTGTCTTAAAGGCCACTTCTATATAAGGGTCACCTGGTTATAAAGGCCGAATAGTTCTTCATTAAAATTATTTGAACTTGTATATAAAGGCCACCTGTCCATAAAAGCCACTTTAACTGGTTCCCTTGGATGACCTCTATAGATAGGTTTGACTGTACAGTGTTCAACCTAAAAGGGGCCATTGAGCCATTATCCCCAAAAGGATCATTTTCTCAATAAAAACACTGTTTGGCCCAAACATGGCTGGTGGTTTTAGTCCGAGTTAAATCCTCTTTCTCATTTATATCCTTGACTTAATACTGATACAGTCATACCTGTCTATAAAGGCCACCCAAAGTAACCAGTAAAAGTGGCCTTCTGGACAGGTGGCCATTATATACAGGCTCAAATAATATGAATAAAGAACAATTGAGATAAATTCTACTGGCCTTTATAAGAAGGTGACCTTTATATAGAGGTGGCCTTTAATGCAGGTTGGACTGTATTTTCATATAAAACACATTGATTTGTGTTATAATGTTGGCCCAACTTCAACATGGCTTCTGTTTTTCAAGTCCTGTGCCAGGATGACCCCACCATTATAAGTGAGAAATGTGAACTCCCCATAAAACATCATTTCTCATATTTACTTCATTCAAGAGACGAAGAGCAAACAAAGTAAAAATTTTCTGTGTGTGTATGCGATACCTGTGATTTTTTGGGAACTGCTGTAAATTGGACATTAGCAGTTCGTTTTGGAGATTCTGCCGCAGAAGTTTCTAGTCTGGTTAATCTGGTCTTAAATTCTTCTAATTTTGACTCAACCTCTGACATTTCAGTCTAAAAATACATGTAAGCATAGTATGATACATGTATATGATAAAAGCTTCTTATATGCCTGTTGTGAAAAAAAAAATTACAGGTACAGATGAATTATGGTATTCCAGACACAACAGACTGTGATCTCTGATGGATTCTTTCGAAATTTAAAATATAGCCTATTGAGCAAAATATCTTGTCAAGTTTGAATTTAAGACATAGGTGGCCTTTTTTCATTTTAGTAGTTACACCTCTCTGACAAAAAAGTTTTAAATACTGGGGTAAACATGTGATTGGAGGCAAAATGTTATGTAAAATCCGGGGCAAAATCTGATGTAAAATTTGATTTCTCTATAGTCTCAACCTTATACATGTATTAAGTTCATTTGCACGATTTTGTAAAATTTGTTGAAAAATATGATTTTGCATTAAATTTTAAAAATTTCACAGATGGAAGTTAATGAATTATTATAGGAGCCAAACTCTTAATTTCATGAGTTATTAGCTGAAAATTAAATTTTATAAAATATTTTCAAGTTATTTATAACTTTACTATTAGATGCCAACACAGAATCTGTGTATTCATCTTTAGCAGCTTGCTCTAATTATCAGCCATCTGTCAAAAATAGACAGTTTTCATGTTACATTTGAGAGAAACATTCATTTTCTCCAGATCCTATGCATAAGGCTATGTCATGCTATACCATGCCACAAATACTAGAAAAATAATATTCTTTCAAAAAAGAAGATTGACTAAAATTCTTTACCTTTCCTTTGTCCACCTGTTTGTAGTTTACATCAGAGCTAATTGAAGTAATTTTTGGTGAGCTTCGCGCTGTCTCCAGTTTTCGTTTTAGCCTCCATTGATAAAGAATATCATCCTCAGGACGAGCTGTTTTTGCGATTCTTCTACTAGCTGGTCCACTAAAATGAGGTGTGTATTCTTTGGCTGAAATAAATATGCATGTAGATAATATTTACTAACCTCTTAAGTCACACCACATTAATTTTTAGTTCTACAGATATTTTTTAAATTAAAAGGCAAGTGAGATAATGGGGTTGCCAACATACAACATGATCAATAAGTTTTAACATGTGAATGGATTTTTAAAAATATTGTAAAAACATTTATTTTAGCAAGTATAAATTTTAGCGGAAATTATAATTTGGGTAAATTCACAAGAACTTTATTTGAGTAAACCTCATACATGTAGATACCTTGTACACTATGATCACATTCAATCTGGCAGTGGATTTAAATTTAAAAGTGGTATTTATTAAAGATGGGGGAATGTACCTGTAATTACAATATTTACCTTTTGTAAACTGTGGTCTGTAAGGTTGTTCATCAATACTAGACACTATAGTACCACTATTAGTACTACCAAGTCCGTCGGTACTCACGGCTGGATCTTGATCAGATGATAGTATTATATTTACCTTTTGTAAACTGTGGTCTGTAAGGTTGTTCATCAATACTAGATACTATAGTACCACTATTAGTACTACCAAGTCCGTCGGTACTCACGGCTGGATCTTGATCAGATGATAGTATTATATTTACCTTTTGTAAACTGTGGTCTGTAAGGTTGTTCATCAATACTAGATACTATAGTACCACTATTAGTACTACCAAGTCCGTTGGTACTCACGGCTGGATCTTGATCAGATGAAAGTATCGAGCTCTCACTGTTCAGGAATAAGAAATACCACATATTACTTACTATACATTCATGCATTCATGTAATCACAGTTCAAAACAAGTTATAACTAACATAGGATGCTTTTTTTAAACTTTCTCCCAAACAAATTCAAACTAGGAAATCCCCAACCATGTGCATGATCAAATTATGAAGTCAATGCCACATCTAATCCACCAAAAGATTGTACATGTGGAGTTTCATGTTTGCAGGAAAAATGGAGTAAACACTTTATAATAATAAAATCATTAGGCAGAAATATTTAGCAGAGTTAACCTTTTTTATGATTTTTTTCTATTAATGGACTTAAAAATGTTTAACTGATCTTAAATTTTGAAATATCTGAGATAGAAGATGAATTTGTTTCTAACTTTCTCTTAAAAAAAAGTCATCTGGAAATTTAAATATGGCTAAGTTTCAGATGAAGAAATTTAAGTGTCATAATTTGTAAATTAACTGCTGAAACATCAGCAATTTTCCAACACATTATATATCAGAGACCCACCTTTTTTCCAGTAACTTCTCAGCTCTCTCCTGTATATATCTTGTTTTGGCATCTAACGGTGATGGTGGGGGTATGGGTTTTTTAACACCAGACTAAAATTAAAATAAACAAGATATACATGCTAACATTTATAACAAACTAAAACTGTCAGTGAAGCTGACTTTAATGACTTATACTTTTGAATTACAAAAGTCTATGTCTTTTCTATCATATATTTCTTTGTAAATCTCCCTTTATTTATCCCAAATCCTCATTATAACACAGAAGCCTTAGTGGCCAAGTAGTCTTAAGTTGGGGCATGCGGATCACAGAGCCTCTAGCTGTCTCTAAGGTTCAAATCCCACTTAGGATCTTTGTGTAAAAATGTTTGCATGTTGGCTTGCTAAAGGATGGTGGTTTTCTTTGGGTACTCCATTTCCTCCACCATTCAAGAACTGACCTTTTCAATATAAGTGAAAGAATCTTGACATCATGGGCATAAAATACATTTAATTTAAACAATCTTAAAGTTGTGTATATACATTATATGTCAGAATGTTTATTTAATAAGACAAATAATTCTGCTACTTACAGACATCAAGGAGTGAGAAGTAAGGTTTTCTTTTGTTAGTTTGGATTTGTCTTCATGTGGCTGATCACGTGACTGGTCATGTGGTCTATCAGACAACCACCAAAAGTCTTTCATTTTAGCACCATTTTCTTTCAATCTCTGCTCTCTACTCCTTGGTTCAGCTTTACGAAATCTCTCCACATATCTGTTAAAATGAGGAAAAAAATTCAAATGACTCAAAACATGACTGTGAATAAGTGTTTTACTACCTTTACCCAAGATTTGATTAGAAAGAGAAAAAATAATTGTATGTGTTAAGAAAATTTCACAGTAGAGTTACGGTAAGTTAAATAAATTTTTACTACTTACATTAATTTTGTTCTAATGGAAATATTTATATACATGTAAGTTGAAGAAAACTGTAAAAAGCCACTGTTGACTTCTTAAATATACGGCCATTAATTGTTCATAACACTGGAAGATTAATGAATTAGTGATTACAAACCAAATTACCATCCCTAATTAAAAGTGATTCAGTGTTCACTCTAGATTTTTTCAGAGGGAGGGATATTCAAAAACTTTCATCTAAAAAAACATAACATCAATATTTTTTCATCTATGTAATGTTAAATATGGCCCACTAAGGCCTTAACAATGGGGTCATCTGGCGAAATAAGGGTTCAGCAGCTCCCTCTAAAATGAACACAGTGATTTGTAATTTAATACCTCTGTAAAGTAGAACTTTCTCCTGTTTCTGTCTCTCCGGGTTTTGTGTAACGACTTGCCTCTTTATCTTTCCATGACAAATCTTTTGCATCATCTACATTGTAATGTCTCCTCAGAGCAGACAACATACTAACGTCTTCAGTTAAACTGCAATTAAAATGATGTTCAGTGATTTTGTTATATTTAAAAAAAAACTAGCTTCTGCCTTTTGAACTGAGAAAATTTGAAGTTTTGAAATACAGCCATGCTTGCAAAAGCTTAGGATCATCAATACAAAGATGTTATATTGTTACAATATCTAACATTTTATGAGTAAGGGCAAGTAGATTTAATTTGCTAGTAACATGAGAATATCATTGTTGTATTGGGGAAGACCGAGACTTACATAGAGAACAGGGTTCATACAGACATTTGAACTGCAAATTTAAGGACTTTTTAGGGTCTTTTCAGGGTCTTATTTGCAAATTTAAGGCCTAATCAGAGGGACAATTTTAGCAAAAAAAAATATTGGTGCAAAGGCAATTAAATCAATAAAAAAATTACATGTACTTACATGTCCATAGTAACGACACTTGAAGTAGAGGTTGAAGTTAGGCATTCAGGAGGGCCAGGTACCTTTAAATTGCTCATTTCAATGCAACTTATTGATGAATTATTTTATTTATATAATTATATCAGTCTATTTGCAATCACTTACAGGTAATATCAAAATACAGACACCCAACTGACCAAATTCAAGGGCTCTTTAGGGCCTTAGGAATAAATTCAAGGGCTTTTTAGGGTCAGACTTGTTTTTAGGGTCTTTTTAGGGCAAACCTAAAAATTTAAGGACTTTTCCAGGCCTATACGAACCCTGCAAGACTTATATGGAGAAGAGCACTGGAGAAGAAGATATTAGAAAAAGACTATACGGTACATGGAACAACATCCACCAACTAGCAAAAAACAGAGGAAGATGGAGAAGAATTGTCAAAGGCCTATACTCCACTGGGGAGTGAAAAAGGATTAAGTCAAGTAAGTCATTGGGAATTTCAGTGGTCAAATTGGGAAATTTTAGTCATTTTTTCCTGGGGAAACTACCTTTATTCGGTAGTAATTTTAGTCAAACAAAATCACTGATGTTTTAATTAAGATTAATATAATTATTATGGCAAGTTAAAAGTCTTTATCAAACATATACCGGGGCTCTCTCTTACCCTTTTCTGAATAGGCCTGAATTAAGATTAATATAATTATTATAGCAAGTTAAAAGTCTTTATCAAACATATACCGGGGCTCTCTCTTACCCTTTTCTGAATAGGCCTGAGGCCCTTTCAATTGTGAATATGAGCACCATAATAGCCAAATTGTGAAAAAGAAAACAATTGATAGAAAAACCCAAAATACTGTTTTAAAAGAATGTTTCCTAGCCTTCATCTAGTCTTTCTGTCGGTATCTTATAAATCTCCCATAATTAAAAGTGTCAAATTCTGTCAAGGTACCCGTGCTTTGTGGAAAAAAAACATAAAATTTTGAATATCCGCCCCAAAAATGACCTAAACTCCTTTATACATAATTTCATCAGGCTATTGACATTTTGTTGTTGTTATTATAATGTTGGTTGAAGTTGTATCAGCAATTTTTCAGCTATTTAAGACCAGATCAAGTTTAATATTATATCTTTAAGAATTAAACTAAGATCAAGCCTTTGTATGCCCCAGATGTGTAACTGTGCAATTAATGTACTGCATGGTACTACCGGTAACACACACTCAGGGGACGACCCTAAGGTACCAGCTGGTAGAGTCAGTAAAACAAAAACAAGCTTACCACTCTGCCAGTAACATTATACTGACAAGGGGTGAGTCAATACTTTGTCTCATTTTTAGAAATAGCTGTTTCCATTCCTGGTAGCCAAAATCGCAAAATGGCTACTAATTTCTGAGAAGTTCTTTCAAAAAGTAATCTATTTGAACAAATTTGTGAAAAAAATATTTTAAAAAAGACTATATTTTTACAAATTTTGGAAATTTGGCTACTAATAATTTTAAATTTGTGGAAACTTAGAAATAGGCATAAAATTAGTAAATTCCCTTACTTTACTGTTGATGGATGTTCACTACTTGGCCAGGATTCATCAAATTTTGATGACCCTGATATTTCATGCTCCTCTCTGTCTTGTGTCTTTGTTACATAAGAATTAGATTTCTGTAAGAACATTTGATCTAGTGGTGTGGTCTCTGTTTCTTTCTGCTCTTCATTTTTACCTGATCTACTTGGACTTATAGCAGTCTAAAATTAGACAAAAAATGTGCAATTTCATTATTGTTAACCTGAAATATCAAAGTAAACATTAATCTCTTTAATTTTGATAATGAATGTACAATAATCAAAAACAAACATACTAATTCATGTCCAAATCACAACACAGAAGCAAAGTTAAAACTTTGAAACTGACAAGTTAGGTTAGACACATGAACTTTCACCAGGGAAGTGAGAATGAGTGCTCCGAAAGGGTAAGCACCTCCTGTTTAGCTTGCTACACCTGTCACATGTAAAATATGCTAAGTTCTATTTGTTTCTTTTTTCAACCAAAAACAATTTAATAATTTGACTACTTCTGACAAAAATTTCCAAACCAACTGATACAACAGCAAAGTGTTTCCACAAATTAAACTCAGTTGTCAAATGCTGTTCTGAACAACAAACAATATTGTCATAATATACTGACATCTTTGCAATCATGCAATGAGGATTTAATGTATTTTAAACATGTCATAGCACAGTTACTAATCATTCAAAAACTTAAAAATTTCATTCTAAAAAGTTCAAATTTAACATAAAACATGTAAACAAGAGAGGGTAGTGATTGGTAGTGTTGACAAAATGTAACAAGCAAACTCAGTGAATTAGGATCACCTGCCAGTAGGTGTGTTTTCAATCAAAGGACCATAACAACCAAGAAAATGAGAAAATCAACTCAGGTTAATAATAAGTGCATCCCCTATCAATGTTGATGCCTTGCACCAAATTTTGTAAAATAGTGCATCATAGTTTTGGAGAATTACTCCAGACAAGTACTTCTACTTCTGTACTGGACAGGGCCATGAGGCATCACGTCCATTGTATTGCCTGGGCGGAGGAAAGCTGAAAGGATGGATGGGAGGAACTTCAATTTTAATATATCCTTCTTTTTCTTTGAAAGATGTGGGATAACAAAATCACTGATAGTACCTACATATAATAGACATTTAGTGTGTTAATTCTTACCTTTCTTTGTGATGATGTTAAACGTTTTTCTTTACTGGGGTGGTAGTATGCTTTTGGAAATTGTTTAACTGCAAAAGGATCTCTAAAATAAAAAGTAAATAAATACATTGTATGAAATTTAACTGAAATGTTAACCAGCCAAAATATAATTTTTTTTCACTTTCCTGGTTGTTGCAATAAATTCGGTAATACTGAATAGCGTCTAGAAGCGTCTAGACGAGTCTAGACGAGTCTAGAAGCGTCTAGAACGATTTAAAGCACTTTATCGTTAAAAAAGGTGGAGTCTAGAAAAAACATATAATATATGTATATAATATCTATTATTTAAAAAAATAATTATATAGATATGACGAATATTAAGGCGAAAAACTTAATTTTTATTTTCGAGTCTAGAAACTACTAGAACGGTTTGAGACAGTTTGCCGTCTAGATCCAGTCTAGAACGATTTAAAGCACTTTATCGTTAAAAAAGGTGGAGTGTAGAAAAACATATAATATATGTATATAATATCTATTATTAAAAAAAATAATTATATAGATATGACGAATATTAAGGCGAAAAAACTTAATTTTTATTTTCGAGTCTAGAAACTACTGATCGGTTTGAGACAGTTTGCCATCTAGATCCAGTCTAGAACGATTTAAAGCACTTTATCGTAAAAATGGTGGAGTCTAGAAAAACATATAATATATGTATATATATATATAATATATAATATTTATTATTTTAAAAAAATTATATAAATCTGATGAATATTAAGGCGAAAAAGTTGATATTTTCATTTACGGGTTTAGAAATTACTAGAACAGTTTGAGACAGTTTGCCGTCTAGATCCAGTATAGAAAAACTCAAAGAACACTATCTATAAGAAAAAATAAAACACATCTTACAAAATGTAATTTTGTTCAGGTCTATGGTGAAAAAATTAATTAAATGTATAATTGGGAAATAAAACGACTTGTGCATAACGGAATCTGCGCGACAGCTAATCATCGAAAAATCGTGTACCTAAAGAGAGGGAACTCTTCCTTATTCACGTAAAAACTTTATCGATCTTTTAATAAATGCCAATGAAGAATATAAATAAATAAATACATAAATAAATAAATAAAATTCGTTACATAATTTTGATTTTATGAAAAAAGATAACTCAAGATAAATTCTAACATGTATACTGTAAAAATGTATTAGTTGAGCTTTTTATAATAGGTCAGACTGCCTTGGGGCATGAAAGGATTATTCGTTAATACCTTAAATCAATCTACTGAACGGATTAACGGCACATGCCGAACGTGTCAGGTTGATTGCTAATTAATTACCTGCCGCGACTACACTATTGTCCAACTTGTATCCTTGTGAGATAAGTAAGCACGCAATTGTTAATTATCAATCTGACATATACTAACATTTGGCATACACAGAAGCAAAGATATTCGGTTGCTAAAGATATATGTAAAAATATTTTTCAATGTAAATGTAAAGATATTTTTCAATGTAAAAACGTATTAATTAAATTAGGTTTAGGCGTATCTTTGCAACATATTTGATGTTTTGGGATTCATTTAAGTTAGACAACACAAATGAGAGAGAGAGAGAGAGGTGTAGATGTAATTTAATAATAGAGAAAGAAAGAGTAGATGTAAGTTAATAATAGAGAGGGAGAGAAGACGTAATTTAATGAGAGTGAGAGAGAGAGTAAACGTAAGTTAATGAGAGAGAGAGAGATAGAGAGAGAGAGAGTAGACGTAAGTTAATAATAATGAGAGAGGATAGACGTAAGTTTGAGAGAGAGATAGAGTAGACGTAAGTTAATAATGAGAGAGAGAGAGAGATTGAGAGAGAGAGAGAGAGAGAGTACACATAAGTTAATAATAATATAGAGAGGGTAGACGTAAGTTAAGAGAGAGAGAGAGAGAGAGAGAGAGAGAGGGATTAATAATAGAGAAAAAGAAAGAGTAGATGTAAGTTAATAATAAAGAGAGAGGGAGTAGACGTAGTTTAATGAGAGAGAGAGAGAAGAGAGAGAGTAGACGTAAGTTAATATTAAGAGAGAGAGAGAGTAGACGTAAGTTAATATTAAGAGAGAGAGAGAGAGAGAGAGTAGACGTAAGTTTATAATAAGAAAGAGAGAGAGAGAGTAGACGTAAGTTAATACTAGAGAGAGAGAGAGAGAGAGTACGTAAATTAATACTAGAGAGAGAGAGAGTAGACGTAAGTTAATACTAGAGAGAGAGAGAGTAGACGTAAGTTAATACTAGAGAGAGAGAGAGAGTAGACATAAGTTAATAATAATATAGAGAGGGTAGACGTAAGTTAAGAGAGAGAGAGAGAGAGAGAGAGAGAGAGAGAGAGAGAGAGCGAGCGTAAAGATAATAATCAATGAAACGGTTCACAAACTACATACATAGTCAAGAGGGCTTACATATAATTATAGGGTAATAAGTGTATGAATATAATGTATATGTTTGTATATTAATTGTTACATATTGTAATTTATTTTCTTTGTTTTAATAAATATTGTTTGTTCCTTTGATGGACTTAAAATCATATTTTTTATTTGTTAATAATCAGTAATTACTATAAAAAGTCACAATATCGTCTTTAATCGTTATATAATCTTAATTAACATGCCCCTGAAAAGAAAACAAGAATCCACATCACTTGTCGCAACTACAAAGGCTTTTCTCTGTTTTCGGGCGTGTGGGATTAATTTAAAAAACAACAAGAAGAAGAAACGAATGCCATCATCAAGATATGCCGCTACACTATGAGTATTTGTAACCAAACACTTACGCCCCTTTGATGATTTGTTTTTCTAAGAAATGGTTAAATGAGACACAAATTTTCATTGAATCATATTGCTTTTAACCAGTGCTATTGGTGAGATATCAGGTTATAGTGCTATAGGTAAGTTTTTAGCTATTTTATATATTTTTGTCAAATTTTATTCATAGAAATCGATATAGTGCAATTTCAAAAGGCTAAAGTGGTTTTCTCCGAAGATTTAATAATGTCACAAACAGATTCATTTCCCTGTGGTGTTTGTAGAAAACATTGTGGCCCTAACACAGTTGCTTGCGAGAAATGTGACAAATGGTATCACATTAAATGTGAAAACATTACCAAAACTGACTTCAGATTTCTGTCGGAAAATCAGATGGACTACGTTTGCCATAGTTGTTGTCTTTTGCCAAACTTTAAGTTTGACTATAAATCATCATTGACCCGTTTGCATGAAGGAGCAACAAAAAATCGTTTGTCAGACGCTATAAGAATGGAAAAAATATTTATGCGTAAGGAGGATGAAAACTCCCTTGTTTGCAAAATATAAGTTGAAATTTGACACTTCCAGTCTGTATAAAGATGAAATGGCTGATCACATTATTGGTTTTTTTGGGAAAAAAGCAGTTGGCAGGTTCCCGTGCATTCTACTGGCGATGGAAATTGTCTTTACAACTCCCTTTCGATCGCATTAGTAGGTAACGAGTCATTGACCCATGAAATAAGAGTGAAAATTTGCATCGAATTAAATGAGAATAAAGCTGTATACGAAAAAGAGGGAAAAGATTAATTTCACTTACTATTAGTAGTTTACGGTATTAAGGCCTGGTCAAGATTAACTTCACTTACTATTAGTAGTTCACGGTAGTAAGGCCTGGTCAAGATTAATTTCACTTCATTCGCGGTATTAAGGCCTGGTCATGATTAACTTCGCTTCATTCACGGTATTAAGGCCTGGTCAAGATTAACTTCACTTCATTCGCGGTATTAAGGCCTGGTCAAGATTGACTTCACTTCATTTGCGGTATTAAGGCCTGGTCAATATTTCAGTTCACATATTATGTCCTGGTCAAGATTAATTTCACTTAAAATCAATCCAAAAAAAAGCGGGCGACAATGAGTCCTGTGGTCCCGGATGATACCCTCCGATAATACGACTATCCGATATAGTCGGGGGACCCGTAGCCATATTCTACATATAATTTTGTTTGTTCTAGACGCCACCATTTTTGACGATAAAGTGTTTTAAATCATGATATAGACGGCAAACCGTTCTAGTAGTTTCTAGACATATTATATGTTTCTAGACTCCACCTTTTTTACGGTAAAGTGCTAGAAATTTCTAGACTCGTAAATTAAAGTTAAGTATTTCGCCTTAATATTCGTCATATCTATATAATTATTTTTTTAAATAATAGATATTATATACATATATTATATGTTTTTTCTAGACTCCACCTTTTTTATGATAAAGTGCTTTAAATCGTTCTAGACTGGATCTAGACGGCAAACTGTCTCAAACCGTTCTTGTATAATTTCTAGACTCGTAAATAAAAATTAAGTTTTTCGCCTTAATATTCGTCATATCTATATAATTTTTTTTTTAAATAAGAGATATTATATACATATATTATATGTTTTTTCTAGACTCCACCTTTTTTTATGATAAAGTGCTTTAAATCGTTCTAGACTGGATCTAGACGGCAAATTGTCTCAAACCGTTCTTGTATAATTTCTAGACTCGTAAATAAAAATTAAGTTTTTCGCCTTAATATTCGTCATATCTATATAATTTTTTTTTAAATAAGAGATATTATATACATATATTATATGTTTTTCTACACTCCACCTTTTTTAACGATAAAGTGCTTTAAATCGTTCTAGACTGGATCTAGACGGCAAACTGTCTCAAACCGTTCTAGTAGTTTCTAGACTCGTTAATAAAAATTAAGTTTTTCACCTTAATATTCGTCATATCTATATAATTTTTTTTTTAAATAAGAGATATTATATACATATATTATATGTTTTTTCTACACTCCACCTTTTTTTATGATAAAGTGCTTTAAATCGTTCTAGACTGGATCTAGACGGCAAACTGTCTCAAACCGTTCTTGTATAATTTCTAGACTCGTTAATAAAAAAAGTTTTTCGCCTTAATATTCGTCATATCTATATATTTTTTTTTTTAAATAAGAGATATTATATACATATATTATATGTTTTTTCTAGACTCCACCTTTTTGTATGATAAAGTGCTTTAAATCGTTCTAGACGCTTCTAGACTCGTCTAGACGCTATTCAGCAATACCCCAATAAATTGTAGTTCTTATTAAATAATCAATTATGTCCATCATCTGAAAGATTAGCTTGTGTGCTGTGTCTGAAGCATGAACAATTTTCTGTGAACAGGATAAGGTAGTGTATTGTGTTACTTTTACGTAATTTTCATACCAATAAGGTATAGAGGACTGACTTCTTACATGGGAGGTCATGGGGTGACTTGAAAAAGGTAGTGAGTGTGCTTTCATAAGCACTTGACAGTTAGAAAACTTAAAGCCATAGAGTACTTGGGATGAGACCTTAAAAATCGGTGATGCACAAACATAAAACGATAAAGAACCCTCCCTGCACATTGCCCTGAGCAATGGTCAATAGTCCTGCCACTTCACCAATAGCTGGTAATGTCTCGATATAAGTGAAATATTCTTGACTGGGACCTAAAACTCCATTCAATAAACAAACAATTCAGCTGTTAAGTCTTAGTTTTTTTTATTATTTTGATTTTTGTGATTGCATATTTTTTCTTTTAAACTGGCAATAAAATTGGATCAAAATTCATAAAAAGCTAATTGTTCAAACCTTGATTTCTTCTTTTCGTAAACCATGACTGACAACTGAATGCATAATGTCTTAAATTCTTTAACTTTTTAAACAGGAAAACAAGAACATGCATGAAATTGCCGCCATATTGTAATCAATGTAAACTATGGTCGTACTTGGTTATGTTCAGTGTACAACGTAGAAGGCCTTCAATTAACCAAATGGTTTCGACTAAATAATTTTATTTTGATTTTGTGTTTACTGTTAAATATATGTAATGTATGTTAATAATATCGACTAAATTGTTACAAGAATAGCATTTTGATGGCTAAAAATAATTAGAGTAGATTTCTGGTATCACATGGGTGCTTTGATGCACGTAAAACAAATTCCACCATGGACTAAATTTCTTAACCAATTTGTACCAAATTAATTTTAACCAAGTTCGTGACAAAAACTAGTCATGCTATGCAATACAATGCATATTGTTAACATAGTCGTAAGTGAATATTACTCCATTTAATCTGTTTTAAAACCAATCTAATCAATCTAATATGTTTCAAAACCAATCTACTATGTTTTAAAAACATACAATTGTCAGCACAAACTATACTGTCAGGTAGCAAATTCAAATTTTTGACATTAAAAAAAACACCTGCTTACTTATATCATTAGATCACATTTAAACCAAAATTCCCGATTTTTCAGCTGTCAATCTTTGTTACATTTATCTTGTCATATGATGACAGAATTCTTTTACTAATTAGCCTATCAATTCCATAATTTTAATTTATTTATCTGATATGCACTTGTATCATACCCTTGCCATTTTGTTTGTAACATATCGATGGCATCTTCGAATAATAAAGCCTGGCTTCATATCTCAGTTTCTCACTTATGTCACTTATGTCACTCAGTATGTCACTTGTAATCAAAAACAAAAATAAATGTCAAATCTGAATAATATCCATTTAATCATACAGCTCATGTTTCGTGACATACAAAAATCTTATACCCCTTATACAACATGCTCAACATGCCAACAGGCCCCGAAGCCACGATAAACAGTGTTAAACCCTTTTTGAAGTACAAGTACACAGCATTACCTTTATCTAACATTTCTGTCGGTATCTTAAAAATCTTCCTAACTAAGACATTCCTTTTAATAATTGTGTTATTTTTAAAAGATTTTTAGGAATTTAAGGTGCCATTTTGAAGATTATTTCTTGTTAAAAAGTTTTTATTTAGATTTATCAAAAATATTAATTTAATAATAGTTCCAAAAAAAAAGCTTTACCAAAATTCGCTAAATTAAGGAAAATCTTAGGCAAGAAATTATTGTGGAACTGAGGCCTGGTATATTAAGAAATCAAAAATAAACATACTAATCGATGTCCAAATCACAATCCCAAGGCAAACAAAAAACTTTGAAACTGACAAATTAGGTTAAACACGTCATCTGGGAAGAAAGTTAATGTCTGTGATTTTTAGCAAATGTCCGTTGTGTTTGATTTGATATTAAATTCTGTATCACTTATTGTAAAAATGACGCCGAAAAAACTATTCCTAAGCATGGGCTTTTTCTTCATCCAATATTTCTATCATGACCAGTAACATCTCACGGTTTTCAGGTTTTGACTGTGACATGCAATGAACTGGTGAATGGGCAGACGGGAGATGGGTGGACGAACGAATGGACAGGCTGGTCCAACCAACCAATTAAAAGGAAGGGTATTTATTCGATTAACGTTTAGTTTACAGTGTTAAATGGATCCGTTTGGTTAAAATTCCCATTTTAGCAACATTTGACCAAAACGAAGAAAACTAAAATGGGTACAGATTAAGATGGGTACGAACGGTCAAAATTGAAATTACGAATTGAAAGAAAACTGAAAGAAGAATTAAATCAGCCCGGATATTTAGAAAGAAATAATAATGAATTTACGTAATTGCTATAATGGACTGTTTTGTTCCATAATTCGACAAAAGCTTTACTCTTAAAATAAATATTTGACATTCAAAGATTCTGTTCGTTTTGTTTCTTTTATCATAATAAGCAACATGGCGACGAATAAAGCACCGCCTGTGAAAAAATCACAAGAACAAATTATTGGTGGTTTCCAGGAGTTACGACAACAACAGAGGGCGATAGCTTCTAAAATATCTGAATTAGAGATAGACATGAAAGAACACGAGTAATTTATGTTATTTTATAACCCATAGCTTCATTTGTTGTCAAACCTCGATGCCAAACATTCTTGTTTTTTGGAACATGCTTGTTCACAACACCCCCCCCCCCCTACACGAAAGATCTAGAAAAAAAAATCAAAGCCTCGCAAGAGTCTAATTTGACAGGGGGTATAGATGAGACCACGAATAATATATGTTATTTTGTAGCCCATAGCTTCATTTGTTGCCAAACCTTGATGCCAACATTCTAGTTTTTTTGGAACATGTTTGTTCACAACCCACAACTTATGGTCTGACACAAGACCTGAAATCGGGTAGTGACTGTTCTTTCATCAAGTACTCGGCATTACAACATGAAAGCCATGGTTCTTTCAGATGGGAACTTAAAATAAACAAAGTCCTGTGTCACGATAGGCTGGCTGTATAATGCCATAAGCACAACACACGGGCAAAATTTCTGTACCTTTGCCTATAGCTGGCAACATCTCGATATAAATGAAACATTCTTGACTGGAACCTTAAACACCATTACTCAACTCTTTGATAACTTCATCTGGATGTTCCTACAGTGGATGGAGTACCTCATAATGGATCTCACTGAACTCGAAAGAAGCAACATCATTTATATGGGTCTGCCCTAGGCATTAGAAAAATAAATTTAGGAGTTATAACACACAAGTTTATTGAGACACCTTTTAAAAAAATGATGTCATTACACTATTTGGTAACTTTAGAATGAGGTTTGCCACTATACCACATGATCAAAACCCCTTAAGTTTCTGTGGGGTATTTTGGAAAACATTGATGTTGCGAATTCCCAAAATAATGTTAATGTTTAATGGAAACGCATTAACTGATATGATTCAATATCAAGTGGATATAATTGTTCCGCACAAACCTAGGGGGGTATTGTGGTACAACAATAAACCTGATTTACCCGATGACATATTTTTGTGCAAAACAGCTGTTGCATTTAGACAGAAGTCCATAATAAAATTAACTCTTAATATTTAAGTTGCATGAAATTGGAAATAAAGTGAATACATTATACAGTTTATATTTATTTGATATATATGTCATATTTCCGTTGTATTTGTAGGCTTGTTATAGAGACATTACAGGAAGTAGATGGCGATAGGAAGTGTTTTAGAATGGTGGGTGGTGTCCTCGTAGAAAGAACAGTAAAAGATGTATCACCAGCATTAGCTAACAATAGAGAGCAAGTGAGTTAAAAAATGAGCTGTTTAACCTTTGAAGCCCAATGTACAGTAAAACCACAGAGGTAGCTCATTTGGTAGAGTGATCACTCTGTAAGTGGAAGGTAGTGGGTTCAATCCCCGACCAGGTCTGACTCAAGACTTGAAAGTGGGTAGTGACTATTCTTTCACCAAGACTCGGCATTAAGAAATTAATTAAATAATTAACACTGAATTTTGCCACTTCACTTATGGCCACACTAATTTGAAGTCACAAAATCCATTTCTTCAATGATTTCCTTTACTTCTTCGATTTATTGCCAAACCACTTATGCCACAATTTGACTGGTAGCAATGTATCGGGGTTTTCACTGTATATTTTTTTCATGGAGATCATATTGAAAAATGTACAGAGTACACAGAATATCAATTGGAAATTAAAAAATGTGGATCAATGACAACAGACTTTAGACAGCTTAACCCTTTAAAGCAAGATTGTTGCTGCTTTGAACATGTTAAAGTTAGGAAAATTACATTATGTCATAATTGTATCATCTACCAAAAAATGACGAAAAATATTTTTGTGTTGTCTTAAATTTTGTGTTTTCTTCTTTTTTTCAGATGAAAAAATTATCTGAACAATTTAAAAAACAATTAGAAGCTAAAGGAGTAGAAATAAATAAATATAGAGAACAATATAACTTAAAGATAAAAGGCGAAGAAAGTAAAGACGTAGACAAACAGGAAAAAGAAGTGAAAGCCGGCGGTGTTCTTGTAGAATCTTAATCCTTGTTTTGTACTGTAATTCATTTAATGTTCATAAACTGTATGACAGAGACTTAATACAGAAAGTGTAATGTGTGTTCATTGTTACCATATTTCTGTAAATAAATGTACAGTTAAAACCTGTCTAAATATAAATCCATATTAAGCTGAAAATCTGCTTTAGTTATCTGGGCTTTTTCTGACTTTTTGAAATAGTGCTAAGGGCTATGACTTCGGGAATTTAGCATGCTAATGTCTATGAAAATTAGAAATTTCAATATATTTTGTCTACGGTAAATGGAAATTAAAAAATGCAATTTAAAAGATCATGTTAATACTGTGTATATGAATTTATGCTAGTACTTTGGGTGAGCTAAACTGTAAAAGGTGAGGTACCTGAAATAATAACTCAAAAATTGGGAAAATATTACTGTTTACTGTTTTTGCCTTTTGGAATGAGGCCCAATTTCAGCCCTTAATCGTGGGTGGAAAAAGCCCAGGTTGTAGCTGAATATGGACCTAGATACCAGTTCCAAAATGGTGTATTTTTCCCCAAAAATAGCTGTGAATTTTTTCAGCTTATCTTAACTGATGTCACTGTAATAGAATCATTGTAATAGTTATCTTTTTTTTCAAATTAGATTTTTTTCCAAAATGGCATTGACACTTTCAAATTTTCCTAATGTTAGCGCTATAGTTCTATCTCAAAATCAATCTGAGATGTCAGCTACATTATACTTTTACAGTTTCTAGCCATGAATAGCTAAAATTATGCTGATGCGGCTTTAAGCAATAACTCGCTCACTATATTCCAAATTAAAAACTATTCAGGAATCTAGTTATTTTTGATTCGTAGGAGAACTGAGAAGCCCCAAAGGTCTTTGTTTAAGACAGGTTTTACTGTATTGTTACAACACAGTGCAATGGTGTCCTGTTCCATTATGTTGTCTGTGCAGGTAATGTGGACATATTGTATTATACAAGCTGAAACGATAATCAAGTACAATTATAACATTGTAGATCTCTTTCTTTTTTTTTGAAAAATAATTTATTCTTCTATGTTGGCATGTGATGTGGATAAAGATTGAGGTCCATGTTCATAACATATTAAATTTAGAAATGGGGAAAAAATTGGAAATGACTAAAATTAAGAAGGGCTCAGATGTCTTTAACAAATCTAGTATGTTATGGAAACTCACCATATGCTAATAACGTCATGATGTTCTTAAAAACTGGATAGGTGAAATACCAGTACATGAATCATGTACATGTATTTATCTGCGTTTTCCAATTTTGGTGAAAGGTCAGTGCACTAAGGTTTGTCGGATTGTCTGAAACCAGTGAACAAGTTCAACAATCTTAATACTTGTACGGCAGGATAAGTGGTTTTTTTTTTAAGCAAAATTTAAAACTTGAATTGATAGGAACCAGTTCAGTACAGTACAAAAATGTTTGTCCGATCGTCCAAATGCAGTCAATATTGCAGACGACAAGTTTCATAGTCTTGATATTGGTCTGTCAGGACAAGTGCATTTTCCGACAAATGAAATAACTGATAAACAATTTATAAAATTCCTGACTTTGAATGGGCAGTGGACATATGATGATGGATAAAATGGTGACCAGTCGTGGTTCACAGGTTTGGAAAAGAAGTTTCCTCCCCTTGTTTAATATTGCTTACAAGGCCCTTAATTGGAAATAAATTATTCTGTATCTTGTATCTTATAAAACAGATATAATTATCTATGAATTAAAATATTATAATATACATTTGTACAACAAAAATTTTACTGACTGTTTAGACAGTCAATTTTTTGTCAGGACAAGTTGAAATTTAGTTTCCTAGTACAAAATTATTGTACTGCCCTGATGGCGTCTAAAATTCTTTAAAGTATTTGTTGTTAGTGTATAAAAATGGAATGTGAATGCATGTTCTTGTTTTCTGTTTAATTTATTAATCCATCACACCTGATGAGATGTTGACTTTTCCACCCCTAAGTTTATAATAGACTATCCCATTTCTTTGAGTTTTGGATTATACCATTGGTATTTAGAAGTTAAATGATTTATTCAGCTTGGCAGACAGACATGTGATGTACAATGTAACATTTATCTTTAATTTAAATTTTTTATTGTATATTTTATATGTAAACTGCAGCTTTTTCAGATTTGTCAATTTACAAAAAAATATATAAAATATTAAAACAAAAGAGAAATTAATTCTATAAAGTTGTTTGGTTTTTTTTTTGCATGTATATTTTATGATTGACTGCGGTGGCTGATGGGTTAAAACTAGTCTGAAAATTCAACAAGACTGATTTTAGTCTTGGTTTGAATTTTTATACGCCCGTCATATGACGGGACGTATTATGTTACGGTGCTGTCCGTCCGGGGCGGGCGGGCGGGCCGGCGTCTGTTAACAATTTGTATTCCGTTCAATAGAGACCACAAACATTTATGGATTCAAATGAAATTTGGTATACAGCTTTACCATGTTAATACCTTGTGCAAGTTCGAATTACAACTTTTTCGGATTATTTTTGGAGGAGTTATGCCCCTTTTTTAACTTAGAAATTTTTGTATGTATGACCATGTGGTTTCCGATCATTAGAGCCTACAACTATTTATGGATTCAAATGAAATTTAGTATACACATTTACGATGTTAATATCTGGTGCAAGTTCGAATTACAACTTTTTCGGATTATTTTTGGAGGAGTTATGCCCCTTTTTTAACTTAGAAATTTTTGTATGTATGACCATGTGGTTTCCGATCATTAGAACCTACCACTATTTATGGATTCAAATGAAATTTGGTATACACATTTACGATGTTAATATCTGGTGCAAGTTCGAATTACAACTTTTTCGGATTATTTTTGGAGGAGTTATGCCCCTTTTTTAACTTAGAAATTTTTGTATGTATGACATGTGGTTTCCGATCATTAGAGCCTACAACTATTTATGGATTCAAATGAAATTTGGTATACACATTTACGATGTTAATATCTGGTGCAAGTTTGAATTACAACTTTTTCGGATTATTTTTGGAGGAGTTATGCCCCTTTTTTAACTTAGAAATTTTTGTATGTATGACATGTGGTTTCCGATCATTAGAGCCTACAACTATTTATGGATTCAAATGAAATTTGGTATACACATTTACGATGTTAATATCTGGTGCAAGTTCGAATTACAACTTTTTCGGATTATTTTTGGAGGAGTTATGCCCCTTTTTTAACTTAGAAATTTTTGTATGTATGACCATGTGGTTTGTATTCCATTCAGTAGACAATACAAACATGGATTTAAATGAAATTTGTTATACAGTTACACCTTAATCATGGTAATATCTCGTGCAAATTTGAATTACAACTTTTTTGGGTTACGAGTTATGGCCCGAACACGGAGTTGGTAATATATTTTTACATACATATATCCTAGTTGTACTTATACTTCTCAGTAAATAGTACTACTCGATCAATATAACACGGGCGTATAATGCTCCGCTCGGCGGTGCTCTTGTTTGGAATAGGTTAAGAATTACGTCCCAGTCAAGAATATTTCACTTATGTCGAGACGTCACTACCTATAGGTGAAGTGACAGAAAGTTTTTACCTTTACAGTCTGCCAAGAGCACTATGGAGGGTTCTTTAATGTACCACACTTACTGCGACATGGGATATTGATTTTTAAGGTCTCTTTTGAAGGATCCAATAGCTTTTATCGCTACATACCAAGTGCTTGCAAAAAGAAAGTGTCGTTACATTTTTTCAAGTCTTCATAAGACCCCAGCCAAGGTTCAACCAACAACCTCTCAGATATAAAGCAAGCACTCTACCAACTGTGCCAACAGTGGTTGACTAAGTTAAAACATGATTCTTGAAAGGAAAAGGTGTTGCATCGCAGTGGGCTCTACATTGATTGACTTTTGGGCCTGGACTGAGTGATCTGCCATGTATATCCTGGTGTTGCAGATGGTGTAATAGCTCTCAAAATGTCTTCATAGTACAAAAGTTATAAAAGTTAAAGTCTGTCCCGAGCCATTAGGCCCATCAGGCCGGAGCTTATCCCGGTTTCCGTGGTGTTAAGCGACTGAGAGTACAAGACTCTCCCCTGAATGGGATGCCGGTCCATCGCAGGGTTAACCCCCAGCATTTTGCTGGTACTCATTTATTTTTCAGCTGAGTGAACTGGAACAACGTGAAATTAAGTGTCTTGCTCAAGGACACAACACATCGCCCGGTCCAGGGATCGAACCCACAACCTTCAAATCATGAGTCCAATGCCTTAACCACTAGGCCACACGCTTCCACCATAGTACAAAGCAGATCAGAAACTTTTGCACAAACTGGCACCACATGAACTTTTGTTTAGCTTAATCTTCGTGATTAACAAGAAAAATTGCTTCCTTGTTAATAGCTGAAAAATTGCTGATGCTGCATGAAACTGCATTTTACACACTAATTATATTTATAAAACAAAACAATATTCAGATTATAGGTATTTGAATTTTATTGTGGCCCAATGGACCTAATACGCTCCCCTGATGGCAAGTTGAAAAGCTTAAGTTCGGAAACAAGATTCACTTTATTGTATTTTGTAGATTGCATACTACCAAATTTATAAAATATTGATATTATAGCTGTATACATCTCAAAAAAAATCTTATTTAAAGAGAAAAAAGTAGAGCATAATGGGCAAAAGTAGTTTTTCAATACCAAGAGGTTTGACATCCAAGTCATGAAAAAGAAAATATATAGAAAAATATATCCATATATCTGAATAATAATAAAAACAAAGATAAAAAACTAGATCATCACCTTCACCTTTAACCCTGGGTCCATTGAAGCAGGACATTGCAAGAGAAACACGATATGACAATTTAAAAATTACAAATTTGACCCTGGATTGATGTTAAGAAACGGCATATTAAGAAGTAAAATCTGTATTGAAATAATTCCAAAAATAACCAAGATAGAAGGAAAGTCACGACCTTGACCTCAGTTTGAAAGGTTATTGCACGACCTTGACCTCAGTTTGAAAGGCATTGCAAGACAACATCAAAACTAAACACTTTAATGGGAAAAATACACATAAAGTCAACTAAAAGTTTAAAGCTTATTTATCTATATTGGCGGATCATGAAACACAATGCTTAAAACAAGGGCCATAACGGTCAACGAAGTGCAAAGAATGTATTTCAAAGTCAGTTTAGTACATCTTGTCTAAGAGATAATGAGCCATTTCAGTAGTGGCGACCTTGACATTCGATCCCATGACCTTAAACATATTACAAAATGATATACATGTACATTGTATTCGGACTTTTGTTGTAGAATATTTACATTATTCTGAATGTAATTCAATGGCAATCAGCTTTGCCAACTCGGTAGAGCTTCATGCCACGATCCTATAGTTTCTAGGCCTTTTAAGATAATTCAAAGTTTTACTATTTTGGCTCATGTGTGTTTTGAATGTCAACCAACTTTGCAAACTTGGTAGAGTTTCACACCCTTGTGTTATAAAGGAAGTTTCAAGCTTCTGTCTTTATCAGTTCCTTACATGAAGATGTTTAAAGCTTTTACTTTTGAAAGTCATTGTGACCTTGAATGTAAGCCAAAGTCTGCAAATTAGGGCTTTTGCCAAAAAACCGTGATCCATGTCAAGTTTTGCTATCAATGGGTCACTGGTTCTGCAGAAGTAGAAAATGTTTACCACGCACGACCCAAAAAATAGCTAAAATATTAGAAAAAGAAGAAAGGTCATTGGGTCATTACCTTTATCTTTGACCTTGATCGAACTTTGAAGGTCACTTTATACTTTTTGAAAATATCAAAACTAGAAAATCCGATGACAAAATATTTTACATATGGTCAAGATATATAGCCATTTAAAGCTTATTTCATAAATAAGGTCATGATCCTGACCTTATGTCTTGGCTCCATGAAGAAAAGGAATGCTTCAAGCCATCATAAATAAATTCTATAATGAAATTTGCCCCAAAACAGCTAGCATAACTTAAGGTTTAAAATTTTTGGTCGTGAACTTTACCCCATTTTAGAATGAGCCTAAACTCTACCTTAATACTTGCCTTTACAAGTAAAACCGTGCTTGCGGAATTAAAAAAAAAAATTGCGGAAATGTAAAATTACGAAATTGAAAACATGACTTCGTGAAAAAACTGTGGAAATGCAATACACACATCGAAAACGGGGTTCTCTCCAAAATCTCCAGTTTTGCAAACTATTAGCATGCGTGTGAACCCTGTATGAATGGTTGATTATCAATTAAAACATGACATAAATTACTATATTCAGGGAATATCTATTGCCTAATTTATCCATATTAGGCTACTCTACCTTTCTAATCAACACAAAACAAACCACCAAGGGAGTTAACTAATTACCAAGGCAGATAATTATGATTAAGAAACTAAAGAAAGGTATTGCTAACCATGAATTATGAATGAAGGGCATATTGGGTTCAGTGGTCAGTTTGGTGCATACAGGTGTACGATGACCACTATGACTACCCAGTGGTCAAGATGATCAGGTAAGTGGTATAAACGTTTATTTAGAAGTCATGCAATGAACATTTATATTTTTATTTAAATTCGTTTCGTTTTATTTTAGCCAGGCGAAGTTTATAAAGCCATTGCACCAAAACCAAACTAGTATGTATACAAGTTTAAACCATATTTCATCAGTTTCACATCTTTGGTCCATATATTTGTTGAGAATACCAGTCTCCTTATATTTACATACCATTACTTATTGGTAAAGTGGTATAAGTTTCACATCTTTGGTCCATATCTTTGTTGAGAATACCAGTCTCCTTATATTTACATACCATTACTTATTGGTAAAGTGGTATAAGTTTCACATCTTTGGTCCATATCTTTGTTGAGAATACCAGTCTCCTTATATTCACATACCATTACTTATTGGTAAAGTGGTATAAGTTTCACATCTTTGGTCCACATCTTTGTTGAGAATACCAGTCTCCTTATATTAACATACCATTACTTATTGGTAGAGTGGTATAAGTTTCACATCTTTGTTGAGAATACCAGTCTCCTTATATTCACATACCATTACTTATTGGTAAAGTGGTATAAGTTTCACATCTTTGTTGAGAATACCAGTCTCCTTATATTCACATACCATTACTTATTGGTAAAGTGGTATAAGTTTCACATCTTTGGTCCATATCTTTGTTGAGAATACCAGTCTCCTTATATTCACATACCATTACTTATTGGTAAAGTGGTATAAGTTTCACATCTTTGGTCCATATCTTTGTTGAGAATACAAGTCTCCTTATATTCACATACCATTACTTATTGGCAAAGTTGTGTCCGATGTGGTTTTTTTTACACTTTCACACTGATGATAACCACTACGGTATCTAGGATAGTAAAATAATCGGGTCGAACTTGCACCGAGACTTAAAAATATGTATAGTGACTGTTCTTTCGTTAAGCACTCGACATTTAGAAAAGTCACGGGGGCCTTCAAAACCGACGCACGTGTCACGGTAGGCGTGGCACGCTTGAGTGTACTGTAAATGTAAAATTTCTGCCACTTTACCTATAGCTTGTTACGTCTTGATATAAGTGAACTCATTACCTGGTACATAAAACCGCAGTCAATTCAATCTAATTACACACTCCGATGATGCAGTAAATGAGATGGTTGTGCGAGTGAATGAACTAACTATTGGCGGTTAACCATAGCTGGTACATCCAATGGCACTATAACCTCGCCAATGGGCTTCACTTGTCATTCTTTTACAAAAACTGTAAGCCAAGACACAATTATTTAGTGCTGAACAGGGATTCTGTTTTTTTTTTTTGTCAAGCACCATACGGATCCAAACAAAAATATTCTTTTTTTATAGTTTTTAATGGTCAACATATTTGTTGTGTTTGATAATATGATTTTCCAACAAACAATCGGTATGCCAATGGGAACAAACTGTGCACCATTGCTTGCTGATTTATGGAACAAAACTTTGTTAAATCTGGAGATAAAAATTGCCAAATTATTCAACTTCACATCATATTCTGCTTCATATTTAGACGTACATCTCAATTATGACGCCCTAGAAAGGTTATATTTATGACAATCGTGATGACTTCAATTTTTCTGTTGTCAGCTTTCCTTTTTTATGCAGCAATATCCCTGCTTATAATGTACAATTTATTTGTTTCCCCAATTAATACGCCATGGTAGAGCCTGTTCCCACTATGGGGGCATGGTGCAACGAGGCAAGCTGCTTGCTAAAACATTGTTGACCCAGGGGTATTGCAAGCCTAGATTTATCAAGGCCCATAAACAGTTTTATGACCGTCATCACAGTATTGTTGATAAGTTTGATGTCTCTGTGTCCAGGATTGCCCTGGATATATTTGACGTCCCATAGTCTCATGTTCCTTTCACACAATGTGGCGGGTGTAGCTAGCTAAACAGGAGGTGCTTACCCTTCTGGGGCACCCGGCCTCACTTCCCTGGTGGAAGTTCCCGTGTTTAACCTAACTTGTCAGTTTCAAAGTTTTCATTTTGCTTCTGGATTGTGTTTCGGACATGGATATACGTGCATTATGCAGCACGCTTCTGGTTCAACGGAGTTGAGCAATCAAGTGATTGGGCAGCGACTCACACCTACAAGCCGCCGCTAACCGGACCGAGCAACAAATACTTGCATCCTCTTTAACTTGGCCATATAACGCAGTCATACGCATTTTCTGTAAAACCTACCATTGGTTTGCTCGATCACGGGACATATACACTGTTGATAAGTACTGTAAACGTACTTAAATTTGCATGTTTTTATTTTCGCGGTATAGGAAATTTTGACATATCCGCGTAGTTAAATTTTCGCGTTTTTGAAATATTCACTTTAACACAATAAAAATAATACAATTATATTATTTTCGCTTGGTATTAATTTTCGTGCAAAACAATTAACCGCGAAATAAGCGAAAATTAGTATACCGCGAAATAATTACGTTTACAGTACTTTAAGATGCAGAAACTGTGTTGGCATAATATGTCTCTCCAGCAGCATAATTTTCTATTTTACTTTGCCAACGACAATAGCGAACCGTGGCTTCACTTGAAAGCTCCGACTTACGGGTCACAGTGCCACTTGCAGTCTTAGACAGATCGTCTGTCCGTTCGCTTGTCGAAGTTCAGTTGTTTTCCGGTCAGGTACTCCGGTTTCCTTCGCCAGTCCAGAATTCAGCTATTTGGTATAAGCAAAGTAAAGTTAATCTGAACTGTGATGTACAACACCATTCCAACTACACAACAAACACGTGTCTAATATATTCGTTGACCTCGGTCGCCGAGACGTCTGAAAGTCTGTGTTTACGGATAAGAGTGCCTCTCACTGTCTAGATTTGATTCAAACTCGGGAAAATTTTACTGTGAAAAAGTTTGTCAGTTCGCTTGCCGAAGGTCTGTGGTGGTTTATTCTACGGGCACCCCGGTTTCCTCCACCAAACCAGAACCGGTCGTCCCGATACAAGTGTAAAACTTGAAAAATCTTGACTGGGGTGTAAAGCACCGCCATTACTGATTTGATGCTAGCTAGTATAACTCAGAGCAGTACGAAAGCCTATTAAGCTCATGAATAAAAAAAATTAAAAGGCGTAATAACGCGAAATAAAGGCGTTATAATGCGAAAAAAGGCGTTATAACGCCTTTAGAAAGGCGTAATAACGCGAATTGAAAGGCGTTATAACGCGAAATAAAGGCGTTATAACGCCTTTAGAAAGGCGTAATAACGCGAATTGAAAGGCGTTATAACGCGAAATAAAGGCGTAATAACGCAAATTGAAAGGCGTTATAACGCGAAATAAAGGCGTTATAACGCCTTTAGAAAGGCGTAATAACGCGAATCGAAAGGCATTATAACGCCTTTAGAAAGGCGTAATAACGCCTTTTTGTCTATATATAGAGCAGTCACTTGAGTGACAACCCTCACCACAAACAGATTGGTTTTAGTTTGAAAAGCTTAAGGCAACTGTAGATCTATTCATACTAAGATGTCACAGGTGTCATTTAATTATTGTTAAAAGTTAGCGATTGGCAATTGGACAGGAACTTTTGAATAAATAGCCATGTGTACATTGCCAATGTTTATCAATGTTTATATTTCAGATTACTTAAAAGATTTCCATCCCCATATATAAAATGATACTCTTTATGAAAAAACAACACTTTAACATTGAAAAGAAACCTTTCTTTCTGTTTTACTGAAATAGTATGTTCATTTCAGCGCAAGATCGGATGATGTGCAATTTTTTTTAATTTTCATAGTATAAATACATATAAAACAGCTTATTACATTACATATAGTTGTGCAGGAAACACACACACACACACACACACACAGAGAGAGAGAGAGAGAGAGAGAGAGAGAGAGAGAGAGGAGAGAGAGAGTTTTAATATGTATGTAAAGTGTGGGGTGGGGGGGGGTGTTCGGGTGGGGTAGAGATTAAACCCCAGGACCTCCACATCATTATGGAAGGCATCTTAACTTCGCGTTATAACGCCTTTCAATTCGCGTTATTACGCCTTTCTAAAGGCGTTATAACGCCTTTATTTCGCGTTATAACGCCTTTCAATTCGCGTTATTACGCCTTTATTTCGCGTTATAACGCCTTTCAATTCGCGTTATTACGCCTTTATTTCGCGTTATAACGCCTTTCAATTCGCGTTATTACGCCTTTATTTCGCGTTATAACGCCTTTCAATTCGCGTTATTACGCCTTTATTTCGCGTTATAACGCCTTTCAATTCGCGTTATTACGCCTTTATTTCGCGTTATAACGCCTTTCAATTCGCGTTATTACGCCTTTCTAAAGGCGTTATAACGCCTTTTTTCGCATTATAACGCCTTTATTTCGCGTTATTACGCCTTTTAATTTTTTTTTATTTATGAGCTTAATAGGCTTTCGTAGAGCAGCGAGAGACATTATACCAGTTAAATAAGTTGAAGGGGCGTAGCCAGGCGTACGTTTGTACGCAAAAACGTCCGCATCGTTTCGTTTACAAATATATTTTCTCTCCTCCGTTTAACCTCACCACTACATTAATTGAACTTGACTTTCTCAATTATTGAGTGTTGTTTTCGTAGTGCTTATGTCATACAACATCAGATCCCCTTGTACCTCGTCTTCAGGTTTAAGAATGAACCAGTCCTCAAAAGAACGACAAAAACTACCACAGCATAGCATAAAATTATAAGAAAAATTCTGATAAATAGCGCCCTGGAGGGCCGAAAATTCGCATCAGGGCGGCCCCAAACCCCCTGCCCTCTTTAGGCGTCCACATCATAAACACCCCAGCTACGCACCTGAGTTCACTACTTAATTGTTGACTCAAGAAATCTTTTAAAAATCTTTTAACGGTTGCAACTTGGTAGGATACTGCTCCCAAAACTATGACGAGCAGTCGGTTAGAGGAGTCGCCAGATTAAATCCAGCGTTTTAATAATTATCTAACGAAAAAATGTTTCATACTGGGTTGAGATTTTTCAGTTTTAAAGATATGATTGCACCTGTACAGTAAATACCCATTTTCATCTTGAATTGTTTAGACGTAGTCAAGCAAGCATGGCCAGTGGCGTAGCCAAAACAGAATGATTGCCAATCCTGATGCCAACGCGTCCACACTAGGGGTAGCTCCTCTGAACATTTTGGAAAAAATGAAGCGATTTGGTCCATATTTCTGCATTCTAAAGCAATATTTATACGAGAAAAAGAGAATTGAAATTCGGTTTTTCTCCGTTTTTATTCAAAGACAATAATATAGCGAGAAGAAAACTGTACTTATTTTTATTGAATTTTGCTGCTTTTTTCGTGTCTACGGTTTACAAATGCGGGAAGATGATTGTATTATTGTAAATGACAATTAGCAGAATGACAAATGACAGATTAAATACGTTTTAATTAAAAATTATCAAAAGATTATGTGCAAGCACAGGATTGTTGGTTTATATGCACGCTACGCCACTGATGGTCAGAGCATAGTTTACCAATATGCGTGAAATATAGGTATATGTTTTTGTTGGTACCAAACTTTCACAATCATTTCTTAACTAAGATATTCCTTAACTTAAAATTGTAAGCTGGTAAGTTTATAATCGGGATAATTTTGTCACTTTTAAAGTTATTCGTGAATTTAAGGTGTTTTTCTGAGAATCAAGCTGAGCCTTTAATATTTATATTCCAATTTTGTTGAAACTTTTTTATTTGAAGAACTAGATCTATAAAATACTGCCAAAACTTGTCAGATTTCAGTTGGGGAAACCTTGGTTAAGGAATACATTTGTAATTGTGAAACTGGAGCCCTGTGATTTGTCGTCGATACTTTATTGCATATGCCCGTAAAGGTTTATGTATTTTAATATTTAATGTTTCTTGTTCCAGTTTCATGATTATTTCGTAACTAATAATTTCCATAACTTTAAGCTGGCATAATATATAATAAAACATGATATAAAAAAAACAAACAAACATACAAATCCATGTCAAAACCAAAATTCCCAAGCAAATTCAAAACTTTCAAGCTGGCAATTAGTTAGGTTAAACACGTGAAATTCCTTCAGCGAAGTGAGACCGGGTGCTACGGAAGGGTAAGCACCTCCCGATTAGCTAGCTACACCCGCCACATGTGTAATAAATATTTTTTTAAGTTTTCAAGATATCCATAAACTAAATTAACATTTTGAAGATCTCTTACAGTGGCGTAGCCTGAAAAATGTAAATGTACAAGCCTGGCGACAATAGCAACATACACACCGTAGTCTGTTTGCATGCTTCTCTGAACAATTTTGAAAAAATGGGCAATTTGGTGCATTTTTATGCATTCTAAAACAACTTTTACGTGAGTAATAAGAGATTTAAATATTTTTTTGTTCTTATTCAGAAGTAAACTTCTTCATTAAAAAAAAAAGAGATTAAAAAAGTAGATACTTGTGTCACATCCAGCTGGGCTGATTTTTCAGTACCTTTTCTTTTCTCACTATTTTTACTGCAAAATCTCCACATTTTTTGTCAAAACATTATGTGCAAGCACATGATTATTTGCTTATATGTACGTTATGCCACTTTCTTAAGTTTATTAATTGCGTCTACATATTCTATTTCGGTTGAGCAGTCCGTTTATTTTGCCAAAATTTGTCAGATTTAAGTAAAGAAAACTCTTAGTTAGGGAACCATGGTGAAACTGTAGCCAGATCCCGGTTTCACAATCATTTGCCATAGTTTAAAGGCTATTTTTGAAATGTTTTTATCGAAGTTGAATACAACTTTTCGGCAAAACTATAGAACTGTCATGTGCTGTTTTTGAATGCATTATTTTAATAGAAATTCAAAAGCCCTGCCTTTTGAATTTTAATTAAAAGAAGCATTAATTTAGCTTTAAAAAAAAGTTAAATTCATTTTATAAAAAGTTTTATAGCTTTTAAAGATAAAACTTGATAATAATTCTGAAAATATCTTTATTTTTACAATAATTAGAAATAAAAGAAAATAATTATTAAATCATTCCTTTTGGAAATTACAGTGTCAGCACATGACAATAAAATATTTTACATCATGTGCTGTTTTTGAATGCATTATTTTAATAGAAATTCAAAAACAGCACATGACAGAACATATTTAGTTATATTATAAGTCATCTTGAGGACGACACCTTAAATTCATGAATATCTTAAAAAAACAACAACAAAATTTCATGATTTTAATTTTACCATATTTAAGTCAGAATAATCTGACTTAAGAAATCTTTGCGAAACTGGGTCAAGATTTCCCAGTAATTCACGAAAATTATTTTTCTCGGATGTGTTCAAAATTTCTATCTAGGTTAATTTAATTTTTAAGCCTTTTAAGTCAAAATTAAATATAAGTAGACGAGACAACGGGAAGTTTTCTTTCAAAAAGCTTGAATAATTTCGAAAGAGATAATTCATGTCTTATAAATTTAAACAATGCATTTTATGAAATTTTATGAATGAGTTGTAAAGCATAAAACTGGCGCCATGTTCGTTTGTAAAAATTTATCAAACTACCTTCGATACATTTAAAGGCTGGTATTTAAATTCCAATTAAAATTTATCAATTAATTAATGAATGTTTTATTGGTTTGAAAAAAATATTCAATTAATAATTGCTTTTAATTACTAAAAGCATGTAGGTTTAATAGAAATACTCTCACATTAGCCTAAAAAAAACCCGAATATCGGTAAAAAAATACCAGTCCTGCCTACTATTAGTACTGAGAACCAAGCTGATAGCCTATGCATGGGAATTCCCCTTTGGCCGACTCGGGAGCAGCGGGCACCTGTCCGGCTTAGCGTAATCATGCACGAGCCAATTATCTCCAACAGTAGGTCGGGTACCAGGGGAATTCCCAAAGTTTAAAAGCACAATGTAAACAAACAGTAAGAGAAGCGCGCTAGTTGTCAGCATTTTTCTTTATGTCTCGTCGACGGACAATAATGCAACGCACGAACTAATCGATAAATTATGTTGGTTATATCAAAGAATTGATAAACACAGAAAGCCCTTTTCAAGCGGCTTCCTGACGTCATTTTCGCTTGACTTGTGGTTGGTTGTATGGGGATAAATATTTAATACGAGTCGCATAAGTAATTATGATGTTTTATCGATATAGTTGCTGGTGAATCGGCGATTAGGATTCTAAGGGTCACAGATCCGTATTTGTTGGGGGTCATTTGACCATGGCAGAACTAGGATGAGAAGTGGTTCGGTTATAATGTCACCGAACATCACTTAGGAAAATAATGACGTGGATTATTTTTAGGAATGTTGTCTGTTTATGTAATTTTTGAGAGCAATTTGGATATATTAGATATGGAATCGATAAGACAATAATACAGCAGCGGCCTCAACATTCGACTGAGAACTAGGGGAGGACACTGATCATCTTCATTATTCAACCAACAGCAGCAGCAACCATGTCGAGCCGAAGACCTTCCCTGCCCCCTATGCCAGACATGAGCCACCTGACCGAGGAGGAGAGGAAGCAGATTGAAGATGTTTTACGTCGGCAGCACGAGGAAGAGGAGAGGGAGCAGGAATTAATAAGGTAAAGGATTATTAGACAAAATCCAATATCCGTTCCCTGCATCCGCCATTTTGTCAAAATTTTGAGGCACCATAAAGGGTGATCTGTCATCATAGGGTTATGCTGAAATAATTTGCATAGATAATAAAGTACACTCATTTTTGTAGAAAAACTGTAATAAATAAATGTGGGTTATTAATTGCAATATTAATTATGAGATATATATTTCAGATTATTATTTTGAACTATAAATACTGATTTTATTATGATATTTTCTTTTAATATTTTTAATTTTCGTACTGCTTGTAGTAAAAAATTGTGAAATTTAATGTTTCGTCTGTACGCTGAAATGAAAGATCCGCCCACATTCTTAATAACACAGCATATTTAGACATCTTGTGTTTCAAATGACATTTAAAGTCCATCCTCTGTAACACTACAGACTGGAGTATATATTTAAATCTAATAGTTGAAAATTTATCGAAAATACAATTTAGAAAAGGGCACTAGACATGTGCAATTTAGTTTTTTTTGTTATTTATGAGAAAGAGCTGTCTTTATTATCAAAGTATTATTTTACAAAAACATATACCAGCGTAACCGTTGCTTGAAATAAAATCATCGAATGATCCTAAAATACCAAATTATCTCCCTTAGTGTATTGATGTGGGTTGGTATTGAAACTGTATATAATAAAAAAATGAGAGGGCTACAGGTTACGAGGTAAAGCACTCTTATACGGTAATACACATTGTCAAATAATGTGAGCAGTTGTAACATAATGCTAGATACAATGAAAAAAATCCCTTCCGGGTTCCCCAGGTGCTGGGAATCGAACCTGAGTCCCTCGTTTGTAAAGGGAGTACTCTACCATTTCACCTAAAAGGTACCCCATAGGTGAAACAGTAATAATGTCTCTTAAGGTGTACATAGTACATGCTATATCGCTACACAGTCTGTACAGGGTACAATAGACTACCTTGGTATAAGTGAAAGAATCTCACTTGGGAATTTAAGACTGTTACTCCACACAGCCATCCCAGAAAGGACTACCTTGATTTAAGTGAGAGAATCTTGACTGGAGACATCATTTCTTTACTTCAACATCCCTGAAGTCACTGCCTCGATATTAATGAAATAATCTGGACTTGGGCATTAAACAACCTCACTACACCCTGTGTGACCCACCATCCCCGAATCTTGACTGAAGCATAAAACATATTGTTTCACTG
Organism: Anadara kagoshimensis; assembly: GCA_021292105.1. Taxonomy (NCBI): domain Eukaryota; kingdom Metazoa; phylum Mollusca; class Bivalvia; order Arcoida; family Arcidae; genus Anadara; species Anadara kagoshimensis. Next base: position 21,674,218 of record CM037863.1, on the reverse strand, counting down.
CACTATCTCTGAACTTATTAAAAAAAAGTCTGTCCCGAGCCATTAGGCCCATCAGGCCGGAGCTTATCCCAGTTTCAGTGGCGTTAAGCGACTGAGAGTACAAGACTCCCCCCTGAATGGGACGCCGGTCCATCGCAGGGTTAACCCCCAGCATTTTGCTGGTACTCATTTATTTTTCAGCTGAGTGAACTGGAACAACGTGAAATTAAGTGTCTTGCTCAAGGACACAACACATCGCCCGGTCCAGGGATCGAACCCATGACCTTTCGAATCATGAGTCCAACGCCCTAACCACTAGGCCACGCGCTTCCACGCTTCTGAACTTAATGCCTCAGTATAAGTGAAAGAATCTTGATGAGGTTGTCAAACTACATCACTCTACTCACTCTGAACTAACCATCTTGATATAAGTGAAATAATCTGGACTGGGACAACCTCACTCTGCCCCACCATCCCTGAAGGGACTGCCTTGATATAAGCTATGTTTCCATTCCTGGTAGCCAAAATCACCATTGGCTACTAATTTCTGAGGAATTCTTTTAAAAAGTAACCTGTTTTAGCAAATTTGTGGAAAAATACTTTAAAAAGGACTGTATTTTTACGAATTTTGGAAATTTGGCTACTAATTATTTTAAATTTATGGAAACCTAGTATAAGTGAAAAAATCTTGACTAGAGCATAAAACACCATTACTCCACTCCACCATCTCTGAGCGTACTGCCTCAGTGAAAGAATCTTGGTTGTGGTATCAAACTACATTACTCACTCTTCCTGAGCTGACTGCCTCGATATAAGTGAAAGAATCTTTACTTGGGCATAAAACACAATTTACCATTCCAGAACTTACTGCCTCGATATAAGTGAAAGAATTTATCTTGGGTGTAAAACGCTATTAACCCACTCCACTATCCTGGAACTTACTGTCTTGATATAACTGAAATCATCTTGACTGAGGCATAACAACAATTACTTCACTTCACCATCTCTGAACTGACTACCTTGATATTTTTGAAATAAAAGAATCTTGACGGGAAAATAAAACAGCATTATCCCACTCCACCATCCCTGAACTGAGGACAGATCCTTAAGTGTAAGAAAGTTTGTCAGTTTGCTTGCTGAAGGTTGTTGGTTTTCTCTGGGCACTCTGGGTTTCTTCTACTATCCCTGAACTGACAGAAGCCTCGATATAAGTAAAAGTTTCTGGACTTAAAACATAAAACACCACTACACCATTAAACCATTCCACCATCCCTGTAAGCTGATAAAAGTACAAGATTCTTGACTGAGAACTCAATTACTCCACTCCACCCAATCTTCATCCCCCCCCCCCCCATAAAATTGAACTTTTAAGATAAATAACCAAAAACTTAAATGCCATCCTTTTTCTGCCCGGGGTGGGGTGTGGGTTGAATTATTAAACCGCACAAAACACTTATGTGACTCACATACAAGTACCTGTGAAAGATCCTACACACATTGAACGTGAGACAGTGAGAGTAACATTTACATTGTATCATGTAATTCACAATGACATAATACCTGTATGATTATTTATATGTGTAAATATAAAATCCAGTTAAAAATTTAGACCACTAAAGACTGGAAGGGATGATAGTGATTTACATTGATTTATGCACCATTTTCTGTCTGAAACTATGAATTCACTATTCAATCTGACCTATAAATTCACAGAACTTTTTATGCATGTCTGATACCTGTAACTTTTCAGTTGGAACCTGTACCTGTAAATTCATAGTTATGGTATATACTTGTCTGTTACCTGCAAACAGTCGGACCTGCAACTTTTCAGTCGGACTTGTAACATTTTAAACAGACCTGTCTGCAAATTTGTCAACTACCTGTTTTTTCAGTCCAACCTTTAACTTGTCAGTCATATCCATAAATTCACAGTTTAATATATGCATGCCTGATACTAGTACCTATGACCAGTCAAACCTGTAACATTCAGACATGAATCATTTTGGTCAGACCTGTAACTTTTCAGTCAGACCTACAACTTTTCTGTTAGAATTTGCTAATTTTCTTTTTTTTTTGTTCTTATAGAAAACCATGATTAATTGATTGATTGAATGAGGTTTTACACCATAGTCAAGAATATTTTACTTGCATAGAAATGTAACCAGCTGTAAGCAAAGTGGCAGAAAATTTTACCTTTGCCGTTGAGTGTACTCGGGGCAATGTGCAGGAGGAGGGGCAGTCTTTAGCCTGTCCTACCTATCATGATACTGGATATCCACTTTTAATATATCTTTTAAATGACTTGTGACTTGGTTATTTCTCTATGTAAATGTTGAGTGCTTAGTGATAAAAAACTGTCACTACATGAACCTGTTTTCAAATCTTGATCAGAACCGACTTGGGTTCGAACCCCAGCCTCCCTCATATGGAGCGAGTAATCTACAAATGTACTACCGTAATTGAGCTACCACTGAGGCAGAAAACCATGAGACTGAGTTTTGGACTTGGTAGAATTGCTGCATATAATGCTGGTTAATAAAAATTTATTTTTATGAAATATTCCAAAAGACTGAAAAGTTATTTTTTTGATTTGAAGGAAAAACATTTTAGCCAACCCAGTTACAAAAGTCATCAGGTGCACAAGGCAGTAGTACTACAAGTAGACAAAAAAGTACTTAATTCATACCAGAGATTTTATAATATCATTACACATATTTCTCCAAATTCCTCTTGGGGAGGTTGTTCTAGATCCCCTAGAAAGACATGTTTTCATGTATCTGGTTCACAACTTCAAAAGACCAAAAACACTTACTAGTTTATCAATTTTCAAATTCTTCCCGGGGAGGTTGTCCTAGATCCCCTAGACAGACATACTCACGAGGTACATTTTATGTCTTGATTATTGTCATACATGTAGGTCTTTGGTTATCACACTTATTTCCCCTGTGTTGTCAAGAATCTCCGATGGTGTCAAGAATAACCTTTGACCTTTCACAGTTCCCATGGTGCAAATTAAACCCAAAGATCTGTCATGTGATTGGTCAGTGATATAATGTTTTATGTTTGATTTCATTCAGTCACATTGATTGTCAGTATATATGTTGGAACTTAGTGTGGTATATTGACTTGGGTGTATTGTATAACTGATTATTATATAGCAATATATTTCGATATTTGCGCGCCAACTTTGTTCTAGTCCGAGGTTTGCCGAATTAATTCACACTTTGTCACATGACGCTGTTGTTTATGACGTCATACAATTGTTGTGACATGACTGAAGACGTCATTGCTGTGTTGTTGTCGAATTGCACTAGGTCTTACATCCGTATACAAGAACTATTGCGATGTTAATGTAATTTAAGACCAAATGGTAATTTTAGATGAAATACTAGTGGGAAGTAAACAAAATTTCTTTTGCTATATAATAAAAGGGTTATTAAACTGATATTGTGAAATATTGTCCAACGTTGACTCGGGACAATATTTCACAATATCATTTTTAATAACCCTATATTATAGATATTTAAGATTTTTTGGTATGTCATTATTTATGCTGAAACTTAGTGTGGTATATTGACTTGGGTGTATAGTATAACTGATTAAAGATATTTTAGATTTTTTGGTACCATATGCCATTTCTTACCTTACTTTGGACTTTTGGGTGGTCTTAAAACCGACTCATGTTCTGGACATTTTGTATCATACCTTTTGAGTCTTGATACTGGGAACAAAATCCCCATTGAATCAATAAATTATGAGCCTTGAAACTTTTTGAGTTGTAACAAATATTTGTTATGCATTTGTATTGTTTCCACTTGAATTTCATTTCCATAAACCTATTACTGAGTTTTTATTGACTGACAAACAGTTTTAATGAATTCTGGTTTTATCGTACTCTTAATAAGAATATTTAAAACATTAATTGATATACAGTAAAACCTCGTTATAATGCCCCTCAATAACTTTGCCACCTCGCTTATCGCCACACTATTTTGAAGTCTGAAAATCCATTGTGTTTATGTTTTTCTTTATCTGCCTCCCCCGATTTATCGCCAAAGCCCTTTATAACGCCAAAATTTGACTGAACAAATGGTGGCGATGAATCGAGGCATTACTGTATTATCGACATAGCTTACAGGGTTGTTCCTCAATCTTTTCTGAATGGGGCTGGGGACCTTGTAGTTGTGGGCTTAAAATGCCAAAATTTTGAAATACCATTATTGTAACAACACTCTAAAAAGGACTTTGTTTAAACTTCCTATAGGTCGTTCCCGGTCATGGCATAGTATACAGCAAGTCTTTGTTGATATGGAATAAAGCATGTTTATGCAATATGCACATACGGTGATACACTACCTAAATCTGTATAGGTTATTTAAACCCGTTCTTGATAATAAACACTCTGCCATCAGATCGTGGACATCTATACTATATATACATTGATTTCTGGCATAAAATTATTTTTATTTCTATTTATTTTACCATTTTAATTGTCTTTTTTTTCAAATTCTGAAAATAAGTTTGGTGGGATTTTAAATGAGATACATTTGGCGGGAAACCGTATCAGGACTGCATCGTGTGTGCTGGACAGTGAATTACCACACACTGTTCACATTTCTATGTTGATTATGTCACTGATAACACCGTTTACGTCACAATGTCTTCGGTTTTCCGGGAAGCATATTTCTTAAAAATTCATGCATAAACAGTAAAAATTTATTTAGATCTTATAATTTAAGATTAAAATTATAAGATCTAGATACATCTTTTGATTGGTGTTATCAGTGACGTAATTAACAATGAAATGTGAACAGTCTGTGGCAATTCACTGCCCCGCAGACACGAAGCGGTCCTGATACTGTTTCCCGCCATATGTATCTCATTGGGATTGGGTACCGGTAACCAATATTGGTCCCAAATATGGCCAAGCGAGAACTATATAATAATTAGGAGCAAGCAAAATTACTAGGATTAAAGAACTTTTGGCAGTTTGACTTGTAGATCTATTCAATTTTTGGGCATTAATTATATACATGAATGAAATCATTGAAATTGTCCTCAAAACTGAAACATTAAAGGTGCTCAAATGATTTTAAATTAGAAAATACCTAGAAAAAACCAGGGTGGTCGAATTATGTAGTACATTTCAGAAAAATTTCTCAAAATCAAAATAGGTGCTTAAATTAAAAAAAAGCACTTGAATATTAGCAAAATTACCATAAACATCTTATAAAATTATTGTTCTGAGTTACTTGTAGTCACAGATAGGCCTTTTTATCCAGGGTTTTATGGAAAATACCGTTGTTAAAGGGACACTGAAGTCTAGGGGATTATGACCAAAATCGATAGTTATAAGTACAATATTAATAATAAAATTCAAAAAATAAAAAATTATTCCATTAAGATATATATTTCGCTATTTGAAAATTGCCGACAATCATCGCCACAGCTCTTCTGTGTTGGAGGTGAGAAGAACACGCTGTGACGTCATGTGTGAACAAACCTCGCCATGCTATCAATAGTGTGGTTACAGTATAGTGTAAGAGTTGTTAAAAATATTGTTTAAATATGGTTTTGTGTGCGACCGTTGATTGTAAAAATAATTAAAAAATTATGATAACTTACAATTTGTCTCTATTTAGACTTATTTTAAATTTAATAATGACCAATATTGGCTAAATCATGTGCACAATGATCTATGCATCAACTAACCTAAAATGATAAAATATTCTTTTATTTTTTCACGATAAATCAATAAGATCCCAATTTCTTAAAAGTAGAATTTACATCCCTTTCTCGCATACAGGTAATTAAGAGATTATCAGTAACCTACAGTACCTTTAGATCCTGTTTATTAGACATTCCATCGCCGGTAATCAAGAGGTAGATCTACCTTACAATATACAACATAGATCTGAAGATTGATAGGTGTAAATAAATTAAGTGATAAAGTCTTCACGATATCCCATATTAAATGTAAGTATAATTGATTTGGAATTTTGGAAAGATGCATTAAAAGATATTAAATATTTCAATATTGATTTACGAATGTATAAATTGATGGGTCGACTGTCGTGACTGGCGGTATGAAATTAAAATGATTTAAATTATTGAAATTTCCTATTCGTAAGTTCAATTTTAAACATCAAAAACTCTAAAAAAAATAATTAATCCCCCCCCCCGCTTCTCATGTCATTGATGCGAAGAAAAATTATGTCTGTAACAATGTGATCTAGTTCAGGACAAATTTGAATGCTGACGGCGAGAGTCCGTACAGGCCCGTCCTTTAAAATTGTATAAATTTACTTTTAAATGAATTTCCATACAATGACGTTTTTAAGTAGACTTGGCTGCAAATTTCATGAAAATCTCTTAAAAAAACTAAAATAAAGTACAATATCCACGGTATATTATTTACTATGTTATACTGCTGTTTGTGTTCACCATATCATTTCATAATTTCTGCTACTTCGTCTGTTTCACATCTTGATATAAATGAAATTATCTTGACTACGATTTTGCCTTACAAGTTATAACATATTCAGATATAAATGGAATTATCAGGACATGGATTATACAATTCAAGCAATAATTATAGCTAGCGTCATCTTGATATAAATAAAATAATCTTGAGATATATAATACAATCCAAGTTATAATTATTGACATGACTGGTGACATCTTGATATAAGTGAAATTATTGTGAGATGTGAAGATACTTAAATGTAACTACAAATAATTAATACATGTATAAACTAAAGAGAATGTATTGTCCAATTTTCATTAGATTTAAAAGGACAGCTTATTTCCCGGTTTCAATGGTACACATATATAAAGAAATTGGGAAACAATTACAACTTATAACTTCTGAAAGAAACGCATCTCTTATTTTCCAAACTATACACAGGATGAAATAACTCTCCTGTTTATTGTGTAACCAGTAGTGATCTGATGACGAAACGCATTAAAAATTAAAATAAAAAAGTGAAATTAAATTCTTGGCTCATAACAATTGTGTGGCGGAAAGGGCTCAATAGGTGGTCAGGTGGCCCAATCGGTAGAGCGTATGTTAGTACATGTATTGTGAAGGTCCCGGGTTCGAGTTCGGTTACGCCGCTGTTACATTTGGGGAATCATCCGACCCTGGGCATTGGCTGACCAACAAGTTGGTCCCAGGGGTGGAACCCGCTGGTTTCGATTCAAGGGAGTTGAATAGAAAAAAGATGGGAGGAATTTGGCGGTCCGTGTAGCTCAATCGGTAGAACGTCCCGCTAGTATTAGGAAGCTCCCGGGCTCGAGTCCCGGTGTAGCAGCTGCATTTCCCCCTTTCCTGTTAGTACATCAAAAGTAGCTATCCCCTCTTCTGATTTACAAATGCTTGTTATTCTTTTTTCATATATAATTATTATCATCATTAATATTATTTTAATGCATATTAACATCATTTTCTGGAAGGACCTTTTTATTTATTTATTTATTCTATATACGTATTTATTATAAATAAATATAAGTAAAAGTCTGAAATAATTATTGTGAAAATGATGTTTTTAAAAATTCTCTAAAAATTATAGATATTTATGAATTACGAGATTATCAACATCTTAAAATAAGGTGTGTAAATACACAACTACTGTTGCAGTTAAAGGGTTGGTAAATATACAGGAAGTGTCGGTATACCTGTCTCGTTAGTTAAGTGGATTGGGTACACTCCGATATACAACTAGTCAGTCAATATTGAGGGTTTAATTACAGGTGACTATAATAATAATAATAATAATAATAATAAAAACTTTATTCTCATCAACCGTAAATGTTTTTTTTTTTACTGGCCATAGTGTAATGTCTCCTCGTCTTATGTTGTTTCTTGCAATCGTTGCTAATCGCAAAACTTCTTGGTTGAAATGCACGATCTCAAGGTCAAAGCTGTCGATTATACATTTTTAAATAAATTGCAATTTTTAATTTTGTCTTTGATCTGTACGATTTCTGTGCAGCAAATGCATTCCCTCTCAGTGTTCATTGCTCGGCAGTTTCATTATATGTCCCAAACCTACAAACGATGATCATTATCTATAACTTCGCATGAATCCGATTTGAATAAATTCTCTGGTTTACTTTCAGTTCCCTAATATTCTGACTCAAAATCAAAAAGATAATGCGCCATTTCTAATAATATGGATAAGTAACAACTCGTAAGATGCGACACTTCAGTATATATATAAACAGTAGTTAGGAAGAGTGGTTGTTCACACATGACGTCACAACTTGTTTTCGTACCTCCCGATTGAAGAGTTCCAAAATGGCCTGAGGTTACGAATTTTGATTTTTTAAACTTCTATATCTTTTTTATTTCGGCGAATAAAAAGGTGAAATTTTCAATATAATAATAATTTAACATAAATTTTCATATTTTGGTCAAATTGGCTAGACTTCAGTGTCCCTTTAAGTAAAAAACGCAACAATAAATAAAGGTAAATAATATTGAAATTGAATACCTAATGCTGCATACGCCCCACACCAACACAACATACACACATGTATAGTATTCAATACAAGCTTGGATATTGATGAATATCGTAGGAGATGATGATATTGACAAAAACCAGCATTTTTTATCTCCGGATAAACAGTGGTGTTGTAGAGAAATACACTTGAGAAATCTACTTCAGTTTTCTTGTTTATTTATTGTTAAAATTCTGTTTGATTCCTGATTTGTGATATTTTTTAATCAACCATTTACAATATTAATTGGAATACAGATCTATGTGGTTCAAGGTGATTGATTGATTGATTGATTACCAATAATTGATATTTTATGCCCCAGTCAAGAATTTTTCACTTACTCTTTAACTCACAGAAATTTTGACTATTTGAAATATTAATTTGAATTCAGATCTTAGGCAAATCATATACATGTAGCTACGGTAAGTAGTTCAAGGTAATTGATTGATGGATTGATTGATTGGGGTTTTATGCCGGTGTCAAGAATTTTTCACAAGTTTATACTGAGATGTCACCAGCTAATAGGTGGTGCCAGAAATTTTGACTATTTACAATATTAATTTTAAATACAGATGATGGACATATAGCTAAGTGGTTCAAAATGATTTATTGATTGATCGATCAATTTAATTTAGTTTTGTCCCAGTCAAGAATTTTTCACTTATAATGAGATCTCACTAGCTTTGAGTGAAGTGGCAGATTTTTTTTTGCTCAGGGCAGTGTGCAGGGATTAGGTTCTTTAGCCTGCCAAGCCTTCCACGACACAGGGCATCATCAGGTGTTAAGGTGTCATTGGAAAGACCTGTGACTGTTAATTTTTTAAAACAGTTGAGTGCTTGGCAAAAGAAGTCACTACCTATTTTCTAGTCTTGGTTAGACCTGGTGCCGGTTTAAACCCCTACCTCCCACGTATGGTGAAAACACTGTACCAGCTAAGATAACATAGTGTTCTGCAAGTGGTTCAAGGGCAGGCCTTGGAATTTTGTCCATCGCCAGTCTACAAGCTAGAAACCTGTAACGTTTCAGTGTGAGACTGTGACGTACCTCATCATTTGGTTAATTTTCTTATACACTGCCATCCATCCATGAATAACTAGGTATACAAATTTATATATTTGCCATAAGTTTATGTTGTAATCACCATGTCATATGTCATTTATAGAATTGAAATACAAATATTGAAATTTTTGCTGTATTTGAAAGTGATATCTTAACTTAATGAACTAATTTTTTGCAAACAAGGTTGTTTTACTTGAAAAATAATTTATTTGAAATTTTTAGCATAAAGCTCAGATGAGCTATTGCGATGGTTCACTGTACAGTGTCTGTTGTGCATTGTCTCTTTTCTTTTAACATTTTACATTTTAATCATCTCTTCCAGAAACTACCAAGTCAAATTTAAAGAAACTTACAGATTGACATGCCTTGGTGAAGGGCTTTAAAATGTACAGGAATGAAAGAGTTAATTCCTCTTGGGGCCCCATAAGGGGGCAATAGTAGATATCTTTAAAAATCTTCATATTGCAGTGTAATTTTAAATATTGATTAATTCATTGGGGTTTTATGACCCTGTCAAAAGTATTTCACTTGTATTGAGACATCACTAGCTTTAGGTAAAATGGGAGAAAGTTTTGCCTTTGCAGTGCTCTCGGGGCAATGCCAAGTGAGGGTTCTTTCAAGTGCCATGCCTAATGTGACATAGGGCAGCAATTTTTAAGTCTCTTCTAAAGGACCCATGACTTTTATTTCTAAAAGCTGAGTGCTTGGCGAATTCGATAGAACAGTCACTACAAGCTATTTTTAAGTCTTGCTCAGACCCTAGACGGGGTTCGAACCCCACAGACAAGGGGAACACTCTTTTAACTGAGATACTGTACCAGAGTGGTTTTTAAACACTTTATCAGTCTGATGATATTACACAATAATTATCTCTTGGAGCCTGTTTTAGGTGCCAATATTTGACAATCTTGATTATTGGTAAATAACAAACTAGGTAAATGACTTTATATAATCAAACAACATTGACCTGTCTGTTTGACCTTTCATTATGAATATTCATATGGGAGGGTCCATCCAATACATGGGTAGCATTAGGATTCACAGTTAATACATATACACATTGCCCATGATTAGTGTTCACATCATATAGACGAAATATTCATGCATAATCCCTTTTACTTAAATTTACTCTTCCATAATTAATATTTAAATTAAAGGTCAAGCGGACAGGTAAATGTTGTTTGCCTATACCTGACGTGAGTTTAACCTGCTACATAGGACAACAGCCACATAACACTTACTTCTGGTGACATAACATAATAAGTACCAATGCACTGAGTCTGTTCCAGGTGTATGTATACCAAACTTGACAATCATGACAAATTAACACCGAGTACACCTTTATACCTCTAGCGAGTTTTACCTGCTACAAAGGACAACAGCCACACAACACAACTGTATTACATGTAATCTCAGTCTGGGGATATTACACAATAAGTGCTAATGCACTGAGTCTGTTTCAGGTGTATACACTTGACAATCAAGAGGGCGCGGTGGCCTAATGGATAAGACGTCAGTCTTCAAATCCAGGGTCTCTCACCGCTGTGAGTTCGAGTCCCGCTCGGATCACATGTGGGAAAGTGAATTTTCCTTACCGTTGGCCTTTACTGATTCACCTGGTATCAGTATAATGGACTGGGGGAGTGGTACGCTTGTCTGCGGCGTACTGACTCTGTGAGCTAGCACGGTAAAGTCGCCCTGAGTGCGCGCTAGTACAAGGCAGACCATACAACACACTCGCACTTCACATGCATGCACAAAAATTGTTCATAGATTAATCCATAGAGATTAATTAAATAGTTCTCGTCGCGAATAGCTGAAAAATTGCTGATGCGACGTTAAGCAACATTCAACCAACCAACCAACTTGACAATCATGACAAATTAACACTTGGTAAAAAATTATTTTACACCTGGGGTCAATTATTCGAACCTTGATCTGTTTTATCAATGACTAAAACAAATTCAAAAGATTAATAAAAACCAACATATCACTATTAAATCAATAGTTTCTTAACAGTGTGCTTTAGTTTGATGGGATATTATTCATTTTCAAGATTTTCAACATTAATTTCACAAAATATCTGAAATTGTGCATAATTCAAATACATGTAGTTTCATAACAGTGTGGTTTAGTTTGATGGGATATAATTAATTTTAGACATTTTCAATATTAATTTCTCAATATTTGTATATCTGAAATTATGCAAAATTCAAATTTTCACTAATCAATTGATTAAATCAATCAAGCTTTGAACACCCGTAGTGAGTTAAACCCTGTACATAGGGCAGTGGCTACAAAACATTTACAACAGTACCAGATTGGTGCCATTACACAATAGTTAAGTGCTAATGCACTGAACCTGTTTCATATACATGTACTTCAAACCTGTCTGGAAAGGCCACCCAAGGTAACCAGTAAATGTGGGATTTATGGGCAGATGGCCTTTATACACATGTTCAAATAATATGAATCAAGAACAATTGGAATACAATGCTACTGGCCTTTATAAGCAGTTGGTCCTTATATAGAGGTGGCCTTTAACGCAGGTTGAACTGTAATTGTAATTACCATAACATACAGTACATCTGTTATCTAGTGAGTTTTATCGTGGGACAGCAGCGGGACAGCAGCAATATGACACTGGCATCTTCTAACAGTACTCAATAAGTGTGCAATCTACTGGCCTGATATGGGCGATTAAAATAGATATGTTTTAAGCTTAGGGTGATCTTCAAAATGACACCTTAGATTTATGCATATCAAAAAAAAAAAAAAAAAACAATGGCAAAATTATTCAGTTTTGAAATTCAGCAGTTTTAATATATGGAAAATTATAGTTAATAAATAATTGTGAAACCTTGGCCTGGTGACATTTACACAATAAGTGCTAACGTACCCAGCCTGTTTCAGGTGCATAAACTTGACACATAGATCATTACTATAAACCTGTAGTGAGTTTCATTAATATTGTATCTCATTGTTTGTATAACTGTGCATCATCCATGGTATATAGCGAAGCAGCATTGATTTCATGTCATGTACACAAAGTTCAAATGAATATATTGTCCCTAGTTAGGTCATCAAAGTGTTTTTAGTTTTATTTTGTATTTTTATTTTCGAAATCAGAATGTTATATGTGTATAATTCTGTTACATCAAATCCTGAATGGGGGTTCACCGCTGTACTATGTAATACCCCTTAACATTTGTGCAGAAGTATTATTTCCATCGAGCATGGAATCACATTTTCCCATAAAAACCACCTTATTCCAGGAATGTGTGACATAAATGTTTTCCTGCACAAACGTAAAGGGGTGTTGATTAAGTTGTACATTGACGAACTCCATTGGTTTTAACATTTTAACTATTTTGACATTTTGGAATACAGAATGGTTGTTATTGGAGATTTCCCTATGAATAAAGGTGTCAAAGGCATTTTTATAAACTCAAGATGTACTCTATTTATCATTAGTTGTTATTTTTTAAAGGCTCTTATTTCAGCATAAGATATCCAGTTCAAGTGATTCATATGAAATTGCTACACCTTTTTAAAAATATTGCTACACTTTTTAGTGATGATGCTGAAAAGTGTCGCTGAAGCTATTTTTTACATGAGCTCTTGTTTCAGCAAAAGATTTCCCATGTAGGTGATTCATATTAATTTTTAAAAAATGATACACATTTTAGTTAAAAAAATTGCTACACTTTTTAGTGATGATTGATCATGATTCATAATTTTCTGGAAAATCCAATTTTGATCCACATGTTCATGATGTGCTAAATGCATGTGTCATACTTTTCGCATGTCTGTCCCCTAGGGAGCCACCTACTTGCTAAGTTATCGGCCCACAAACAGAAATATTAATTACATGTACATATGCTTCTAAGTAATAAAATATTTTATACTTAGTTGTGGTTTCTTGTACAAGGGAGTGGTACATGTTTTTATTAGTCCACCTAGGTCCGAGTCCCACTCGGGGACAGATCATGGTTGTGTTATTAATTTTTCCACCTAGATCAGACTTCCCATTCTGGGCAGTTTCTTGTGGTGTCTAATTAGTGTAGCTTGATCTAAGTCCCAACTTGTGGGGCAGATCCTAATGAAAGGAAATTTGTCGGTTTGTTTGCTGAATGATTATGGCATTCTCTGCTGTACATGTACTGAATGAACTGATATAAGTAATAACTATGACCAGTAAACCTATGACAATGATACTTGGCAGGGATGTTGCTCTGAAAAACCCAGCCCTTTTAGGTTTACGAAGCTGGCCGATCTTGTGTTTTCTGTCAGTACTCAGAATAGAAGTTCGAAATGGAATGTATGGAGTTTTGTCGAAATAACAGCAGGTCCGACAATTTCGAGACTGTTAACTTTGTAGAAGGTCTGGTTACTGTAGAAGAACTGGTTACTTTTTCAGCAGTCTCCTATATACCACAATAGAAAATTAAATTATCAAGACATGGACCAGTTGAAATTTTTTACGTAATCGAACGCATGTATGTTAGATGCGGAATGAATATTGTTAGACACATGGAATGTACATGTATGATAAACATTAACACATACTGAAGCTAGATTTCCACAAATTTAAAATAATTAGTAGCCAAATTTCCAAATTTGTGAAAATATAGTCCTTTTTAAAGTATTTTTCCACAACTTTGCTAAAATAGGTTACTTTTTGATAGAATTCCTCAGAAATTAGTAGCCAATGGCGATTTTGGCTACCAGGCCCCCCCCCCCCCCCCCCCCCCCCCCCCCCCCCCCCCCCCCCCCCCCCCCCCCCCCCCCCCCCCCCCCCCCCCCCCCCCCCCCCCCCCCCCCCCCCCCCCCCCCCGCTTTATTATTACGACAATAGTGTAACAAATATACTTCACATCTAAGCAGGAGTAATAAAATGTGTGATACTCTAAAGTAAAAAATAATATTAAAAATTCCTGAAAAAATGTCATTATAGACACAGAATGCATGTTCTGTAGAAGGGGGTAAAATTCACATGCAGTTCAGAAAAAATAATGATATGTCATATCTAAGCAGAAGTTCTATATTTTGTAAAACTTTATACAAGCTTTTTGTGGCATGCTCACAGTTACTTGATTTTTGCCATTAAAGTACATACATGTACAGCCAAACCTGCCATTAAGGCCACCTCTATATAAGGGCCACTTGCTTATAAAGCCCAGTAGAATTATACCCCAATTGTTCTTTATTCATATTTTTTGAACCTGTATATAAAGGTTACTTGCCCATAAGGGCCACTTTTACTGGTTCCCTTGAGTGACCTTTATAGACAGGTTTGACTGTACAAGCTTTTTGTGGCATCTCACAGTTGCTTGATTTTTGCCATTAAAGTACATACATGTATTTAAAAACAGTTACTGTAAAAAAAAATTTCCATTTAGAGACTTGTCGAAATTTCTTTTTTTTTTTCCATTTAAAGACTTGTCGGTAATGTATTAAAAACTTTTCGTATACATTGTCTGCTATGGATGTAGTGTGTTATGTCTTGGAATAAGACACATAGAATTAATTCTGTGTTTTTATTCCCTTGTCGGTAGGCTGAGCTATGTAAGGACGAGTTAATTGCCTTTGATATCCCCCTTGCCCATTTGTTGAGTATTGTACTGGCGCTTCTTGCATAATTTTTCTCTTTCCCTGTTTATGATTAGATAGATTTATTCATAGATGGGTCATCTCTCCCGTCTTGGTTCCGAGCCAGATAAATATTTATATCCGTTTTTGATATTTCTCAAAACCAGTCATTTATGGCCGATTTTGTAATAATTCTTTGAAACTCGGGCCAGGAATTTTTTATGAAGTTCACATATGGAAATTCTCTCACACTCTTTATGTATTTATGTGATGTTTTATAATATGAGGCTAAAAGTTATGCATATGTAATGAGTGAGTTGGGAATTGTGCACTGCAGTCAAAGTTATTTAATTTATATCAAGATGTCACCAGCTATAAGTAATGGCCTTGGTGGCCAAGTGGTCAAAAGCATGTTCTTACAGATCACAGAACCTCTCCACTTAGATTGAAATTCAATTCTGGCAAATTCAAGTGTGAGAAAGTTTGTCTCAGTTTGCTTACAGAAGATCAGTGATTTTCTGTCGGCACCATAGTTTTCTCTACCATGTCAGAACTGCAGACTTGCAACTTGCCTAAGTTGTGGATCAGCAAAAATCTACAATCTCTGATGGATGTATATAATCTATGGATTCTAAAAAACCATTACTTGCTCTGGGTAGCTCTTTTGGTAGAGCACCAATCACTAATATAACAGGTCCCAGGTTTAACACAACTCTGATCCTGAATTTGGTCTCCCTCCTGTAACATAAATATGTGAACCCATCCATACTCCTGGGGCCTTTTGGCTGAGTGGTCTAAAGCACTCGCTTATGAATCACATTGCCTCTAACTGCCTAGGTTTGAATCCCACTCAGGACAGATTCTTATGTGAAAGATTTGTCAGCTTGACGACGGTCTGGTTTCTCCGGACACTCAGTCTCCTTCACCATTCCAGAGGATCTACTCAATGTAAACAAAAGAATCTTGACTGGGCGTTAAACCTTATTACAATGCTCCACTCAATCCATTCATATTCCTGTGTCATTTAGACATAATTAAGGAATTTAACCCTGGGGCTGCATTGATAAAACAGATTCAGCTGTTACCATTAGGTGATACCTAATTAAATGCTGTCAAGGTTGTCAATCTGATTAATTTGTGTCCGAAAATGGGCTTCATTCAAAACCTTTTTTTCCCCAAATATTTTTGGGATTTTTTTTCAATTTGAATAAATTAATTACAAAATTGTAACCTTAACATTTTTATTCCCAGAATTGCTTGAAACAATGCTAATTTTCCAAATTCTATTGGCCCAGAGCACGGTGCCAAAAATGGGCGTGACAGTCCTGGCTGTTTTATTTATTTATTACAGGAATTTGAAATTTTAGAATTTTACAAGCATACAGATTACAACACTTTTTTCTGCCTCATTGAGTTTGAGAGGCCAAGATTTGATCCCAGACTGGGGTCTGAATTTCTGAAAAAGGTAGTGACTTTTACCAAGCGTTCAGCATTTATGATAACTCACAGAGATTTACAGTAGACTTGGCACACTTATGAAGCCTCTCTGCCAAGTTCACTTCACTTTATAGCTGGTGGTGTCCCAATTGAAGTGCAATACTCTCGGTTAAGAAGCATTTCACTGGCTTAATGTGCAGATGAGGTACTACTACCGTAGTCAAACTTCATCATTAACTGATGATATTTTGATGCAACATAAATAAATCAGTGTAGTACAGTAAAACCTGTCTATAAAGGCCACCCAAGGGAATCGGTAAAAGTGGCCTTTATGAGCAGGTGGCCTTTATATACAGGTTCAAATAATATGAATAAAGAACAATTGGGATACAATTCTACTGGCCTTTATAAGCAAGTGTCCCTTATATAGGGGTGGCCTTTAAGGCAGGTTGGACGGTATAGAGTAATACAGATGTAGGCTGTAAGATTCTTTCACTTAAAAGTAAAATAGCCTTGACCTTGACTTACGGTTTTAACCCCATTAAATCAATCAATTTAATCATTTTGTCAAGATGACTTACATTGTATTTAAGATTTTATGGATTAGCTTCAGTAAGTATTGATGAGTAATTGGGAATGAGTGTTTTGTAGAGAATGAATGTTGTTGTGAGAATGAGTGTTTTGGTGAAATTAAATGAATCATGTTGCCAGTGATATTTCATAATTTTGGTTATGGAAAATTGTTGTCTCTCTTAGGCAGGTTTTCATTGAAGTTTATAAAACACAATTGGAAACATAGCTTTACCCCTCCCTGTTGAGTGCCCCATAAATGATGACTCTTTGAAAAAAATTTCCCTAAAATTAGCCATTGCAATTTTGGCTACTCAGGTACCAAAAGTAGAAACATAGTTTTACCCCTGTGGAGTGCCCCAGAAATAATGATGTTTTGAAAGATTCAAAGAATCATAAAATTTCTCAAAAATTATTAGCCAGTGGCAATTTTGGCTACTAGAAATTGAAACCTAGCTTAACCTCATTGAATAATCCATAAATGAGAATTTCTCGAAAATTAGTAGCCATTGGCAATTATGGGTAGCCATAAGTCGAAACTTACCCCTTGTGTACCCCATAAATGCGGTAGGTCAGTTGGTAGAGTGCTCGCTCCATAAGTGGGAGGTCGTGGGTTCAATCCCTGGCCGGGTCTGACCCAAGACTTGAAAGTGGGTAGTGACTATTCTTTCGCCAAGCACTCGGCATTACGAAATGAGAGTCACGGTTCTTTCGGATGGGAACTTAAAATAAACGAGGTCCTGTGTCACGGTGGGCTTGGCACGCTAAAGAACTCTGCTGTATAATGCCATCAGCGCAACGCACAGGCAAAATTTCTGTACCTTCGCCTATAGCTGGCAACGTCTCGATATAAGTGAAATATTCTTGACTGGGACGTTAAACACCATTACTCAACTGTACCCCATAAATGATGTCTTCTTTAAAGAATTTCTCTGAAATTAGTAGCCATTGGCAATATTGGCTACCAGAAATTGAAACCTAGCTTAACCCCCGTTGCGTGCCCCATAAATGATGATCAGACGGCAGGTTAGCAAATAGATAAAAAAACCATTGAATTTCTAAAAAATTAGTAGCCAGTGGCCATTTTGGCTATAAGAAGTGGAAACGTTATGTAACCCCCATTGAGGGCCCCATAAATGATGATCAGACTACAGATTAACATTATAACAAATAGATTAAAAAAACATTGATGATGACTTTTTGACGAATTCCTAAAAAATTAGTAGCATTTGGCGATTTTGGCTACCAGAAGTGGAAATGCAACCTGACCCCTATTGAGTTCCCAATAAATTATTAAAATATAGTCCTTTTCCAAATTATTTTTTCACAATTTTGCAAATATAAGTTGCTTTTTAAAAGAATTTCTCAGAAATAAGAAGCCAATGTCCATTTTGGCTATCAGAAATTGATACCTAGCTAAACCCCCGTTGAGTACCCCATAAATGATGATCAGATGACATGTTAGCAAATACAATCAAAGAGCCATGGAATTTCTCAAAAATTAGTAGCCAGTGGCCATTTTGGCTAACTCATATTGAAACTTAGCTTAACCCCCGTTGCGTGCCCCATAAATGATGATCAGACGGCAGGTTAGCAAATAGATTCAAAGAACCATGGAATTTCTCAAAAATTAGTAGCCAGTGGCCATTTTGGCTAACTCAAATTGTAACTTAGCTTAACCCCCGTTGCGTGCCCCATAAATGATGATCAGATGACATGTTAGCAAATACAATCAAAGAGCCTTGGAATTTCTCAAAAATTAGTAGCCAGTGGCCATTTTGGCTAACTCATATTGAAACTTAGCTTAACCCCCGATGCGTGCCCCATAAATGATGATCAGACGGCAGGTTAGCAAATAGATTCAAAGAACCATGGAATTTCTCAAAAATTAGTAGCCAGTGGCCATTTTGGCTAACTCAAATTGAAACCTAGCTTAACCCCCGTTGCGTGCCCCATAAATGATGATCAGACGGCAGGTTAGCAAATAGATTCAAAGAACCATTGATTATTCTATCTGTGAAACTCTTGTGCATCAATATATACTCTCCTGAGACTTTGTTTATTTCATACAGTGTGTGTCATTAAAAATACTGTTTTCTACTCTGAATAATTAAAACAGGCCCATTAGCTTTGCAGCGAAAAATATATATATAATATACATATACACACATATATATATATATATCTACTATAATATCTAGTGGCTATAGATAATTATATATCTAACGCTATATGTGTGATATATAGCACAAGGTGTCCCACTTAACGAAACAAAAAATCCGTAAAAATACATAGGATATTGGACAGTTTATGAATGAAGGACAGTGAAATAGTTATATGGGACACCTCTATATAATGACCAGCCTGTTTACAATTTGGGATTTTTCAGAAGGGATCATTTTCGAAATATTTCTTCTTAAACACTGCAACATCAATATTTTTGCATTCATGTAATGTTAAATATGTCCTACTAAGGTCTGAACAATGGGGTCATTTTGCTAAATAATGGATCAATGGCCCCTTGACCCCTTATAGAATGAATACTTGACTAGCTATTATAAAGACCATGTACAGTCAAACTTGTCTATACAGACCACCCAAATGGAACCGGTAAAAGTGGCCTTTATGGGCAGGTGGCCTTAATACACAGGTTCAAAAATATGAATGATTCAATGAAGAACAATTGGGATACATTTCTACTGGCCTTTATAAGCCGGTGGCCCTTATATAGAGGTGACCTTTAAGGCAGGTTGGACTGTATTTGCAATGTTGCCCAGCGTTCACTATAAATTAGCAAACAAAAAAGAGTTGTAAAATTATTTGTAGATGCTGTAAACAGTCAGTGTTTATGGAGCAATGGGGCCTTTAATCCCTTATTTTGCTAAATAGTCCTATTGTAATTCCCTAATGAGCACATTTATGTTTAAAATTACACGAATCAAACGTACAGTAAAACCTCGATTCATCGCCACCAATTGTTCAGTCAAATTTTGGCGTTGTAAAGGGGTTTTGCGATAAGTTGAGGGAGACGGATAAAGGAAAACATAAACAAAATGGATTTTGGGACTTCAATATAGTGTGGCGATAAGCGAGATGGCAAAGTTATTGAGGGGCATTATAACGAGGTTTTACTGTATTGTTGTAATGGTGTTTTAGACTAAAGTTTTGGAAAATGACCCTTCTGGAAAATCCTAGATTGAACACTGCAGTCAAATAGTCATATAAGCTACCTCTTTATAAAGACCACCTGGTTCTATACTGGTGATAAAGCCAAATATTTGCAAGAACCCGCTTTTAATTGAACAAAAACCCATTTATAACAATATCAAAAGATACAGTAAATTTTGCGGAAAAATAGTCAAATAGTTATATACTAAGCCACCCCTATATAATGACCAGCAGCTAATACAGGCCATGGACACCTGCAAATGGAGGCTTATATTTGCAAAGGACTGATTTTATGCAACAGGGTTCGTACAGGCC
Source organism: Anadara kagoshimensis (assembly GCA_021292105.1). Lineage (NCBI taxonomy): Eukaryota > Metazoa > Mollusca > Bivalvia > Arcoida > Arcidae > Anadara > Anadara kagoshimensis. The sequence continues at coordinate 21,653,596 of CM037863.1, read as the reverse complement.
TGGAAAAGTCCTTAAATTTCGAGGTTTGCCCTAAAAAGACCCAAAAAACAAGTCTGATCCTAAAAAGCCTTGAATTTATCCTGAAGGTCCTAAAAAGCCCTTGAATTTGGCCAGTTGGGTGTCTGCATTTTGATATTAAGTGGTTGTGAATAGACTGATATATATAAATTAATTAATTAATTAATAAGTTGCATTGAAATGAGCAATTTAAAGGTACCTGGCTCTCCTGTACGCCTAACTTCAACCTCCACTTCAAGTGTCGTTACTATGGACACGTAATTGTTTTATTGATTTAATTGCCTATGAACCAATATTTTTTTGCTAAAGTTGTCCCTTTGATTAGGCCTTAAATTTGCAAATAAGACCTTTGAAAAGACCATAAAAAGTCCTTAAATTTGGAGTACAAACCCTGTGCAATAAATGTTCATTGACCACCCTAGTGCACTATGATCATATATGATTTGGCTCTAGTGTCATTGTGGATATTCCTAAAATTTGTACATTGCTTCAATATATATTAACAGTATCTAAAGATGCCAGAAAAAAAGTAGAAAATGACAGCAACATGGAACATTACGTAGGCAATCTCTGAAAAATGCTTACAAGCGTACCATGCTTGTGTGGAGCAATTATTTCAACTGGATAAGTAGTCACATCAGGTGTCTCTGTAAAAATGACAATTATTATGGGAATTATTTTGGGAAAATGTGACCCAAATGTTTTCCAATTTGTTCCCGATAAGTGTTGAGAGGTATTGACCAAGTGGTACACTACCTACCTACCTACCTACCTACCTATCCTCTTCGCTCCTAGTGGAGCATAAGGCGAGGTTTCTGTAGCAAGGTCTTTTTTTTACGGGAATGGGTCGCTAACCCATTGCCCAACCCTCCTCCTTTCTGAACCGGGTTTGGGACCGGCTAGGGCGGAGTTCAAGTGGTACACTGACAAACACCATTGTGACCACCTGCTGAAAAATATACTACAGCAGAAAGAAATGGAACAGTTCTGTATCACCAATCTCCTGTATCTTTTCATTAATTTTGATGAGTGACCATTTATGATTTAGTTAATATATTGTAAATTATGGGTTCAAAATTGTTAAAATAATTTTAATAACGGTAAGTCTTAGTTTCTATCTAATCCTATTACAGGTGCACAAATACACACACACACACATGCACACATATGTATGTATGTGTATATTAATATATCTCGCATGCATATATAAGCATGGTAGAATGGCAAGAGCATTGCAGTTAGTGAAACAAATTGTCCTTGATGCCTATTGGATAAGCATTTGATGGGTCAGAAATGTCTTATAGAGGTACATTGAAAAAGTAGTAAGGCAATCCGTAGACACTAAAGGCTGATTAAGTCCAAAAAATTTTAATCTATAAAAGTGATTGAGAAACTGTTAAAAAGCAATCGGTGATTTCATCTGGCTACCGGCTCCTATTGACATTTTTATTCTCCTGTAGTTAGTGAATGTAGCAGATCCAAGTGGAAGGCCTTGATGGCTAAAACGTTTTTAATCAATTTATTAAAAAGTAAATTGCAAACTGTAAAAAAAGGCAAATTTTGCTGGATAATGACTTCTTTCTATTGACATCCTGTAGGTAGGAATTCCTGCATCTCTAATTGTAGCTGGTGTTGTCTCAATATAACAAATATGTATTCACTCACTTATGTAAGAGTAAGACAGGGATTTTTCTGACCTTTTTGGGAAAAGGACCTTGGGATGAAATTGGGAAAATGCTCAACAAAAATGTAATTTTGGGAAAAATCACAACAACATAGTAGAAATTCTAGACCACTAGAATACTGGTAATTGAACAAATTATAGCGGTGTTCACAGCAAAATAGCGCTTGTCTCTTTTGTCTCTATATAAATCGTCCAGCAAAATGTGGGTTAATATAGATTGAAATCGTTATCAGAACGAGATATCCTCCGAATATGATGTTGATGATCTTGTGAATTTTTTTCTCTCAAAAAATTGATAAACATAGCTAATTGGGAATTTTTTACTACAGAATTGGGAAAAATGCATGTTTTTTGCATTGGGAATGGGTCCCTTTACCGGACCCTGTGGATACCCAGAAAAATCCTTGTTTAAAGAGTACTCTATACAGTCGCTCACTTACATAAGTAACACTGTACTTGCTGATTGATGTAACTGCAAACTATGTCCCTCCCTCACATAAGTGATCCCACATTTACATGACCTTGGTATTTCCACGCTGAAAATAATCGTAGTTGAATTGTCATCCTAGAATAAACACACCAGTGATAATGTTGTTTTATTTACCGTGTACAAACATGATGATATAATTCACTAGAGATTTTACGCACTTCAATCGTTTTCATAACATGCGGTCGGTCGGGCGGGATGATTTTTACCGGTAACTGATAATACATGCATGTACATGCACTCTTTAAACCAATAAAATAACAAAAGTATTAATTTACATGTAATAAGTACTTGTAATTGAGTAGTTTTAAGTTAGGTGAAATAAAAATTAAGGGATATAATTACCTATATATATGCAGTGTTATTTACAGTAAAACCTTGTTATAATGTCCCTGGATGATTTTACCACCTCACAATTTTGAAGTTGCAAAATTCATTTTGCCTATGAGCCTACCTTGTTTTTTTGCCAAGTCCATTTATAATGCTTAAGCTGATTGAACAAATTACAGTGATGAAATTAGGAATTACATTTACTGTACTTAATTAATGTAATCATTTAGTCAAATTTTGGTATTATTTAGAGTTTGGCAATAATCATGGTACCAAAAGGTTTATAAAGAAAAATATTTATTTTTGGGACATGAAAATAGTGTGGCATTAAGCATGATGGTAAAGTTATGAAGGGACATTATAATGAGGTTTTACTGTGGTAATAAGTAAGGTGGAAAAGCTATCGAGGGGCATTATAACAAACTTTTACTCTATTTTGGTGATAATTATAATAACATTATAACAAGGTTTTCCTTGGGTCTGACCCAAGACTTGAAAGTGGGTAGTGACTGTTCTTTCGCCAAGCACCCGGCATTACGAAATGAAAGTCCCAGTTCCTCTGGATGGGAACTGGCATGGCATGATAAAGAACCCTGCTGTAAGCCCAACACACAGGCAAAATTTCTGCACCTTCGCCTTTAGCTGGCGACGTCTTGATACATGTGAAAGATTCTTGACTGGGACGTTAAACACTATTACTCAACTCAACTCACCCCTGAAACCACTGCAGTAGCTCAGTTGGTAGAGTGCTCGCTCTGTAAGTGGAAGGTCGTGGGTTCGAACCCCGGCCGGGTCAGACCCAAGACTTAAAAGTGGGTAGTGACTGTTCTTTGGCCAAGCATTCGGCATAACAAAATGAAAGTCACGGTTCTTTTGGATGGGAACTTAAAATAAACGAGGTCGCGTGTCTTGGTAGGCTTGGCATGATAAAGAGCCCTGCTGTAAAATGCCATCAGCGCTATGCACAGGCAAAATTTCTGCACCTTCGCCTATAGCTGGTGACGTCTCAATATAAGTGAAATATTCTTGACTGGGACGTTAAACACCATTACTCACTCACTCGCTCAACTCACTCCTGTGGTGATAAGCAAGGTAGAAAAGCTATAGGAGGGCATTATAGCAAGGTTTTACGGTAAAATCATAATTAAGCTTTTGGTGTTTTAATTGCTGTATATTGCAAAAACGGAAAAACCTGTTTTTCATATGTGCAAGTATATACATGTATTTTGTACTCTTAAAAACCATTCAATAACAAATAAAAATGTCTGTATAAATATTTAATTAGCATTTAATAAGTTTTTGATGCTATCAAGTTTAGCGAAATAAAATTTATAGGTAGCAATTGACTTTGACATCTAATCCAGGAATTTATGTAGGCCGCAGTGGCCTAATGGATAAGACCTCAGTCTAGAAGAGTTCGAACCCAGCTCAGAACACATATGGGAACGTGAATTTTCCTTGCCATTTGCCTTTACTGGTTCACCCGGTGTCAGTATAATGTGTTACGCTTGTCTGCGGTGTACTGACTCTGTGAGCTAGCACCTTAAAGTCGCACTGAGTGCGCGCGAGTACAAGGCAGACCATAAAACACACTTGCACTTCACATGCATACACGAACCTGTTCATAGATTAATCCATAGAGATTAATAAAATAGTTCTGCGTTGCAAATAGCTTAAAAATTGTTGATGGGACGTTGAGCAACATTCAACCAACCAACCAGAAATTTATGTACAATAAAACCTTGATATTATTCCACTTGACAATTATTCCACTTGACAATTTTGCCACCTCACTTATTGCCACAGTATTTTGATGTCCCCCAGTCTATTTCTCAATATTTTCTCCCTTTTATTGCTAAACCCCATTATAATGCTGAAATTTTACTGAACAAATGCTAGCAAAGACTCAAAATTACAGTATTACAATATTATCACAAAATTATAAAACCCAAGGTTTAAAGACACATGCCTGTAATGGTACATGCCCTCTAATTCATGTGGGGTCTCGGTGGCTTAAGTCACTTTCACAAATTACAATATCTTTCAACATCTAGGTTCAAATCCCACTTTAGCACACCCTCATTTGAGAAAGTTTGTAAATTAGCTTTTGTGATAGTTGCTTGGTTTTCTTCGGGCATTCAGAATGGAATATCATTACTTCATTTTACACGAAATTGTTTGATAATAAAAACAATATTATGGTTACCCTAATTGACATATCGTTGACCATGCCTGTTATGTTCCGTCACTGGATGCTAATGGTATCAAAGCAGCGTCATGGCAACTAAAGAAGTACTAGTGTCAGTGACCTTATTAAACAGCACAATTCATGCCAAGTTTGCATTCTTTTTGCATGTTATTCAAGCATGCCAACCTTTTGTCGGAACATTGTGGGTGTGACTGGTGATCTGTCAATTTCATGGGCCCTTGACCCAGTACCAAAACAGGACATGGCAATGGTGAAATTGTTTTAAATTAAAAGCTTCATTATTTACTAAACTTTTTTTTTGTTTTATTTTGTAGGCAAATGCAACTGGAATTTGAAACTTACAAACAGACAGTTGACAAGGTGACAGAAGAAGCCAAAAAAATGGGCCCTGCTGCCGACACCGGAGCTGTTTGTCAAATTTGTCATAAAACAAAGTTTGCCGATGGGGTTGGCCACAGGTGTAGCTTCTGTCAGTTACGTTCATGTGCTCGTTGTGGCGGAAGAATGACACCAAAACCAAACAAGGTGAATATACGAAATAGGTTTTAAATGTATCAGTTCTGAGATATTGTATTTCAGTCCAAAACTAACAACTGTCGTAAGAACTTGGCACCTGTACTCAATGGGTGCCTGACTCTTAATTTATATACTTCATGTTTTCTATTAAATGTTGTCTTTCAAGGTACCTGTATTGTCATATATGCAAGCAGGCATGGTAATTGCTCAACTCAGTCTGTCTGTCCCTCTGTCTATCTGCCTGTCCTGCCTCTGTCTTGAATACTATTGGGCAAGGTTCATTGTAGGAGGGACCATGGGGCCATTGATCCCTTATTCTGCCAGATGACCTCGATTGACTTGGTCTGTCTGTCCCCTGTTTATCTGTCAGCCCCACCTCTGTCTGTCTGAAATATAATTGGGCAGGGTTTATTCTAGAAGGGGTCATTGATATCTTATTTTTCCAATTGACCCCATTGTTAAATTGGTTTGAATGTATCAGTTATAATGTTATCCTCCTAAAAGTGTTGAATTCTTGAGAGAAGTATTTTTTGGTATTTAACTTCACGTTGCTTTTCAAGGAACCTGCATTGCCAGACATGGAAGCCTATCTGGAAATCGCTTGACTCTGTCTGTTTGTCCCTCTGTCTATCTGTCTGTCCAACCTCTGCCTATCTGAAATATAATTGGGCAGGGTTCATTCTAGAAGGGGCCATTGATGCCTTATTTTGACAAATGACCCAATTGTTAAAGCCTTAGTAAGCCATATTTACATGTAACAGTACATGAGTGCAAAAATATTGATGTTATGGTGTTATAGACAAAAGTTTTTGAACTAAATATTATGTCAGACTAATAAATCAATAATATGTTTTAATGATACTCTCATATTTCATACATGTATTTCACTATAACCCTTCTAGTCCTAAATTCTTTTAAAAAAGATGGATTTCATATTGGATGTGAAGCCCAACTTAATGGTATAACCAGTGACCACTATTAGCAAGGAGGCCTCAGTGGTTGTGTGGCCTAAAACATGGTTAGGCATCATAATGCCTCTAATTGCCTAGGACCACTGGGGTAGCTCAGTTGGTAGAGTGCTCGCTCCGTAAGTGGGAGGTCATGGGTTTGATCCCCGGCCGGGTCTGACCCAAGACTTGAAAGTGGGTAGTGACTGTTCTTTCGCCAAGCACTCGGCGTTACGAAATGAAAGTCAGTTCTTTCGGATGGGAACTTTAAATAAACAAGGTCCCGTGTCACAATGGGCTTGGCATGATAAAGAACCCTGCTGTATAATGCCAACAGTGCAACGCACAGGCAAAATTTCTGCACCATCGCCTATAGCTGGCGATGTCTCGATATAAGTGAAGTATTCTTGACTGGGATGTTAAACACCATTACTCAACTCAACTCTAATTGCCTAGGTTCAAACTGACTCCTACTAGATCTAGTGCATCTGTTGTTCTCAGAACAATGTGATATAACTGTCTTGCTCATATGCCCTCAGCCTTAACCATTGAGCCACACACTGTATCTACAGCACTTCTGGTACTAGATCCCATGGCATTTGAATCATGTGGCCTCATCCCGAACCACTCGGCCACACTCTATCTACAGTACTGACTTGTACTGGATCTAGTTCATCTATTCTATACATCATGTCAGCTCAATAATCAATTGTTAAAATTTCATTATGTATTAATGATAATATCACATATCATACACCACCATGTACAAGATTCTGTGAACTCTGAATCATGAGACCTCAACCTGAACCACTCAGCCACCCCCTGCATCTACAGTACTAACTGGTGCTAGATCTATTTCATCTATTTTTTACAGAACAGTCTGAACAATCTGATATTACCAACTTTCCCATGTGCCCTCAGCCTTTAACCACTCAGCCACTCTCTGATTCTACAGTACTACTAGTACTAGATCCCATGGCCTTTGAATCATGAGACCTCAACCTGAACCACTTAGCCACACTCTCTTTCTACAGTACTGGCTTGTACTAGATCTAGCTCATATATTCTGTACCTCATGCCAGCTCAATAATCAATTGTTAAAATGTCATTATGTATTATGTATTACCGGTAATGATAATATCACATATCATTCGTTGTCATGTACAGGATTCTGTGAACTCTGAATCATGTGACCTCATTCTGAACCCCTCAGCCACCCCCTGCATCTACAGTACTGACTGGTGCTAGATCTATTTCATCTATTTTTTACAGAACAGTCTGAACAATCTGATATAACCCATTTCCCATGTGGCCTCAGCCTTTAACCACTCAGCCACTCTGATCCTGCTGTACTATATACTACTAGTGCTAGATCCCATGACCTTTGAATCTTGTGGCCTCAACCTGAACCACTCAGCTACACCACCTGCTTCTACAGTTCTGACTTATACTAGATCTAGTTCATCTATTCTGTACATCATGTCAGCTCAATAATCAATTGTTAAAATGTCATTATGTTTTAATGATACTATCCATCTACAAGATCCCATGACCTTTGAATCATGAGACCTCAACCTGAACCACTAGGCCACACCACCTGTATCCATAGGACTGACCAGTACTAGATCTAATTAATCTATTCTGTACATCATGTCAGCTTGATAATCAATTGTTCAAATGTCATTATGTATTAATGATAATATCACATATCCTACATCGCCATGTATCTTTTTTCAAATTATTTAAAACACATCTCTTCACTACTCTTACTTTGCCTGACCTAACACAGATGTACGGAATGTCTAATATATAATTATTTATCGTCATCGTCGTGGATATTGATCACATGACTCGGGCGTTTTTTGAGTCAATATATTTACATACAGAGAGATCTATACTATGTATGTGTTATGTATAGTGTGTCAAGTTTGACCTGGCCGTTTGACCTTTAATTTAAAATATAGATTGGGCTAATAAAATGTGTGAATTAGATAAGACAGTATGTTCATTATCATAAACACCTGCTATCATCTATCCTTATATATCAACTTTAAATAGCTCCTAAATTACTCAATGGATCCGTCTAGTTGAAAATTCAAATTAAAGGTCAAAATGCCGGGTCAAACTTGACGCACTATAGATATTATATATATATATTGTACCGGTATATATGTATAGAAGCTCTGTATGTCAAGTGCACAGCATTGTTTTATTTATGATTATAGATAGTGGGGGAGGGTTGGAAATAGAGAGTTTTAAGTGTTATTTCATCTTTTCATCTATATATATATATCATTTATATGTATAGAAGATCTATATGCCATTAGTATGCAATATCGTTTTATCGATAATTAAAGTGGGGGAGGGGGTGGCTGGTCTTTGTGGATTGGTATCAATTTCAGTGTTTTAGACTGAATATTCATGAATTTTTTTTCATGAAAATTTAATGGCAATGATTTTAAATGTTAATTTCTCAATAACAGATATCATTCTGTACTGATGCCCACCTTGATGTATATAATCGGTAAATGTCTTATTAATAAAACAACTTCTATTTTAGAACTTGATAATCAGTGAAAATGGTTTCAAATAGATATTCATGTGTGTCCCTTTTAAGGATTGAAGATTGGGCCTTTTCAAATTTGCAAACAAAAAAATAAAGAAAAAGATCTGGACCTTTATTGATCGCCGGCCGGGTCTAACCCAAGACTTGAAAGTGGGTAGTGACTGTTCTTTCGCCAAGCACTCGGCGTTACAAAATGAAAGTCACGGTTCTTTCTGATGGGAACTTAAAATAAACTAGGGCTTGTGTCATGGTGGGTTAGGCACTCTAAAGAACCCTTCTGTATAATACTATTAGTGCAACGCACAGGCAAAATTTCTGCACCTTCCCTATAGCTAGCAACGTCTCAATATAAGTGAAATATTTTTGACTGGGACGTTAAACACCGTTACTCAACTCAAATCATGGTTAAAGTGACACTGTTTCATAAAATAAATTCTAAACATGTAGTTGCAAGTAATAGATATGAATGTCTTTAGGATTAGGCCTTTTCAAATTTGTGAAATAATTTAAAGTTTGATGATGGTTTTTATTCAAGGCAACAGTGACATTACTTTAAACATGGCACTGTGTGCTACAAACAGCACTGTGTGTTACAGACAGAACCTATCTCAAAGCCCAACAAAAACACAAGAAGGACTCCCAGATTTGCAGAATAGGTTTATCTTATCCTTTATGAGAGGTCACAATGGATTAAATTTTGTTTAGGGAAATCGAGTATAGGGATTTGCTCCGTCTCTCTCACTCTCTCAGCACCTTTTCTCTCTCTCAATTAATACATATATACATCTCTAGATTTCATTCAATGTCACCATGCCCCTCTCTCTCTCTCTCTATCTCACTCATTCTCTCTCTTTCTCTCTCTCTCTCCCAAGAAACACATACATATGATTCTTTCATTCAATAACCATACATATCCAGACTCTCTCTCTCTCTCTCTCTCTCTCTCAGAATAAATAAACACACTATTTTATACACATCTCGAGTTTGATAGATCTAATGTATATAGAGACCTTAAATCTTGTTCAATCAATCAATCTTCAATGGATATTTTTGTACCGAGTATTTCCATTTTGAAACAAGATCGGTGTACATGATAATAAATTCAGATTTTGTGAATGAAATAAAATCCGTTTACTGATTTTTCCGTGAATCAATTGAAACAAAATCTTGATTTTATGGCTATTTTGTGAATGAATTAAGTGGCTGGATTTTATGACAACCATTTGTGAATGGAACGAAAGGCGTTGAATTTATTGCAGAGTTTTTTGAATGAAATACAACAAACAAAGTAAAATCGTTGATATTATGTCAGAGGTTTGAGTATAACAGCGTACGTACAGCACTACAGTAACATCCCGCATAGAACTGTGTCAATAATAATCTGATTTCTATATTAAGATATATACAAGTTAATATTCACTCTCTACACAGCCAATATTGATCTTCAAAGCTGGTATTGTTCTTAATATTTATTTCTGGGCCGATATCATAGATTTTAAGTCTAAGCCAGAGAGAGAGAGAGAGAGAGAGAGAGAGATTGTGTATGGAGAGTGTGAATGAAAAAAGGTGTGTCAGGATTACATATTTATGTTGAGCCATCACCAGCTATAGTTACTGATCTTCAAAACTGGTATTGTTCTTAATATTTATTTCTGGGCCGATATCATAGATTCTAAGTCTTAAGTTAGAGCGAGTGAGAGAGAGAGAGAGTCTGGGTGTAATGGTGTATTTTATGTTGAGCCATCACCAGCCCTAATTCCTGATCTTCAAAGCTGGTATTGTTCTTAATATTTATTTCTGGGCCAATATCATAGATTTTAAGTAAGCCAGAGAGAGAGAGAGAGAGAGAGAGAGAGTCTGTGGGTGCAACTGTTAATTTTTGGCACTTAAAAGTCCTAGTCTGGATTATTTCATTTATATTAAGTCATTACCAGCCACTGTTGATCTTCAAAATCAGTATTCTTCTTGATATTTATTTCTGGGCCAATATCATAGATTTTAAGTCTTAGTTGGAGTGAGTGAGAGATAGAGAGTCTGTGCCTCTGTGGATGAAATGGTGTATTTTACATTGTGTCATCACCAGCTATAGTTGCTGATCTGCAAAGTTGGTATTGTACTTGATATTTATTTCAGGCCCCAGTTTCACAATCATTCCTTAACTTAAATTTAGCAAATTTTGGCAAGCTCTTTTTGGAAATACGAATGAATATTTTTGTCAAATCTAAATGCAGATGTCATAAGCTTAATATAATCTTTAAAATGATACCTTAAATTCCCTAATATCTTCACAATTAATCAAATTATAAAGGTTTTTAATTTGCCAGATTTAAGTTAAGAAAATTTCTAAGTTAAGAAATTTTCGCTTATATCACAGTCTTTTGTTTCAGGGGTTCAAAATTATGTTTTGTAATGGAAGGTCCAGGACCTTTTGCCTTTATTTTTGGCAGGTCCCACATAAAGTTTTGAAAGTCCAATATCAACATTGAAAGATCCATGTGCAATTATGTAATTATATTGAAAAAGTAGAATTATTCTGGTAAAAATGGCAGGTTCAGCGGACTTTTACAATTTAAATATTAATGGTCCCAAGGTAAAATCAATAGGTCCCGGACCTCGGACCCAGGGAATTTTGAACCCCTGTGTTTTGCGTGAAAAATAATACAGAGCGAAAATTTTATTATGCTTTTTGTCATAGTGGATATTTCAAAAATGCGAATATTTAACCACCCGGATATGTCTAATTATATACTATACTACGAAAATAAATACACACGAAATTAATAACGTTTACAGTTTTATGAATACACATGAATAAATTATTCATAAAGCACGCTAATAAATATTCCTCATCATCAGCTCGTATATTTTCTAAATGGACTTTTGGTGCCTTTCACAATTTTTGCAAAAGTTCAAAATTCAGGGATTTTTCTGGGTATCCACAGGGTCCGGTAAAGGGACCCATTCCCAATGCAAAAAACATACATTTTTCCCAATTCTGTAGTAAAAAATTCCCAATTAGCTATGTTTATTAATTTTTTGAGAAAAAAAAAATTCACAAGATCATCAACATCATATTCGGAGGATATCTTGTTCTGATAACGATTTCAATCTATATTAACCCACATTTTGCTGGATGATTTATATAGAGACAAAAGAGACAGCACTATTTTGCTGTGAACACCGATATAATTTGTTCAATTACCAGTATTCTAGTGGTCTAGAATTTCTAATATGTTGTTGTGATTTTTCCCAAAATTACATTTTTGTTGAGCATTTTCCCAATTTCATCCCAAGGTCCTTTTCCCGAAAAGGTCAGAAAAATCCCTGAAATTGTTTGTAACGGAAGGTACAAGACCTTTTGCCTTTATTCTTGGCAGGTCCCACATAAAAGGGTTAAAAGTCCAATATCAACATTAAAAGGCCTGTGTGCAATGTTTCATATAGAAAAAGCAATATTTTACTGATAAAAACAGCAGGTCCAATGGACTTTACAGTTTAAATATCAAGGGTCCAAATGTGAAATCAATAGGTCCCAGACTTTGGACCCAGGTAATTTTAAACCCCTGTTTTGGTTACCTGTTAGCTATGTCCCCAAATGATGTGGTGAGGGACAACTAGTGTTTGCTCCCAAATTTTGTCTGATACTTTTCTTAAAATCTATTTACCACATCTTTATGAAACTTCACAGGAACAATCTTTAGGTTTAGTAGATGTGACATTGGCCTTTTGTATTTTCATTATGCACCTACAGTCAAACCTGTCTATAAAGGCCACTTAAGGGAATCAGTAAAAATGACCTTTATAGGACTATGACCTTTATATACATGTTCAAATAATATGAATAAAGAACAATTGGGATACAATTTTATTGACCTTTATAAGCAGTTGACCCTTATATATTGGTGGCATTTAATGCAGGTTGGACTGTAGTTAGAGTTTTCCCAGTTGGGGTTCGTATAGGGGACACTTTGGAAATGGCATCCCATGTCATTTAGAACTTGTTTTTAACACTTTTGGATTCTAATCTTGTAGCACTATACTCTTCACTAAAATATAGCTGTTTGTATTCTACCAGGACTCACTTGAAAAATGCCTTGGCCCAGTTTTCTGTCAAAATTACGAACGGAACTTCAGAATCATTGAATGTCAATTTCACTATTAGTTCTGTTTGGCAGTATGCCTTAATTGGCTTTGCAAGTATACCATGTGAAATACATGCTGGTTACAACTATTTTCATTTGATATCAAATATGTTTACGTCACATTCAATTGAATTGCTGTATGTCATTTTATATGCACATTTCTAGAAATAGGACGTGTGGTTAGTCATTGTCCATCTTTTTAGGGCTGTAACAATATACTGCACACCGGTAAAACCACATGCTGTATAGGGATGGGTATTATCAAAATTTTTGTATCGCGATATATTATGATACGCAGATGCCTTATTGCTAGGTTTCTACAAATGTAAAATAATTAGTAGCCAAATTTCCAAAATTTTTGAAAATATAGTCCTTTTTAAAGTATTTTTCCACAAATTTGATAAAATAGGTTAATTTTTTAAAGAATTCCTCAGAAACTAGTAGCCAATGGCGATTTTGGCTACCAGGAATGGAAACATAGTTATTGCGATACGTGTCAAAATATATTATTTAAAAACTGAGAAAGGCAAAGAGCCTTTAACAATGTTGATTTTGCCGCTGTCGGCCATGTTGTTAATAACACGTTGTTATGGAACGAGTTTCGTATTTGGCTGTTTCGTATCTGGTTGATAGATTTACCTATAGTATGACGTAATATTTATATAAATTCCAGTCAGTTGAGTTTATAAACAAATCGGACACCTCTACGTCAGTTTGTGCGTTCACTTAAGCTATAAAAAGATAGGTTGACTTTTAAAAAATACCGGTATTACCACATCGGATCTGTCAAATCGCGATACATATGTATTATGAAATTGTATTGTGATATACTGGTATACCGATAATACCTCGCACCACTAATGCTGTACCGGTGGTACCACGATATAGGTTGCAACCATTGCATGTATAGGTTTCCGGTGGTACAAAATTTTGTCTGACCTACTGACCTTCCACAATACTGAACAGAGCTGGACTTACCAGTTAAATACATTGCCATTATTGCAATCTTTACTAACAGTTTAATTGCTAAAATACAAACAGGTATATTTTGCTATGCCTAGCAATGCTTTTGTTTTGAGAAGGCATTAAATATTATGGATATGTTTTACATCGTATGCCAATGGTTGCAATTTTGTGAAACCCAATAGCAGTCTGCCTGCCAAGATAAAACTGGTCAACAATGTTTAACATTCGTTTTAACAACAATGAAACCATTGTTATTCGACTAGTAGCAAGTAAACTGCAAAAACCTGATTTTGGAATTTTTGAGCCCTGTTTGTAACTCTCATGAATACTCTTCTTTTAACAGTATAGAAAAAATGAATGTTATCAGGCCAAGTAACAAGAACTGATTTTAGAAAAGTTTAGCCCTTTCTAGTGTCTACTCTTTTCTTATATAAGTATAACATAGATGTGTCACTAACTTCTAACTATAATGTATGTATATATCTTGCTTTAGCCTGTAAAACCAGGATCTGACCAATCAGGAGACAAAACTGCTGCTACACCTGCTGCTGCTGCTGCTGCTGTAAGTTCTTACTTATAATACCACAGGTTCACTTTTTGATATGACCTTTAAAATTCGCATATGACCCCCATATTTGCTTATAACCTCAGAATTACATATGACTGAATGAATTCATTAATCATTCTCTAGAATTGTAAATATAAAAAACAAACATACCATTTCATTTTCAAATCACAGTACCAAAAGAAAATTAAAAACTTCGAAAACTGGTAAATTAAATTTTAACACATTAACTTCCACCAGGGAACTGAGGCTGGGTGCTCCAGATGGGTAAGCACCTCCTGTTGGCTACAAAGGAAGCTAGGTCAGGTGCCCCAGAAGAATCTGCACCTCCTGAAAGCTACAAAAACTGCAAATTGTTGATGCAGCTAGATTAAACTGTCCTATTTTTAGAATTTGAGATTTACATAATTTGAGATTTACATTACAATATGTATAATGGAACCTACATAAGCCCATGGCAAAAGACTTTTATCCCCATTGGACTGGAATCTGCTTAAAACAGGTTAATTTAATAAACAGTCTTCATATAATATTTGTGAAGTAAGGCTAGGTGTTCCAGAAAGGGTAAGCACCTCCTGTTAGCTATAAAAAACTGCAAGTCTTATTCCTAGAATTTGAAATGTACATTACAATATGTATAATGGAACCTACATAAGCCCATGGCAAGGATTTTATTCCCATTGAACTGGAATCTGCTTAACACAGGTTAATTTAATAAACAGTCTTCATATAATATTTGGTAGGACTTCTTTTATTTATTCCCATTTGTTGAAACTCATATGTGTATTTTAGAAAAAAAAAATTCAAAAAAACAAATGTTCCAAAAGGAGCGATACCATTATTTTTAGGCTTTTTCAGTCAAAAGAAAAATTTTAGTGGAGAGTAAAAATGGAAATCCTTCCTAATCATTAAGCTAAAGACAAGTTTTTGTTTTTACTCTGGCTTCAGGTTTCTCAGTTTTATAATATTGACTATACACAACTCAAAAACTCTGTCCTACTTAAACAACAAATGTGTCAGGCATTATGTAATGCTGTTACATCAATATATCTTTAAATTTTTTTATAAAATGATAAACTCTGTATCATTTACAGGTCAAGCTCATTTACATATGCAAATTTTATAGGTCATTCATTAGAGACTTGATGTGGTATTGCTGTTTTTCAGTAGATGCATGCGCTGTCAGTTTATTACTGTAACTTTTATTTCTTTTCTGATTTTTCAGTGATTTTTGTTTGCTTTTTTTATCGTATGCATCGTAAATATGGACTATCTAACACCTGTATGAGAGACTGTACCTTACCTGGTTGAACCCAGCATTTTTTAACCAATCTTTGTCAAGCCCTCCTTCACCCTATCACTCTGTATTACTATACATTGACTGGACTTTCCCATGAGAAGAATCAGTTGACCTTAATTTGGTCTTTGAAAAACAGCATGTTTTCCATGGTGATCAACAGTGTATCAGTTGTAAACCTTCTAATTTTGAATGAAAACTTTTTCTGTCAGTATAACAAAGATTCGTCAACTGAACTTTTCCTTTGGAAAGAATCATATGATCATCATCTATAGCATTTCAATATTAAAGAAGTTTAGTTTGGAAAACAGGATGGTTTCCATGGTGACCAGAAGCATATCACTTGTTAACTTCCTAATTTTAAGTAAAATAATGTTTTGTACACCTGAACTTTTATATCTTTTGGACTTTAGATTGCCATGGAATTGATGATTTCCAGAAATAATTATGTCTTCATCATGGCAATATGTGTATCATCACCATGGCAATATGTGTGTCATCACCATGACAACATGTGTATTCTATGGTAACCTTTTTTCTAACAGACACCAAAGATCTTGATATTGTATCACATAAAATGCTTAGTTTTCTTTATTACTGTTTTTATCTCTGTCCCCAGTAAATGTCAAACATACTTCATTTAATATCAGGATATTAATACCATCATGATGTGAAGATTTCCAGTTGGGGCCTTTCTGAACAAGTGGTCTAAAGTAATGATTTATGGACCACAGTGCATGTCAAATCCCACTCCAGCAATTCATAATTTGAGAAATTTTGTCAGTTTGTTTATGTTCAGTGTTTTTTTCCAATCACTCTGGGTTCCTCCACATTTCTAAAAAACTGACCACTTCATATAATATAAATTGCCACCATTTAACTTTATTGCAAGTAACTGTTTCTTGGAAGCAAAAACTATCACATCAGTTTCTGTACTTAAAGGTCACCATAAAGGTCACCACTTAAATTAGTTTATGATGGTCAAAGGTCAATGGTGAATAAAAGGTCAAAGTTCAGTGGTGAACATAATTGTTACCAATGACATTAGTTTATAAAGGTCAGATTTTGTTTTGATATCTCTTTCTTGTCTTACCATGACATTTAACCCATGAACCCCTGTTCATAAAGACATCAATGCATGGCCTGTTATAAATTGATTTGAAGGTTTTTTCAGTAGCTTATTAAAACATTTTTGAAGGCTATCTTAAGATGTTAATTGACAGATTCAAGTGTGAAATATCCCTGGTTTGTTGATAAAGGCGATTTTTGCAGGTTCAAAGAATGAATACCATTTATAAACAAACTTCATTTACCTTTGTACCTCACAGAAGTGTTTATATGTGTCAGGTGTCTTTTTCTGTTATTTTTAGATTCATCCTCAAATGCCTGGTCTTAATGATCCATTTTGCCTGCTGTTTGCTTTTGTTTTAAACTTACCTTACTTTCCTGACAAAAAAAAAAAACATGTGAACCCATGTTAGTACCACCTTACCTTTGTAAACCATTCAAATTGTAGTATTTGGAAGTTTGGGGTTTGAACCTCTAAAGGGATTTGACCAAGACTTGATAAACCATTTAAACTATATTACTCTTGCTACATATATGGAAGTTCATAGTTTGAGCCCCATTCAGGTTTGAGTAAGTCTTGGTAAGCCATTCAAATTGTATTACAGGTTCTGTGTACCACATGATACCATTTGGATCATTAGTGATGAATGATTATTTAAAATATGTTTAGAAAAATGTTCTGGTGCAATTTCCAGGAATAGCGTCATGATTTCCATATAAACATTCCAAAGCATTTAATAAAAGAGTTTAGGTATAAAACTTTATGCTGACAATTTTGCCGATGTCTAGCTTTAATTTTCTTTTTGTTCATATGAATGTTGCTTAAGTACATGTACATAATTATCTCCCCTTAAATTCCTTTTTGTATGTGTAGTATAGTATGTATAATAAAATTAAAAAAAACAACTTGTCTGAATGTTTGTAAATTGTATTATAAACCACAAAAAACAATGTGATAAAATCACAATACACACATGTAATATCGTTTATTTATCCTCAAGGTTAGTGATGTCATACGATTGTTGTAACACATTATGATGTCATATTTTAGCCGGGGTGATTTGTGGTTTTGTAGCCATTTTGAATGTTCTGTTATAGCTAAGAAAACACTTTTAAGATTGTTAATTTCTTCAATTTTGAAGAAGTGTTATACATTATCCCATGTATCAAAATATATCATGGTGTAGCACAATATCAAATGTATCCAAATATATCACAATATATCATGGTATATCACAATATCAAATGTATCCAAATATATCACAATATATCATGGTATATCACAATATCAATTGTATCAAAATATATTACAATATGTCATGGTATATCACAATATCAAATGTATCAAAATATATTACAATATGTCATGGTATATCACAATATCAAATGTATCAAAATATATTACAATATGTCATAGTACATCACAATATGTATCAGAATATATCACAATATGTATCAAAATATATCACAATATATTACAATATGTCATGGTATATCACAGTATCAGAATATATCACAATATATTGTAGTATATCACAATAACAAATGTATCAAAATATATTGTAGTATATCACAATAACAAATGTATCAAATTTATCAAAATATATCACAATATATCGCCATATATCACAATATATTGCAATATATCACAATATAATGCAATATATCACAATATATTGCAATGTATATTGTTTGATTTCACACCAAGTTATCACAGGTTATTTTGCAAAGCCTTTATTCTTATCCAGTCATAAATTACAATTAGATTAGATCAAAATATGTATTTTGTTTGTTAGTCATGTTAGTGACTTAGAAGTGCATGTCTTTTACACTTAAGCTGCCATAATCAGTACAGACCTGTCAAAAGTTTTAACTCTTACCGAGTATCTTACTAATTAGTGACAAATCAACAGCTCTTACCAACTACTTGTTAGCTATATCTAGACAGCTGTTTGGCGAGTTGCTATCAGATTTGCAACTTTTTGGAGTAGAATGGAGTAAAATAATGGTGTCTTACACCCCAGTCAAGATTCTTTTACTTATATAAAGGCAGTGAGTTAATGGATGGTAGAGGAAACCAGAGTGCCTGTAAAATACCATGGACTTTTGGCAAGTGAATTGACAAACTTTCTCACACTGGGATCTGTCCCCAGTGGGATTCTAATCTAGGGAGTGAAAGGAAAATATGATCTGTAAGCATGCATTTTGGACCACTTGGCAACCGAGGCTCCACCAAGCTTTTCTGCTACAGCCATTCTGCTTTTACTTCATTTTGTCAGCACAGTGTTAAACTTTTGACAGGTATGTGGTTAACCTTTTTTAAAGTACCTGTATGTGCCAGTATGGGCTGTATATAAGCTGTACTTCACTTAGGCAGTCACTATATGCACTACCCCACAATTTATTACCCTATCTCTCGGGGATATGTATAGCCAAAAGCAGATAATATTTAGCTTAGCCATCTGGGGCCTGGTATCAATGAAATTTTATCCATATAGTTATATTTTCAAATTTTCATTACATTAACACTGGTTCCCACAAAGTTGGTCAATTTTCAAAATTTGTTTAAAATATATTCCTTTTTCATAAATTTGCTGGAAAAGGTTACCGTTACTTTTTGAAAGAATTTTTCAGAAATCACCAGTAGTAACTTGAATGGCGATTCTGGCTACCAGGAATGGAAGTAACCTTTGAACAACTGTTTATAGCTACATCAAAAAGGGAGTATGAATAAAGGGTTGTATTTTGCCCAAAAAACATTGATGGCTGAAAGTGGAAATGAAATGATGTAGTTTAAATTGTAAGTTATAATTCTATATTCTCTTGTTTTGTTACAGACTGTTTGGGCATGTAATTTGTGTCGGAAAAAACAAGATCTGCTGGCGAAAACTGGAGCATGGTATCATGGTGGCATGGCTAAGCCTGTGCAGCTTGACGTCGATACGCCATCAGGAAGTGAGACGGCTTCAACGAAAACAGATGTTAGTCCACCGACGGAAAAACGACAAAAAATGCATGAAAAGCATGGGGACAGTAGTGGACAAAGTTCTGAAAAAGAAAATTTAGAAAATAAACGTGATAGACATATGGCCCGTACTGGAAGTTACCATGGTAAAGAGCTAAAGAGACAAGTGTCGTTATCAGCGGAAATGGGCGAGAAAGACATGTTAAGAGAAAGGGGAAATATACCAGAAAGAGGCAGGCGACGTGACCGGTCTCCTGCCGCACCTCGTTATCATAGTGAATCTAGACTCTCTGAAACAGAGCGAAGAGAAGGACAGGATAGAAGACATTTTCAAAAAGACGCTAGGTATCCTTATGGAGAAAATCGAGGTCGTGAACCACCTCATGGACGGGGACCTGATGAAAAAGGTCGATATACTGATAGAGGTAGACAGGATCCCCATGCTGAACGATTTGCTGATGATTCCAGGGAAATTAGGCGGGAAACAGCTGACCGTGTCAGGTAGGTTAATAATGGATTGTATTATACTGTGAATGTGGTTATTTTTGGGACAGGAAATTTTCACAAAATGGTATTTGCATTTGGGGAAAGGGTTTTTTTTGTGATTTTGCCTATTCTTGAGACACATAGCATAGGAATTATCACTTGCCGTTTTGTTGAGGAAAAATTCATGAAAAAACTGTAAATTTCCATCGTGAAAGTAACCACATTTACAGTATTTGACTTATCTTACAAAAGGCTGCAAGTTATAATCCTTTATCCATTGTCCATCGTAATTTTTACTCAGTTTTCCAGAGTTTCAATTTATTAGCTTCACAATTTACAGAGTTCAATTATAACCTGTAAATGGTTCTTTTCATAACCACTGCAACTTTGCACTCATTAAAATGAAACTTAAAATGGATGTTCCCAGAGATAGCCATTCTTGTTTGCAAAAAAAAAAAAAAAAAAAAAAAAAAAAGGTTTACCATGACCTCAACCATGGAAAATGTCTACTGATTAATAAATAATTCAGCAATCACACATTATCAATGAGAGGTGAAGAAAAATCTTACTTCAAATTTAAAGGTATACAAAGAAGCCTTCAAACCAATTTTTAAAGGCCATGGCGACCAAGTGATCTAAAATAGGCTCCTTAGGCATTACAGCACCTCTCACAGCCTATATTTGAATCCTACTTCAAATAGATCCTTGTATGATAAAATTTGTCAGTTTGCTTACTAAAGGTCGGTGGTTTTCTCGAGACACACTAGTTTTCTGCATTCATCATCCCAGAACTGTCTGCCTTGATATAAACGAAAGAATTCAGACTGGGGCATAAACTCCATCCTCTATCAGCCTAGGCTTGAATCCTTCTTGAAATAGATCCAAGTATAAAAAAAACTTGTCAGTTTGCTTACTAAAGGTCGGTGGTTTCTCGGGACACACTAGTTTTCTGCATTCATCATCCCAGAACTGTCTGCCTTGATATAAACGAAAGAATTCAGACTGGGCATAAACTCCACTCCTCTATCAGCCTAGGCTTGAATCCTTCTTGAAATAGATCCAAGTATAAAAAAAAACTTGTCAGTTTGCTTACTAAAGGTCGGTGGTTTTCTCGGGACACACTAGTTTTCTGCATTCATCATCCCAGAACTGTCTGCCTTGATATAAACGAAAGAATTCAGACTGGGGCATAAACTCCACTCCTCTATCAGCCTAGGCTTGAATCCTTCTTGAAATAGATCCAAGTATAAAAAAAACTTGTCAGTTTGCTTACTAAAGGTCGGTGGTTTTTCTCGGGACACACTAGTTTTCTGCATTCATCATCCCAGAACTGTCTGCCTTGATATAAACGAAAGAATTCAGACTGGGGCATAAACTCCACTCCTCTATCAGCCTAGGCTTGAATCCTTCTTGAAATAGATCCAAGTATAAAAAAAACTTGTCAGTTTGCTTACTAAAGGTCGGTGGTTTTCTCGGGACACACTAGTTTTCTGCATTCATCATCCCAGAACTGTCTGCCTTGATATAAACGAAAGAATTCAGACTGAGGCATAAATCTTCATTATTTGACTCCACTCCTCTTGATGCAATCATTCAACTCACTTAACCAAGCTAAAATTGAAATGTTTCCACATTAAATATTTTATCAGCTTATCTTATTCATACATGACTTTGCTTCAGGTAGTTTTCCTTGATATTTTGTCATCTTTTGATGAATTTTCATGCAATTTAATATTGAATTATGATATTTAATGAATAGTGTTTAATACAGAAATGTAGTTGATGGGGTCAGGTCATCTTGGCCCAGGCCTCAAAAAAAGGCTACATGTTTTCCAAATTGAGTCAATGTTTTAACATGAATTAATGCATTATATTTGAAAAGATAAGTATAAAGAAAAAATATTATTGAGGAAGAAGAGAACTGAATTTATTTGAGAGGCACTACTTTGATCAGTAGGCCAATGTTTTTGATGGCACCGAACAATAGACACCATTTCTATACTTGGTAATAGCCAAGAACATGGTTCAAAAACAAACTAAAACTGTCTCTTGAGAGCCCCCAACATTTAAAGTTTTCCTGTGACCTTGACCTTTCCAATATGACCTTGGTTCAAGGTCCTGACACACCTTTAGACCATGAAAATTATTCATGTGAGGTTTCATGAGTCCTCCAAAGCATTGCTGAGATATGGCCCGGACACGATTTTACACAGACAGACTGACGGACAGTCAGTCATGGTGATTCCTATATACCCCCTTAAACTAGTTAACTAAAATAAGACAAGACAGAAAATGAATTCATATAGAGTTTTAATAGACACAGTTTCTTTTGATAAAAGAATACCAATTACTAGTTATGTCCCCTGAATGAAGTGGAGGGGACATATAGTGTTTACTTCATTTCTTTTGTGAGCCACTTTTCTGTAAAACTATTTAACAGATCTTTATGAAACTTTACAGGAACAATCTTTTGGTGGAGTAGATGTGTCATTGGTTATTTGTATTTTGATCATGCACATGGTTGGGGGGGGGGGGGGGGGGGGGGGGTAGGGCTTAAAATGGCATCCATTCCAGTATAGCTTGCTTTCAATCATTAGCACAAAGCTTTAACTATAGCTATGATTCTTCACCTTAGTTTTGTTTCTTCAAAGCAAACGAATCCTTTTCAAGGGAAATAGCATAAAACTTTTCTCAGATGGATGTTGTCTTTCAATCATGTGTCAACGTCTTTAATCAGAGGTATGTGTAATCACCTAAATCTGTTTCCATATAGTAAAAGAACCCCATTAAATGGACATAACGCAATAGTTTTTTCTGATGCATGCAAACAATGCTATGCTTTAACAAAATTATACTTTATTTTTATTCAGAGGGTCAAGAGAGGAGTTATCGACTCGTCAAGCAAGAGAAGGCAGAGAAGATTGGTCCGGTAGAGAAGACAGTTATAAACGGAGGCAGGATGGGCCAACAAGTGAAAAACGTAAAGACGTTTTACATGAATCTCGTAGACAATCTCCAGTTGATAGCATGAAAAGTCGCGACAGTGGGGACATTAGAGACATGAAAGGCTCAAGAGAAAAATTAGACTCATTAGATAATAGCAAACGTAGAGGGCGTGACCCTCACGGGAAACCTATAAACTCTCATATACGAGATCCTCAGCAAATTCAAAAATCAGATAGACATGCAAACAATCGGCACCATCGTGATAGAATTCCAAGTAATAGTAGTAGCAAGGACCGTCGCTCACCAATTACGGCGGACATTTATGACGGTCGAGTGAGAGCGTTCTCCAAATTTACCAAAGCATCATATAAAAGTAGAACAACCAAGTGATTCACCTTCTGGTATGGAGGACACTCGAGAAAGTGATAAATTTCGTGATAAACAGCATTTGGATCCAAGTACTGCTGCAACGGGACGCAATTCTCGCAATAATCGTAGTCGGAAATTAGACAGTATGCTACGAAATGATTCTTTAAGTTCAGATCCCTCAGACTGTGCACGACCTCCCCCTCCCAAACCCCATAAACAAAGGCGAGGCAAACCTCCCCGCCAGCAATCATTAAGTAGTTCAGATGATGAAATTAGATCAACACCAGAGTGTTCAAGTGGTGAAGAACAAGATCTCGAAAGTGAAAGTATTATAAGTGAAAAAGGAGGTGAGTATTTAGAAATAGACTATAGTTATTTAGAAATAGACTATAAGTACAATAAAACCTGTATATGAAGACCTCTTCTGGGATCCAAAAGATTAGTATATAAAGACCATCTATAGGTCCAAAAGAATATAGACTTTAGTATTAAAAGACTGTCAATTGGTCTAAATAAATGTGAAATTTATAGAGATGTTGCTTTTGTATAGATGTTTGTTTTGGTTGAAATATGAAGCAATTGGGTAGCCTTTATATAGAAGTGGTCATTGCTACAGGTTTTAATGTATTTTCTTTGATAAATTATACAAATAAATGTACATAGTAATGCATAAATAGTTGAGCATAAACATCCAACATTTTGAAATATTTTGGTTAAATGATAGATCATTAAGTGATTAATACAGATCCTACTTTGTTATTGTGTTCCTCTGAAAGCTTGTGTCCTTTAATCTTTGCACTGGTTTCAAATGTCCAAAATTTGGACGAAACTAGCTCAAATTCAAATTGAATTGAAAAAGCATGTTAGAGAATTTACAGGAAATTAATGTTGGGTTGAAAAGTTACTGATCTTCTCTGGCTGGTGTCCAGATATGTCCTTTAATTCTTGCACCAGAAACAGGTATCCAAAATTAGTGTGAAACCAACTCAAATTTCAATGAATTTACATCATGTTATATGTTGGATTGAAAAGTTGCAGATCTCCAATTGATGGATTTGTGTGTAATAATTTTGAACCCAAATTAGACTGAATCTTTGAGTGAAAAAGTAAAATAATCTACCTAAGAAATTGTTATCCAGATGGGCCTAGGTGAGTGAGTGGTCAAAACACATACTTACAGATCACAGCTAGGATCACAGATAGGAGCACTCTACTAACTGAGCTACCCACATTATACCACATATTTAACTAAATTTTTGGGCATAGACCATTATGTTTGTGCTTGATTTTTTTCGGTGTGTTGGTCAATGGACAAATGTAAAGGTTTTAGTTAAAAGATTTTTGATAGACTTAATACACAGGTAAGCCATGTTCTTCTGACAGCTCTTGATGTAGGATTTTCATCTTGTTTATGAAAATGTCACATGTATTATTTTATTATTTCAATTATAAAAATGTATTTATACAACAACATACAGTAAAACCTTGTTATAATGCTTCTTCATAACATTGCCATCTTTATAATCTCTATAGTATTTTGAATTGTCAAAATCCATTTCTTCTATGTTTCAATGCCAAAATATAATATTTACATTTCTGATGTTTGATTGTATTAAACTCTGTTTGAGACCAAATGAGGTTATAGGACTATAATTACATTTGCTGATGTGATGTCACTCATCTCCTCCTTACGCCTATACCCGTGACATCATTGATTGGCTGTTCCAGCAATTAGAATTGCGTGTTTTAAATTTTCAAGAATTGCTGAATGTAAATATAACCATTGAACTGTCTAGAAATGGAGTTTATAGTGCTATTTAACTTCCATTGTCGTTCAAAGCAAAATTAGCTAACTAATCAATATGCCTGGTGGCAATGGATCAAGGTTTTACTGTATAAACTTAACATTTGAGCACTATTTATATATGTACATGAATATTAGTTTGAAATATGATTTAAATTATATAGGAGAATTTCATATGGGTGATGAACGGTGGAGAAAAGATGAAATCCTTGCTGCAAAAATAAAAAAGTTTTTGTCGGTGAGTCTGTTATGTATGGATTAAGCATGATATGCCGCACTAGCTATAGGGATCTAGCTATGACTGAAACGTGGGTAGAAAGAAATAATACACCTATATTCTCTCATCTGGTTTCCATAGTGATTGATGCAACAAAATTATCCCCTTAGTTAAAAAATTATCTTCCCTTGTTTATAATTATTTCCCCTTTTGGCAAGTGTCTGCTACTGAAGTCTATGTTTCCATTCCTGGTAGCCAAAATCGCCATTGGCTACTAATTTCTGAGGAATTCTTTCAAAAAGTAACCTATTTTAGAAAATTTTTGGAAAAAATACTTTAAAAAGGACTATATTTTCACAAATTTTGGAAATTTGGCTACTAATTATTTTAAATTTATGGAAACCTAGGAAGTACATTACCTGTGAATTGCATTCAGAACAATTTTCTTTGATCATATAGAGTGATTGCTATCACAAACATTTTTTGATTGATTTTCTTTTGCACTATAAGAAGCTTAAGGCCTGGATATTTTTTCTTGATTACATTCAATCTTAAAACAAATACTGTACAAACCAGATGAGAATTTATGGGTGTATGTTTATTTTTACCAACAAACGAACTGGGAAAAGTTAAAAATGGCACATAATGCTAAGAAATTAAATACGAAAAAGGTATTAAAACAACAAAAATTTGTAAATAAATAAATATCACCATGGCTTTAATGGAGTTCGCTGCTGTACCACGTGATACCTTCTAATGTGTCTGCGAAACGCTTGTTTCCAATGGACATGGAATCTCACAATATGACGTTTTCCTGTAAAAATGACGTTATTTTCGGGAATTTGTGACGTTGACATTTTCCAAAATGTTCCGCACAAACGTTAAGAGGTATTGACCACGTGGTACAGCGGCGAACCTCAATAAACTTTTGAAAAAGTACAAGAGCAAAATACAACCACTGTAAGCTGAATCACAAGTAAATCAAAAAACCTGTCTAAACTGAATAAAACCTTCTGTTTAGTTAGAAAGTGATCAGTTGATACAGGTTTTATATTCATGATTTCAAATTGACAGACTTTTCCTAGTTCCAGTCATAGATAGAATTTTGTTTTAATTTTATATCTTTAGTTGATGGATCACGACGGTGGACTATTTAGTTGGTGATAGCAGAGTCCCGAGGGTTCAAGAGCTTTTCGTTTTTATCTTTAGTTTGTTTGGTTGTTTTTTGGAGAGAGCTTCTAATTTTAGGTTTAATATGTTTCCAGGCGGTATTGAACGTCAAGAAATTTCTCCAAAAAATCTGTCATCTGTGGATAGATGTATGAAAAATGCATGGTGTAAATTTGAATGTAAATGCTGCTCAGAGGGTCGCCATGGCAACACTGGTTTCGATACTAATTGGCCAGAACCTCAAATAAAGGACTCTGGGATAGATACAGGTCATTCGAGTAGTAGCCAAACTATTAATGAAGAAGGCATTAAGGTATTTATTGCTTTAACGCCAGAATATTTGTAAACCCTTTTGACCCCTATATCACATTTTGGCATGATCTTAATTCAATACTTTAAAGAGGAGCAAGAAGGTTCTATCAGGATAAATAGGGTAGGAAAGACTGGGTTTCTAATTTTGGTAGCAAATAAACAAGGTTTAAAAAAGGTCTAGTAAGACGGACAAGTTTTCCATTATACATGTACAAATACAAATGGAAAACACTGACATGCACCTCAAGAAAGGTCTACCAGCCCATATCTCCCAATGCCCAGCAAATATAAAAGCGTTTGTTTTTGTTTAATTTTCTACTTTGGTTTTCACATCACATTTAAAAATAAACCATGTATATTTAATTGAATTATATATCAATTTGCTGCTTAGTGTTAGCTGTAAGATTGAAATAAGAACACATGAGTTATCTCTCTTTAAACCTTATACATGTAGTATTTCTGATTTTGATTAAGAGTCCTTAATGGCACTAAATAGTGAATGTGACTAAAGTTGCTACTGGCCCCAGTTTCACAATCATTCTTGATTTTCTTTAACTTACTTTTGGCCAATCTGAAAACTAAATAAATTTGTTTGTTTTCAAGATATCCAGATATTTAAATGCTGATTAGCTTATAACATACTTTATTTTTAAGTTAAAACATTTTTATTTTATGATGGTGATAAATTGAGGTTTTACTATATTACAAAAATGATTCAATCTTGCCAGATCAAGTTAAGAAAAATATTATGTAGGAAATGATTATGAAACTGGTACCCAACACTGAACAGTATTTCAACTAAAGTAGGCACTGGCAGCAAAAGTGCTAAACTGAACACATTATGACTAAATCATCTCATCTCAAATATTGACATTCGGATTCCAAATTTTTACAGACCTACCAACCCTTACAATTTTTCAGTAGTTCTGCTGAAAATTTGAGACCACCAATTATTAAATTCCCATTTTGGACAAATACTAGATATCAGTCATTTCAAATAATTGCAAAATGGTATTAAATGGTTTTATTTAAGTGATTTTAAAGGTTCTTAAAAATCTCACATAAATCTGCTTATTTGCTATAAAAATGACTTTTAATTTTTTTTTTACTGAAACTGCAATATAACAGAAAAAAAGTCTTTTTACTGGTGAGATTGGCAGGTCTGTTATTTTGTACATATGACATATCACATGGTATGCATTGGGTCGCCATGGGTAACTCTTGTCTGTTAAATGTCTTCTATACAGTGATGTACATGTAGGGGGACAGGAATCTATTTATATATACGGTAGATGTTGTTCTCTGTATAATGTTTTATGTTATATATGCATGCTAGCTGTAACTTTTATTTTATCTGTATATTCCATATATATCCATTATTAATCATTTGTTTTGTTTTCATTTCATTAAATCATTTCATTTCATTACATCATGTATTCATGTATAAATTGTCTCTTTGTTAAGAAATCTTCTGGTTGTACATGTATCATATGTATGTTTATACATGTATGTAGAAAGTTTAAATGGGTCCGTTAGTCTTGTCATGTGACCAACATAAATTCACAATTTTTGGGGTCAAGAACAATACACATGTTTAGATACCATACAATTTGACAGTGTTTTCTATTCTCTGATGTCAAATTAAATTTTGACTGGGTAGCAAATTACTCCAATCCACACAACTCTGATGTCAAATTGTGGGGGAACATTTTCATATCTAGGTACCAAATCAAAGATTTCTAATGAGACGTACAGACCCTTTTAAAAGATTACATACTATTGACCAAAAACTACATCATTACATTATTATAAGAATTACCATTTCTTCTGTCCATTTAAAATGGTGTTCACCCCATGAATGCCACATATATGGATGGACTTTGATCAAACTTGGCACAAATAAACTAACATGAGACAATGTGTGACATACCACATGTGGGTATATATGGCAAAGATCAAGGTCACAAGGTCAAATATAGTTCCGCTTCCAACTATAAATCTTACAATATATACATTAGACTGACTCAATCTAAACTGAATTTGGTGTCTTCTTTGCTAAAAAATAATTCATATGGATTAAAAATCTAAAAAAAGGTTTTGCTTAAAAATAAATAGGAAGCAATTATAAATAATATTTTATTTGTGTTGCCATGGTGACAAAAGTTAAAGATTCAGCATAAAATTCATTCATCTTTTGTTCATTTCAGCAGTGGTTTTCTCAGGAGAGACATTATAATGTTATTGTTGGTTCATATTACTTTTGTTTATTCATTTCATAAGCCCAAAATATGTTCTTGAAGTGTATCATTTCTCTATAGTTATTTTGGATATATTTGACATCCCATGTTTCTTTCCTGCTCAGTTTTGATTTCAAATGTGGTTGTCATGGCTAGCTAAACAAGAGGTACTTGCCATTCTGGGGCACTCAACCTCATTTTGTGGTGGAAGTTCACACATTTAACTTTAATTGTCCAATTTTCAAAGTTTTTACTTTGATTTTGGGATTGTAATTTGAACATGGATTGGTATGTTTGTTTTTGAATTTGATATATATTGAATTTTGCAATATTTATCATTGTGAAGACCAAATCATGTCTGATAAGGACTGAAAAGTTTTGTCATATTTCAAATCATCTGCTCTTCATACGAGTCACAAATGCCTGAATATTTATCATATGACCTGATGAAAATTAAAGGATTGCCAGCCACGCCCACAATGTTCCGACAAAGGCCTGGCATGCTTGAATAACACACAAAAAGAACAAAAACTCGGCCTCAATTCTGCCATTTAATGACGTCACTGATACAAGTACGTCATTAGTTGCCGTGACACTGCTTTGATACCGTGATGGAGGCCAGTGTCGGAACATTGTGGGCATGGCCGGCGATCCATCAATAAATCACTTGTCAGAAGCCTATATCAATGCATTTCTGACATGCATCATATAGGAACCCTGATGAAACAAAAAGTCTGGATTTTGTCTGAATATTTCTAAAAAAATATCTAAATTTATTCTGAATTATTCTTACATCAGAAATTAACATGATTAATGTGTGAATTTTTCTGAACACTTATCTGTATTCCGAATTTTGTCTGAAAATCATGAATTCATTCTGAAATGTAAAAACATTTAAAATTCCTACAAATTTCAGAACATTTTCAGACAAAATTTTGCAGACAACTATTTTCATGAGGGAATAATTATGACTTGTTCAAATCCAAAGGCGACTGTATGCTAAAACATAATTACATACTGTGTGTAAACAGTTTATATGTATGATGATTTAAAAAAAAAATTATAATTTTATTTTCCATATTTCTTACAGCCACCTGTTTCTTGGCAAATTTCATCAGACGGTACAAAGTGGATTGGTCACATGATATTAAAGAAGGCTGTTTTGGAAGGTACAAGAAATGATGATTCCGGTGCTATTTTGGGTGAGTTCATTGTCAGCTAGCAGCAAAATTTTAGAATGTTTTTTCTTATCAATTTATCTTAAAAAATTCTCCCTGCACGAGCCTTCTCCATGAGCGCACTGCAAAGGTAAAACTTTCAGTCACTTTACCTATAGCTGATGATGTCTCTATATAAGTGAAATATTCTTGACTGGGATTAAAATCCTATTCAATCAATCAATCTTATCAAATTCCTCAAGAGTTGCACCCCTTTGAAATTTTAATCATGTCTTTTTTTACCAAATTTCTGAAGAGATGTTCATTTTTGTACAGCGTTCACGATAGTGAACGTGTACATTGTTGTCACTTTCTTCCAAGATATCGAGCTTCTTTGCTATGAAATTATAAGATATGAGTACACCTGGAAATAGTGCGCCTGGTAAATGAGCGTGAAAGAAGTATATCTGTTTTATCGTGAGATATGTATTCTGAGACGGGTAATGCATTTGGTTACATATGCGCATTTGGAATAAATTTTCGGAATACATTTCGGAATGTAGTAAAATATTGCGACGGGATGCATCTAATAATTTCTGCAATTTGGCGAACTGATCTCATGTTTACAATAAAAAGTAGTTCGAGAAGTTTGCGTCCTACGATGTAAAATCATAACTTTTAAGTTATGAAATGAACAGCAACGGCAGGTTGTTTAATTAATTCTTCGTGAAATCTACGGAAATTTAAATTTATTTTGAAGGTTATGATAACGTATTTTGATGTTGAGGCAATTGTGTCATATTTTTAAAACTGTTTATCGATTAGATTTTACTTTCGTGAAAGGGAGATAATTCGTACAGTGTTTTGTACAAATTTTAAATACAGTCTTTTTACCAGTTCCGAACAGGGTTTCATATAAGCGCTGCTGCAGACGTCATCCACAAGCAGAGGAAATAAAATTTATGTGTTGTAATAACACAAATGTTTACTGATTCCAAAATATCGACACCTGTCCTCAAAAACACGTGGTAGTATGTTTTCTTGAAAAAAGCATTTCCGTGATCACGATTTGTTTACATCGTTAAACTCGGTCCCTAGAAAATAAGCCCAGGGAACAAAATAAGCCCAGGGAAAGCCCAGGGAAAGCCCAGGGAAGTTTCCCGCGCCCAGGAAGTTATAAAGCATTACATAGATGTGAAATTCACATATTTATTAAAGATCATATCATATTTTATCATGTTAAAAAATTGTATCGATCTAAACCAGAATGACCAGTATTTTATCATTGATTTTTTCACCTTACAGTATGCGTCGGTGAGTGAAGGGAGATAACTCACTATCATAGAATACTCAATTATTAACGTGGGGGAATGTTATCTATTGTCTTTCAAATTTTGGTTTTTGAATTGGATTTGTTATGCAAGGTGACGTAAATAATTTAATAAAAGATTCCTGACGTACAGAGATGAGATTTAAAAAATAATAACGATGAATACGGTATATTTACTTTACAAGTGAAAAATACTAATTTTTCCCTTCATTTACAAAATGTAACTAGTCTTTAAAACAAAAAAAGGAAATAATAAATTTTCATAATCGAAGGTTTTTCTGAGTTTTAACGAAGTAATGTCTAATAACTGTTTTAAAGGACTTTTTGTGAATTTTTGGTTTGTCAGTAATGTATTGGCTAATACTAATACTATAGAGTTTCCCGACGAAGGACAGTTAGTATGTTAAACACATTTTAATGTTAACACTGAAATTATTGTTCTTGTTTTGTTTGGCTTCTTCTTTGAAATTAAAATTAAATCGTGTGTAAAACAATTTGCTGTTATCAAATTCTTTGTCTCAGGTAAGCCAGACAAGTCTGTTACAAGGTGAACACGTGCCGTGAATAAACACCCGCCGGGTATAACAGACGACCTCAATATACTGTGACGGGTATAAAGCCTGATCAATCAGTACTGATTAATACTCCTAATTAACGGATTAATTTACATCTTCGGTTAATCGGATTATTAATATATCCCGTAAAAGTGTTAGGAACTTTATGCATAGTATATATTTGTTTTGGTATTTGATCCTTATTATGGAGAAAATATTTCCAATCATGACATACCTACATATCTGTATTATTAAATACATAAATTATAAATTAAAAGTTGTGTAGTCGACATGCATTACTGTACATGTACATAAATAGAAGAGTATTTGCCCGTTTTATTTTCGTACATTAGTGTGAATATATTTTATGGAGAGATTCAATAAATGATGATGGCTGTCATAAGAAATGTACGAAATGATTGTTTCATCTTTGTAATAAATATCTTATAAACCGTCACTCATAGAATCCAGTATCGGGTTAGTGTGTTAAATTCTCTAAGAAAATTGTTCTATTACATTGAAATTTCGTCCGCATATTTACAGTATTGTTCGGAAAATGCCGTCATCTAACGGTGGAGAATCTCTCTCTCCTCTCTCTCTCTCTACCAGATTAGAGGATCGAAAATGTCGACTTTACACCATAAAAAGATGGAGGGGCATTATTAAATATTAATTACTTAACATACTCCTAAAAAAATTGCGGTCTGTGAAAAAATCCGTTTCGAGCGGACCTATGTCTTTTGTGAGTACAATTGTTGTCTGACAAACTCTAGAAATATTGCGATGAATATTCACACAATAAATACAACAATCCCGATAACAGAAAATGGCGGGAAATGGCACGTGGCGACGGAATCTTTTCATATCTTCTCATATCTTCAGTGTAATTTAGGAAATCAACTTTTGAAAAATTCTCACTTTGGTTCATGAGTTTAAATTATGAAATATTAGTAGGTAAATAAATTTCACGGAGACATAAACGAAATGTATACTTTCGTCCTTAATACTTTTGATATTACAGTGCAGCAAGCCGCTAAATATTACCCGGACCACTTGTTCATTAGTCAATTACTTTCCACCGTGTTCACTTGTTCACGATTAATACGAATCAAGAGTTTTTAATTAACTGGCACAGATGATTTGTTTGCCTTTCAAAAATGCGTGTATCAGGCGTGATAGTTCATATTCTAAGGCTACCAACGATCCAAGGGAAGATTATAAAAGCTAAGCTTGTATATTACTTGATTATTGTTGAGGCATATTCGGCTTTATATAGTTAACTATTGTTAAAACAAAACAATATTCACCTCAATTCAAATAGAACAGTATTGTGTGACCGTGCACTTTTAGTGACTTGTTTTATTTTGTATTATTAGTGGCCTTAGAATATAAATATCACGCCTGGTACACGCATTTTTAAAAGGAAAATAAATCGTAGATAACCTCAACCGTAAATTGTCGAGTTTTCAAAAACCTTGTATATCTTTAACAAACTCTGGCCCCTTTGCACTGCTCTATGACGTTGACTATCTTAATATCTTTTCATTTTTTAAAATAAATTCGTTATACAAGGTGTAAGCTTTTTCCCCCAACACGTGTATTTTTGCACAATTTTCTTTAAAAAATGCAATAAATATTTTATAAACTCTTAAATTATCAATTCCTATTTTATTTTTATTTATAAATCTTCACACTTGTGTAGGTAATTTCATAATTATACCCCTCTTTTACGCTTTTCAACCAAATGGTTTTCACTTGAATTTTCCTACTTAGATGACCCTTAAACAACATTTTATTCAATAAGTACAATTACAAATAATGAAATGATATGATTCTGGGACTAAAATTTGTTGTCGACGAGAGGTGCATTTCAACATTGGTCAATAGAAAGGCAATGGGATTGCATAAGTTTTTGAATCAACTTTACACCCGGCAGTAATAACTTCATAATATGTCTCGTTCACACTTGTCCTTCAACGACAGTAATGTGATGCAAGTTACAAATTGTCATACATTACTTCTACGGGGTAATGGAATAAGTAAATCATTAAAATGGTTATTATGATGATGTATGAATTTCTTCAAAAAATATTTTTACGATTATATCTATACATAATAATATTCATTTATAGATAGTGTGTTTTTGTTGTATTTCACACACACACACACACACACACACACACACACACAGATCCAATGTCTACAAGAGTTATCTCTCTTTGATGATAAAGCCTAGCGGTCTCACGGTGTCGGAAATTCAAAGTCAAATTATTCCATTTTTCTTTCACCAATCTCATGCATTTTTTAACAAGATTATAAATAACACATGTTTATCAGTATTTCAAAATCACAGACTTCTACCATGCATTGTAAACTCCTGGGCGGAAGAAATATGCATAGACTGTACAAGCATGGAGTCGCTGCCGATATCAAAAACGAAAAGTGAAATTTCTCCATTTAAACTCAATCAATTTTAATGATTTTTTCACAAAAGTATAAATAGCATATCATAAGTAATATTACAAAATTTTAACCTTCTAGCATGTATAGAATACTCCTGGGCGCGAGAAACGTCCCTGGGCTTTCCCTGGGCTTATTTTCTAGGTACCCCGTTAAACTAGGTCACCAACAATCTGCCGACCTGTCCTGCACATACATTTAGGAAGCGGTTGAAGTTTAATTAATGCCATACATTCAAGTAGAAGCAAATTGAGAAAGTTATTTTGCGATTCCTTTAATTGAACGGGATTGAAATTTTAGATTATTCGGTAGTAAAAATTCGGAACTGGTAAAACAACTGTATCCTCGACCGTCCGTGATTCGAGACTCTAATAGAAAACGAACTAAATTTGCTAACGCAACAAGAATTTGAGAGTTGAAAAATAGACAACAGATTTTTCTGGATAGTTTCACAGTAAATACCTAAATTTTGTCTTTAATGCATGAAATCGTCACTGCAGAGACGATATTCGCGTATAATTACTGAAAACAAAAATGGCCTCGAATCTTAGGACGCTCTCGATTTAGGGACGGTCGACGATACTTCACCATTAACATGAAACGGGAATATTGTGAGTGATAATCAGCAGTTAATTAAAACCCAGATTAACAGCAAATGATCCAGTTACATACAACCGCTAGAATGTACCCCCTCATAGCGACGGTAGGATCTGCAAAACTCTACTTTCTCTCTATCCGAAATGACAAAACGATCGGGTACAACTTTTTACATTTTAATTACCGATTGTTTTTCATATATTTATGAAATTATTATTTTCTACCATTTATTTCAGCAATACATGGTTTGGTACATTTTTCTTTTTCCAAAAAAAAAAAAAAAACCATCCGTCGGACTTTACATAGATCGACCCCACCCCACCCCCGAATTTTTGGTTATATTCTGTCTTGCCACAACACAATTTTTCCAACTACGCTGTACAGCAGCACGACAGTGCTATGTTTGAAATTTAAATCATGCTTTTAACCAACAGTTTTATGTAAAAAAAATGTAAATGGACATATTTTGCTCCACCTAGTGGTGGTCTTGATTGCTAATCATAATAAGATGTATGCATTTATGTCATTACCAGGTTTGAAGATAGTTGGTGGCAGACGGACAGAATCCAGGCAGTCAGGAGCATTTATAACAAAAGTTAAGAAGGGTAGTGTAGCAGATACTGTCGGACATCTTCGTCCTGGTAAGATCACTATGAGTGTCCTCAATATCAACAAGGTCAGAATAGAGGCAGAGATTCTAACGAACCTGAATGTTGTATGCATAAAATGTCAAACCTGTCTATAAAGGCCACCTAAGGGAACCAGTAAAAGTGGCCTTTATGGGCATGAGGCCTTTATATACAGGTTCAAATAATGTGAATAAAGAACAATTTGGATACAATTGTACTGGCCTTTATAAGCAGGTGGCCCTTATATAGAGGTGACCTTTAAGGCAGGTTGGACTGTATGCTATATGGTATGCTTTATATTAGTGCACACTCAGGGTGGTTTTAAAGTGCTAGTTCACCAAGTCGTACACCACAGGCAAGCATACTACTCCTTTGTCACATTATACTGACACTGGGTGAACCAGTCAATATCTGTCTGTTTAATACCAAGCACCAGGCAAAGAAGTAATATCTCAAATTTTGAAGTCATATGTATAACCCAGCTGGGGTTTCAAACCAACAACATCCCAGTCTTGAGTCTGACACTAACCGGTGGATTGGAATAAAAGATGATTGGAATGAATAAAGAAGAGAAAGGAAGATGAAACTGTTTTTATCATTAGTTTGATAATTTGTTCTAAATAAGTCATGTTTTTACAAATTATTAGCTCACCTGGCCAAAGGCCATGTGAGCTTATGGCATGGCGAGGCGTGCGTGCGTGCGTGCGTGGGTCAGTAAACTTTAATCTTCTCCTCCGAAACTACTGGGCCAAATGAAACCAAATTTGCCATGGAAGGTCCTTGACAGAGTCTAACTATAGTTTGTTCAAATCATGACGATCGAATATCCAAGATGGCCGCTGTTACTAAAAATAGACAAAACCTAAAAAAATCTTCTTCTCTTGAACCACTCATTGGAGGCAAAAACTGATGTGATATTTGGATTCTACATAGTCTTAACCTTTAAGTTTGTTCATTTCATGAAATTTGGTTTAAAATTAGGTTACGCGTTTTTGCGTTTAAATTTGCAAAAATTGTAAAATATTTTTAAATTGTTACACTTTGACTATATGACCAGATAATGACATGGGGTTTTCAGTTTTGACATATTCTTGTAATTACCTTCAAAATGGTGTCAAGGTCAATTATGAAGGTCATGACCTATTTTTTTACCTTTCTAATATTATTTATTATCTCGAAAACTATAAACTTTTTATATAGGCATGTATATTAGAAAATTGTTGGTATTGATGTAATGATTATTTTGATATATAGATTCAGGTCATTGGTGCAAAGGTCAAGGTCACAGATGCGAAAAAAAACTGAAATGGTTCATTATCTTGAAAACTATTAACTTTTTGTATAGGCATGTATATTAGAATGTTGTAGGTATAGATACAACGATCATTTTGATGTATAGAAAAAGGTCATGGGTCCAAAGGTCAAGGTCACAGTAGCAAATCAATACCAAAAAGGTTAATTATCTTGAAAACTTTAAACTTTTTGTATAGGCATGTATATTGGAATTTTGTTGGTATTGATGTAACGATCATTTTGATATATAGATTAAGGTCATTACTTCAAAGGTCAAGGTCACAGATGCGTAAGAATACTGAAATGGTTCATTATCTTGAAAACTATTAACTTTTTGTATAGTCATGTATATTAGAATGTTGTAGATATTGATACAACGGTCATTTTGATGTATAGAAAAAGGTCATGGGTCCAAAGGTCAAGGTCACAGTAGCAAAACAATACCAAAATCGTTAATTATTTTGAAAACTATAAACTTTTTGTATAGACATGTATATTGGAATGTTGTTGGTTTTGATGTAATGATCATTTTGATATATAGATTTAGGTCATTGGTTTAAAGGTCAAGGTCACAGATGCGAAAGAAT
Source organism: Anadara kagoshimensis (assembly GCA_021292105.1). Lineage (NCBI taxonomy): Eukaryota > Metazoa > Mollusca > Bivalvia > Arcoida > Arcidae > Anadara > Anadara kagoshimensis. Next base: position 21,615,688 of record CM037863.1, on the reverse strand, counting down.
ACTGAAATGGTTCAATATCTTTTAATTTATAAGCTTTTTGTATAGGCATGTATATTAGAATGTTGTAGGTATTGATACAACGATTATTTTAATGTATAGAAAAAGGTCATAGGTTCAAAGGTCAAGGTCACAGTAGCAAATCAATACCAAAAAGGTTAATTATCTTGAAAACTATAAACTTTTTGTATAGGCATGTATATTGGAATTTTGTTGGTATTGATGTAACAATCATTTTGATATATAGATTAAGGTCATTAGTTTAAAGGTCAAGGTCACAGATGCGTAAGAATACTGAAATGGTTCATTATCTTGAAAACTATTAACTTTTTGTATAGGCATGTATATTAGAATGTTGTAGATATTGACACAACGATCATTTTGATGTATAGAAAAAGGTCATGGGTCCAAAGGTCAAGGTCACAGTAGCAAAACAATACCAAAATCATTAATTATCTCGAAAACTATAAACATATATAGACATTTATATTAGAATATTGTAGGTATTAATACAACAATCTTTTTGATGTCAAGGTCACGGTTGCAAAACAAAACCAAAAAGATTCATTATCTCGAAAACTATGAACTTTTTGTATAGGCATGTATATTAGAATATTGTTGGTATTGATGCAATCATCATTTTAATATATAGATTATAGTCAATGGTTCGAAGGTCAAGGTCACACATGCGAATAGCAAGTTTCATATATATCTAAATATCCACATCAGAGTTATTGCTCCTTAAATGTAGTATTTATTGTGTTTTTGTGCTGTTAACGGCCCAGGTGAGCGGTTGTCTTTTAAAAATCTCAGTAGAGTGCTAGCTCTGTAAGTGGGAAGTCATGAGTTCAAACCCCAACCGGGTCTGGCCAAAGACTTTGAAGTAGGTATAGTGACTGTTCTTTCGCACCCCGACCAGGTCTGGCCCAAGACTTGAAAATAGGTATAGTGACTGTTCTTTCCCAAAGCACTCGTCATTAAGAAATGAAGTTCCAATTCTTTCATATGGTAACTTAAAAAAATAAATGAGGTCCCATGTCACAGTAGGCATGGCAACGATAAAGAATGGTGCTATATAATGCCATCAGTGCAACACACAGGAAAAATTTCTGCACCTTCACCTATAGCTGGCGGGGTCTCGATATAAGTGAAATATTCATGACTAGGTAATTAAACATCATTACTCAACTCGAACTCTTTTAAGAGTCTCCAAATACTATAGCATTCAAGAAATACATAAAACTTTAACATAGTTATGTATAAACATTGTAAATGAAATTGAGTTGAAATCTTAAGTAAAAAACTCCATGGGTATTCTGATTTGTGGAATTTGGTCTGACCTGATCGGGGTTCAAACCCCTGACCTCTCACATATCATCTCTTTTAATTGTTATATATTTGACTGTTTTATAGGAGATGAAGTGGTTGAATACAATGGCCGATGTTTACAAAAAGCGACGTTTGAAGAGGTACAAGACGTCATCATGGATACCAAGCAGGACCCACAAGTGGAGTTGATCGTACATAGAAATGTTAGGTACAGTAGAGATATCCTGGAATTAATTGTCCATAGGACAGATGATGATAACGATGATGATGATAACGATAGGTACAGTATCTTGTGAAAGTAGAAATATTTTAATGTGTATTCAGTGTTTGCAATTTTATTTTTTTTAAATATAAACTTGTAGAAGTGAAAAATTAAATCAACTGTGAAATTTTTAATTTTTTTTTCTCATTCTGGATTCAATTTTTTTTCTGCCCATTTTTATGGTAATAGAACAGTATTAATTTTTTGGTATATTCTGGATTGACTTTTTTCCTAACCTTTTTGTTGTTAGAGTCAAATAGACAATATTTTTTCTATATTTGTTTCAGTTTTTCCTGCTCTTTTTGGTGTTAAAATCAAAGAGACCATTTTTTCCACAATCTTGATTCAGTTTTTCCTGCCATTTTTGTGGCTTGAAAAGAACATTACAATTCTTTTTCTCAATCTGGATTCAGTTTTTCCCGCCATTTTTGGTTAGAACAGAACTACAATTTTTTTCACAATTTAGATTCAGTTTTTCCTCTACAAAATTAATATATAACCATAAGATTCTTTTTTTTACAATCTGGATTCAGTTTTTCCTGTAATTTTTGTAGATAGAACAGAAAATTGCAATTTTTGTATGGCGTAGCGCTGCAGCATTGACGTTACATTGGTTTTTTTTTGCAATCCAGATTCAGTTTTTCCTGCCATTTTTGTGGTTAGAACAAAACAGTGCATTTTTTTTTTTTTGCAATTTAGATTAATTTTTTCCTACCATTTTTTGTGGTTATTTATTTTCTTTTCTCTCATTCCCCTTATGTTTGAAACATGTATTGCTAGACAAAGAAAAGATGTTAGATTTTGACATTGACATAGATAGCCTTGTTGCAGATGGTATGAAATTCTATATTTTTTGTACAAATTGATTTCTTGCCTTAACGGACAAAGTTTTCCAGGCCTTTCCTGTCAATTCTTGATATCTCACCCCTGATCTGGGTTAAGTTTTTATCTCAACATCCAGAGTTTTCCAGGCCTTTACCATCAATTTTTGATATCCCATCCCTGAACTGCGTTAAATTTATGTTAATATCAGCAACAGTGCCCTTGATGTCAAAGGTCAAATACTGGTAAAATATTTCTACTTCTGCAATATAATCTGTACAGTATAGAAAAGGGCACCTGTTGGTGAATGTGAATGGATTTTAGTTCGTTTCAATTTGCTTGTGTATCTTATTTTTTTGGATGTGGTTTTTTTTCATATTATACTCTACGTTTATTTACAGAAATGTCTAATATCTTCACCATATATATTTACTTAGCACAAAAGTATACTCAAGGATTAAAATTTTGCACATGTATAATTTCTTAAGAAATAATCAACATCTACCCATGGTATATCACGTGTATATAAATAGTGCTCCTTGGTTGAGGGAAATATGGAGGTTTGTCTCCCCTTAGGAACTTTATCTCCCTTGCCAGGCCCCAGTTTCACAATCATTCCTTAGCTAAGATTTTCCTTAAATTAAATTTAGCAATCTTAGTAATCTTCTTAGGTAATCTATATTTGGAACTACAGCTGAATATTTTTGTTAAAACTAAATTCAGATGTTTTAATCTGCAAGTGATCTTCAAAATGATACCTTAAATTCCAAAATATCTTCATAATTAACAAAATTATGAAGATTTGTAATTTTGAAAGATTTTAGTTAAGGGAAATCTTACCTAAGGAATGATTGTGAAACCGGGGCCTGTTACTATATTACACTGATAAAAAAAAGACTTAATCTTTTACCTTTTATTGTGACAACATGGAATATTATTGACTTGGAAGAATTCCCTATGATATGTTAAGGTGCTCCAAATGAGAGTGGAGAGGCATGCAGACAGAAGTAGGATTACACATTACTCGGTAGTTTTTGTGAATGTCTGCGCCGAGCGGTGAACATTGCAATTGGCAATGTTGATGGCTGTTTGAAACATTGTAAATTGTTTCATACCGCGTGATTAGAAATTGACCAATGATAGTTTAAGCATTTTCTGTGAGGTATAATATAAAAACTTCCGACTATTGCATTGGTTAGAGTTCACATGCAGAAGACTATATGATGAGTTGATGAAACCACCAGGTGATTTTTTTCACCAAATTTGAACAATGGCCTATGTATTATTTCACAATATACCATGGACAGATGTGGATTATTTCTATTCTATCATGAATTACACCAAAAGCATTCAAATAATACTTTCCACAGAAGTACATTTTACTTCTTATTTGTTAAACAATTTGGCTGTTGAGATTACCTTAATTGAAATAAATGATTTTATGGATGAAAATTACATCACAACTATTGGTGCATGTAGTATGATGCAGGGTGAGTATGTTAATAAAACGGAACAGCCATGGGTATATCGTTTGTTGTACAAGAGTTGGCTTTCTTAATGTTTCATATGAAGGAACCACACAGGATGATAGGACATTTTCTTTCATAAATTAAGGACTCTGTCTTGAAAAACCTTGAACATGATAATTTTTATGAAAAAACTTCATACAAAATGTATCCAGGTTCTTGAAAATTTCTGGAGATATACATGTAATATATATTTGACATCTGAAATTAATAAACTTTTGATTTAAAAATTATGTCTCACATTTGAAACAGTTCATCACAATTTTCATGTTTTAAAAATAACTTTGCTCACAGTTACCTTCTAAAGATGAATTTTAAATTGTTGCATGGCATTATTAAACACATTTTCTATAATCACACAGATTCTTGTATACAGAATTGCAACTTCACAGCACCTTTCACTGCATATTTTTTAATCCCACATAAAAAATATATGAAACTGAGAAAATTTGTCAGTTTTTCCACTGATTTTCTCTAGTAGTGTTTCTTCCATCATTTGATAACTGACGGATTCATTATATGTGTAAGAATCTTAACACAAATCCTTCAAGTCCCAAAATGGGTTCTCACTGCAGTTCTCCATGTCCACTCCAGTCAACTTCATTCGTCCCAAAATGGGTTCTCACTGCAGTTCTCCATGTCCACTCCAGTCAACTTCATTCCACTATACTCCAAGTCCCAAAATGTTATCTCCCTGCAATTCTCCACTCCACTCAAATCCAATCCATTCCAAGTCCTAAAGTGGCTCTCGCTCCAATATCAACCAAGACTGGGCTGTAAAGCACCAGTTCTCCACTACACTCCCAGATCCAAAATGGGCTCTCTCACAGCAATGCTCCACTCTGCACCACCCACTCTACTTCACTCCACTTTGAGTCCCAAACTAGGGTCTCTCACTGCAATACTCCACTCAAAAGTCTCAAAATTGGCCTTCTTACTGCAACTCCACTTTGAGTCCCAAACTAGGCTCTCTCACTGCAATACTCCACTCAAAAGTCTCAAAATTGGCTTTCTCATAGCAATGCTGCACTCTACTCCCAGTCCCAAATAGTCTGTCGCACTGCAGTATCAACTAAGTAAAGATAAACATGGGATGGAATGTGAAAAACTTGAATATTAACCACATTCTTAAATACAGTAAGATCAGAGATGAAGATTTTTAGTATAGGACCCTGCTCACTACAGAAAAGTAATGTAATACTAGTAGTTATAAATAGCTAAAATTGGTCAAATTTAGGGGCCCAGACAGACTAATTTTAGGAACCATGGTTCCTGCTTATCTTAATCCTTGAAGTCAAAGCTGTTTATAGCGACAAGCCACAGGTTTTGAGAAACACAGACCTTATTGACAGGCAGGCTTTATATTAAGGTCCATTTTGACTGAAATGTGGAACAAAGGGATAGGTCAGGTCTTCATATAGAGATGATGGTTATAGCATGCTTTAACACACCATGAAATTGACGTATCGCTGGCCATGCCTTTTATGTTCCGACACTGGCTGCCATCACACCACCAAAGCAGTGTCACGGCAACAAATAACATACTAGTGTCAGTGACCTCATTAAATGGCACAATTTAGGCTGAGTTTTCATTCTTTTCATGTGTAAATCAAGCATCCGGCCATTTGTCGGAACATTGTGGGCGTAGTCAGTGATCCGTCAATTCATCATTTGGCCCCTCTGTTTTCATTGGCTAATTCCAACACACCTTATCTAAAAATTCAAATCAAAGTTGTATGAATTTCGAGTGTTCACTCTTTCTTAGCTTGTGTTAATTTGCAAATATTTACATTTTTTTTCAGTTCTAGAGATATACCACCAGGTGTGCAGGCCACACCTGACCAACATCAGCATCAACATAGAGATAGAGACAGGAACAGGGATAGAGACAGAGGAGATAGGGATAGAGACCTAGGGGACAGGGAGAGAGACAGGGGTAAGAAAAAAATAAGTCCAATTACTATACGTTGTAGGACTAATATAATCTATCCCTTCTTTGTAGTGGAGACATAGAAATCTCAACCTGAGGGATGAAATTCTTTATTTTCCAGACTGAGGCTATGTATCTACTACAGCAAGTGGATTGATTCTTTACCTGACCAACATTGTCACAATACAAGTTTTGCCATGAGGATCCTTGCTAATGCAACCAATGTAGTTTGCCATTTATTTCAGAACTTCAATTTTAAATTACATGAAGTTCAAAGTTTCCCAGTTTAAAAGGCAGAAGGCAGTTTGAATAAATGTAACAAAATCACTGCCTGAAACATGCTATCAAAAAAAAAAAAAACAACATACTAATCCATGTCCAAATCACAATCATAAAGCAAAGTAAAAAATTTGAAAACTGGCAAATTATGTCAAACACATGAACTTTTACTGAGGAAGTGAGGGCTTGTGCCACGGAAGGTAAAGCACCCTCTTTACATCTAACGCAATTCAACTATTTAAGTTTAAATGTTGTATGTTTTGTTTTCAGTAAAAATATAAACTTTGATGGTGCCTGGTGAGTTGAAATGTTTGGATGGGATAGATGATCAAATATCTTACTAACTTGAATTGAGTGAATTTTAGAGGAAAATGTATTTTTGCATAATGCTAGCCTATACTACTAAACAGAGTGAAACACCCAAGATGTATGTAGTATACCCTGTCTTATGAGTGGTCTTGACGGCCGAGTGGTTTAATGTGTGGGCTTATTGATTACAGTGCCTCTCATTGGCTAGGTTTGAATCCTATTTGGGACATATCCTAGTGTGAGAAAGTTTGATCGAGCTTGTTGCCTAAACGGGATTCAGACTTAGGTTGTGGGACTTAAATTGAGCAAGTGCTTTGGACCACTCTGCTAGTTATCCAGGCCCCACACATGTGGTACAGACCTGTAAAAAGTTCAACACTGAGCTAATGAAAAGAATTCAAAATTAGGCTGACAAGTGGCCAAAATATAGATGGCTAGTGGCAGAAAACGTACCAAGAGACGGATAGCAGCTTTCAAAAAACTGTAAAGATATAGCTAAAAAGGAACTGAGTTGAGCTGCTGCCGCCGATTCAGCACTAATTCATCAGCTAATTGTTAAACTTTTGACAGGTCTGCACTATAATTTTAAAAGGATTTTATAAGATGGGATATATTGCAGACTTATGCTTTACTAACTTGTGTACAATGCTAAACATTAACAAACTCTAATTAATGTAATATGCTAAACTCTATCCTTTGATAACCTCCAATTAATTACTGTAATAGGTATGACTGAAAAATAATGGAAAAAAAAGAATTTTAGCCAGCAGAGAATGCAGCTAACTTAATAAGCCGTACACATGCACTAAACTTACATATTATATGACTGAATGATAACAAAAAAGTCTTCATTTTAGCCAGTGGAGTATGCAGCCAAATTAATTTGCCTTGCACTTGTACTAACTTTTAATTGACTCATCAGATTGCAGAAAATTTGAATATGTACAGCTTTTTGTAACCAGCTCCTACTACTTGATTACTAAAAACTTTATCATATGAAACGTGCCTCCTTTATCTCCTCACTACATTTACTCTGTCAAACGAGTTTAGATGATAAGGGCTAAAAAAGCAGTGTAAAATGAACATTTAAATTGTGGTTGAATGTTTTGTTAAAAGAGGAGCAAAGATTAGTGATAGTGATAAAAACACAATGAATGTAAATATTGAAAGTAAAATTCCATCATTTTAACACCATAGATAATCTTGTTTGATCAAATTATGACATTAAAAGTTTTAAAATTTAAAACAAAGTATGTGTTTACAGTAATGTCAATTTTAGCCCATCAAAATGTGGTTTGATAAGTAGCATGCACCTTGATTTTTCCACCAAAATTAATTTTAAATATTTTATTTGTTTTGTTCAAAATTTTATATATACTATATATCATCATTTTTGCATAATTTTTTATTTAGACTATAGGCACAAGGACCACATCAGTGCTGGCCACTTGAGTAGACCAAGTGTCACAGTAACATCTCCGGGGTCATCAGGTCAGAAGTCAAGGTCGCACTCACCTCATATAGCTGGAAAATTGGAGGTAAAGTATTCCACCAGTAAACATATAAGATTTAAACATTAATTGTCATCTATATACTTTAAATGTACTAAATTTCACAGGTTCAAATTTCCACGGTTTTGTAATTTCAGACCATTTCGCAGGGTGTAATACTCACAGATTTATGAAACTAACAATATGATAGAGAATAAATATTGTTTTATGTGTGGTACAAATTTTTGCGGTAAATGTTTTATGCAAAATAAGCGCCATGAGCTAGGTTTCCATAAATTTAAAATAATTAGTAGCCAAATTTCCAAAATTTGTGAAAATATAGTCCTTTTTAAAGTATTTTTCCACAAATTTGCAAAAATAGGTTACTTTTTGAAAGAATTCCTCAGAAATTAGTAGCCAATGGCGATTTTGGCTATCAGGAATGGAAACATAGCATGAGATTTATGCTAATTTAAGTTCATTTGAATTTAACCAAATTATAATTTGCCCAAAAAGTTGTACATGATGTAACAGGAAGGAGAAAATATCCAGGGTCGGACCAGGGATCGAACTCAGGACTTCCGACACTATAGGCAAGTGCTCTACCACTGAGCTACCTAGACTACTACACATGCTAAAGTGAAAACATTTACAGTATATTAAAATCAAATATTTGCATAGGTGTTACTTTGCATCTTGTTACGCTCTCAGATTTATGCTTGATTTACAGAATTAATTTTCTGTTACAGGTCAAATTATTTTATAATAGAAGAGATTATGAACTGCTGGTTACAGTAATTAGTGCTATGGATTTACCGCTTACAGAATCTGGGAAATTCCGTAATCCATATTGTAAATTGTATTTACTTCCTGACAGAAGGTAAGTTATGAAATAAGACCCAGAAAACTATCCCATGAACGATGTCATGACAAAAGTCTTGAACAACCTGACATTGTCAAACAGTCGAATATAGATGGAATTTGTTTACCTGACCATGTGAGCTTCAGGCAAAGCACAGAGTCTGTGTGTGCTAGTATGCATGTGTATTGTTAACACTTATATTAAACTTTTCTGAAACTACTGGGCAAATTGCAATAAAACTTGGTTAGAAGTGTAGTGAAATTCAGACTCGTTTGTGTGTTGCCATGATTGCCAGAACATAGGGATTGAATTTTGTATGTTACTGTTTAATATTTGCATGTTTATTGAAAATTTGTCATCGTTTATGTCCTTGCTGCATTTATGGTTACAGTAACCATGGTCACCCATGTCTATATTTATATCCATCTTTGCATGATTATAAAGCTTTACCATGACAATAAGTAAGGTGGCAAAGTTTAACAAGGGGGTTTTACTGTACAGTCAACCTGGCTATGAAGGCCACCCAAGGGAGGCAGTAAAAGTGGCCTTTATGGACAAGTGGCCTTTATATACAGGTTCAAATAATATGAATAAAGAACAATTGGGATAAAATTCTACTGGCCTTTATAAGCAGGTGGCCCTTATATAGAGGTGACCATTAAGGCAGGTTGGACTGTATATTATTGTATATTGTTTTATGTTTTTATTGCAGTGATAAAAGTAAGAGAAGAACAACTACTATAACTAATAGTAGCGAGCCTCGCTGGAATCAAACATTTATGTACAAGGAGTCGGGGTTACGTAATAAAACACTAGAAATAACTGTATGGGATTATGATAGAATTGGTGCCAGTGATTTTCTAGGAGAGGTTTGTACATTGATCCCACTTTTCTGTTCGATAACGACATAAATCCGCATATATACATGTAGTCTATTAGTTTTAATAAACCATGTCATGTCATGTCTGTCTTGTCCATCAAAACTTTGGGTTTTCCCACTTTCCTTTTCTTTTTGATAAGGGTAACAATGGGTGCTATTGAATTGCTAGAAGTTCGTACAAATTTAGTAATTCACTTTGACAGTCTTAATAATAGAAGTCTTCCACCATCCCTAAAATCACTCAAGGTTGAAAATTGGGACAAGAGCTTAAATGTAAACAGAAGATTCAAATGTAAAGACAGTTTCAAAACTTAATCTTATATTCCAGATTTTAGTCAATCAGAGTGCCTTAAGTGGTCATGTGACTGGGACCATAAAAAACCAAATTAAATAGCGCATCTACACCAAACACCAACCTTAAATAACTGTATAAGTTTAATCAAGATCAGTTTATTAGTGTTACAAAAAATGATGGAAAGTTTTATCGGTCTTAATGAACAGGTCCTCGATATAGATGTGGCCAAGTATGTTTAACTGTATTTAACATGATCAATTGTTTTCACCCTTTTAATAACTTTTATTCACATGTATATTTCAGGTTTTAATAGATCTAGGTACTGCAGATTTAAGTGATAAACCCTATTTTTATCAGCTTGGTCACCATGACGATGCTAGTATTCCACTTCCAGAATCATCACCTAGAACAGTAAGGCATTTTAAGTAATTTTTTCTTGTCTACCACAAGACTACACACTTCCATTCATGAATTATAAGACATGTATAAAACTGGTCATATTCATTACAGACTGACAATCGTCACAAAAATTGTTGAAAACATCATTCTGTTAAAATTGAATGCATTTCAGCTAAACTACCAGTAGTACTTTAATTTGGCAAAATACATTAACATTTTCCCCACATTTTTATACTTTCTCCTAAAATTTAAAATCAAGAAAATTGTAAAAAATAATATAAACATAATAATTTTTAGGGTGCACTAATATTAGAATTTTGGCAATGGTATAGTTGAGCTAGTTTAAATCAAATGCCAAATTAAATGCTATCATACTGGTAATTGATGTATTGCCGGCCACGTCCACAATGTTGCGACACTGACCGCCATCACTGTATCAAAGCAGCGTCACTGCAACTAATGACGTTCTAGTGTCAGTGACGTCATCAAACCGCACAATTCAGACCGAGTTTTCATTCTTTTTGCGTGCCATTCAAGCATGTCGACCCTTTATCAGAACATAGTGGGCGTGGCCGGCGATCTGTCAATTTACATGAGATTTCTGCAAATTGACTTCTATGTATATTTACTCAAATTACTATATTCACTAAAATTTGTACATGCCAAAATTAATTAATTTAAAGTAGTTGCACAGTCAGTTTTAAAAATTGCGTATTTCTTTTCGGCAATAAATATAAGCTTGAAATCAAAATCATGTATCTCTAAATGTTTTTACATGTTCTAAATTGTGATGAATTAAAATTTTTGTTTCAGAAAATAAGTCAAGATCCGTACGACTTCCGAAGGAATCATGTCCAGCCACAGCAGCTTATGCGTAACTCTCGTGGTACCAGCGACAGCGATATTAGTGAGTTTGATTTTGATGACAGTATAGGAGTAGTACAAGGTGGGTCCTCCCTCCCTTGCTTGATGTCGTAGCTTGGAATTTGACAGAAATTCATCCCTCGCTTGATGTTGTCATCCAGCATTTGATGTCAGAAATTTGATGGCTATTCTGAACTGCCTTGATGTCCTAGTCCAGAATTTGATGGATATTCTATCCTTGCTTGGTTTTGTCATCCAGCATTTGATGTTAGAAATTTGATGGCTATCCCGAACTCCCTTGATGCCCTAGTCCAGAATTTGATGGATATTCTATCCTTGCTTGGTTTTGTCATCCAGCATTTGCTGTCAGAAATTTGATGGCTATTCTGTCCTCCCTTGATGTCCTAGTCCAGAATTTGATGGATATTCTATCCTTGCTTGGTTTTGTCATCCAGCATTTGATGTCAGAAATTTGATGGCTATCCCGAACTCCCTTGATGCCCTAGTCCAGAATTTGATGGATATTTTATCCTTGCTTGGTTTTGTCATCCAGCATTTGCTGTCAGAAATTTGATGGCTATTCTGAACTCCCTTGATGTCCTAGTCCAGAATTTGATGGATATTCTATCCTTGCTTAGTTTTGTCATCCAGAATTTGATGGAAAGTCTTCAGAAATTTGACGGCTATTCTGTCCTTGCTTGATGTCATATCCTAGATTTTGACTGAAATTCATCTCTTGCTTGATGTTGTCATCCAGAATTTGATGGAAAGTCTGTCAGAAATTTCATGGCTATTCTGTCCTCCCTTGATGCTGTCCAGAATTTGATGGAAATTCATCCTTCGCTTGGTGTTGTAGTCTGGAATTCTGTCCTTGCTTGGTGTTGTAGTCCAGAATTCGACTGAAATTCTATCCTCGCTTGGTGTTGTAGTCCAGAACAGGACTGAATTTATGTACTAATGTGATGTTGTAGTGCAGAATTTGACAAATTCTGTCCACACTTTGTGTTGCTCAGTGTTGTAGCCCCAAATGCTGTCCTTGCTTATTGTTGTAGTCGAAAAATTAGACAGAAATTCTGTCCACACTTAAGTGTCGCTTGGTGTTGTTGGCCCCAAATTCTGTCCTTGCTTGGTGTTGTAGTCAGGATTTGACAGAAATTCTGTCCACGCTTGTTTTTTTAGGCCAAAATTCTGTCCTTGCATGGTGTTGTAGTCATGAATCTGTCTGAAATTCTGACCTTGCTTGATGTTGTTATTTTGAATTTGATGGCAATTCTGTCCTCGCTTGGTGTTGTAGTCCGGAATTTGATAAAAATTGTGTCCAAGCTTGGTGTTGTAGTCCAGAATTTGATAAAAATTCTGTCCATCTTGGTGTTGTAGTCCAGAATTTGACAGAAATTCTATCCGTGCTTGGTGTTGTAGTCAGGAATTTGACTGAATTCTGTTTGTGCTTGGTGTTGTAGTCAGGAATTTGACTGAAATTCTGTCCGTGCTTGGTGTTGTAGTCAGGAATTTGACTGAAATTCTGTCCGTGCTTGGTGTTGTAGTCAGGAAATTGACTGAAATTCTTTCCGTGCTTGGTGTTGTAGTCAGGAAATTGACTGAAATTCTGTCCGTGCTTGGTGTTGTAGTCAGGAAATTGACTGAAATTCTTTCCGTGCTTGGTGTTGTAGTTCAGAATTTGACGGAACTTCGTCCCTTGCTTGATGTTGTTATCCCGAATTGGATTGAAATTCTGTCCTTGATCAATGTTGTAACAGGAATCTAATAAAAAAAAAAAAAAAAAACCCCAAAAAAAACCTCCATACTCGCTCGGTGTTGTAGTCAGGAATTTGACTGACATTCTATCCTTGCTTCTTATTGTATCCATGTGGTTCCCATATGTCAGGAAAATTTGAAAATTTAATCAAAGTTTTTCTTATTTGGCCTACTCCTACACTACTGAACAGAACAGGGTATATTATGGACTTTGTTTCCCTTTCATATGATACTACTTAAATATTTTGTGTCCCTTTGTTTACTTACTTACTTAGTCCTCTTCATGCGTATGTGCACATAAGGCCACCACCAGCTTTCGCCACAACTGTCTATCCTTTGCCTTGTTTTCCGCTTCCTTCCACCCTGTCCCCATCTCTTTCAGCCCTTTCTCTACTGTCCGCCTCCATGTTTCCTTTGGTCTTCCTTTTCCCATCTGGTGTCCATTTTAGTGAGACTCTGGTGGTACTGTTGTTGTCTTGTCCCTTTGTACTTTGCCAATATTGCAATCTTTAATAACAGTTTAATGGTAAAACTGCAAATGGGTTTATCTTGTTGCACGTACCAGCATTCTTGTTTTGAAGCCCTTTAAAAAGTCAGGGAAAGATGGAATTCTGTCAAGGAAATAATGGAATTGACAAGAATTTAAGTCATGTGTTGGAACCACGATTAAGGAATCTGATGTAAAAGTGTGTATCTTGCTGCGCCTAGCACCGTTCTTGTTTTGGAAGCCCATAAGAATATTAGGGAAATAGGAGGGAATTTTCAAGAAATTTTGAATCAAGTCCTTTGGTAATCATTAATCAGGAATTTGACAGAAAATTTGTCCTAGCTTGGTGTTGTAGTCAGGAATTTGATGGAAACTTGACCCAGAAATGTATAAGTAATGTCCCAGAGAACAAACAATATATTACAGGTACACCCAAAGGTTTTAATTCCAGCTTCACAATCAATTCTTAACTGAGATTATCCTTAACTCAAATCTTGAAAATTTGAAATCTAAAGAATTTTGCTAACTATCAAGATATTAATAGATTTAAGATGTCATTTTGATGATCACTTTAAGCATGTTACATCTATATTATAATTGTGTTGAAACTTTCAATTTGTTATACTGTATACTGCTGTGAGAAGTTGCTAGATTTTAGTTAAGGAAAATCTAAATTAGGAGATAACTATGTTACAGTTGAAGAGTTCCGACCGTAAAATGCGGATTTTACTGTCGTAAAATGAGTTCTACCTGGCGACCCTTGCGGAGCCAGGTAAACGGTATTTGTGACAGTAAAATCCACGTTTTATGGTCGGAACTCTTCAAATGTAACATAGTTATCTCCATTCTAATGCAAATAAAAAAATAATGCTCAAATTAATTGAATAAATAAAGATTTCCGATGCTACAGATCTTAGACATTGTTAAGTACAGATGCATCAATGTAGACCTGTATCGTTACGCCACAAATATAGTTCTATTACTAAAGCACTGATATCCATAGGTAAAATGATTTTATTGTTTGAAATACAGATGCCGAAAAAATATTGATATAACAAAATTTTTGTTTACAACGATGAATTGTATCATTAGGTTTTGTAAACAAATGGCGTGTAGGAATACATGACGTAATCGTAGCCTAGACAGCACGCGACGTCATAACTCCGACCGTAAAACGTAGGTTTTACTGTGGTCGGGGTCCAATCAAAATCTTTTTTACAAAATATTTGCATTAGAATGATTGTTCAACTGGAGCCAGGTCTGGGGTGTTTGGCCACAAACTGGTAAATAGATTACAGTGGTTTTAGTTGCATAGTTTTGGAAAAACGGCTGAGGTTTTGCCATTTAACAAAGAGGTTAGAGTATAATTTTGTCAATTTTTCTGCAAAACAATGCATCAATTGTACTACATACTGAATAAACATGCACATTGTACAAGTTTTATAAAGAGTATTTTAGTTTTATTACTGGTGTATTGAATTAAATTTTTATATACCCGTTTTGCTTGCCTTGTGCTGGGATATGCATTTCATTGAGAAAAGATTCTTTTTAATGTTTAGTTTGAAATAAATGTACTTTTATTTAATTTGGTTATATATGAAAATGGTATACCCATGGATCACTGAAAAGATTTTATTAAAAGAAAATAGTAAATAAAAATATCACTAATATGATTAAAAGTAATTGTTTTCCTTTTTATACAGTAAAACTGTGACTGATTCATTGCTACTGTTTGTTCAGTCAAATTTTGGTGTCATAAATGGATTTGGCAATACAGTAAAGCACGAATATAACGAACATGCTTAAAAGGAATACATGGATAGAACGAAGTCAATTATTTGGCCCAACCGCTTCTCTATATAAGTCTATATATAACAATATTACGAAGTCGCTTCATAAGGAAGTTAAAAATAGAGTCCCTAGGGCTTCATTATAAACATGTTTTACTGTAAACCATTGTGGCTTATAAAGAAATACATTTTGGAACTTTAATATACTTTTGCCATAAGGGCAATAACCATTCGTTCAAATTTTGGTGTTTTAAATACATAAAATAGGTTTGGCAATAAACTGGGTGAGGTTTAATGATAATAATAGAATCTATTATGAGTATACATGTAGGATAGGGAAATCTCACCCGAGGGGTTGAATATTTCAGTCAGACAAGAGGCTTGCTGAGTCTCTGACAGAAATATTCAACCCCGAGGGTGAGATTTCCCTATCCTACATGGATAAACTCATAATTGATTCTTTTTCTCCCATTTTGATTACAGTTTTTGGCTTCAAAAAAAAGTTACATCAACATAGACTAGAAAACAAAGCCATTTATTCTAATCTCTCAGAATAAACATTTGAAATGCAATGAAAATTTCTAAATTTTTGAGACTCGGATGTCATTTTCCAGCAAGACAACGTCATGTCCCCATAGTATGATGTCATTCAATTGTTCTTTGATTGTTACATTCAATTGTTCTTTGATTGTTACGTCACTGAAAATTATGTGATGAAAGACAAAAAACCACGGGATAGAAGACAGAAATATTCCACATGGCTTTCCTACACTGGATACTTCGATCTTTCATATTTAGAGATGGGAGAAAACCATGAAACAAATACATTTTAGGACTTTAAATACTTTGTCAGTAAGCAAAACAGCTACATTATCAAGCAGGGTTCATACAGGCCTGGAAAAGTCCTTAAATTTGGGGTCCAAATGTCTGTATGAACCCTGTCAAGGGACATTATAACAAGGTTTTACTATGTTTCATTTAAAATTGATTTTTTATTGAAATAACAATGAATGTTATCATTTTTTATGAACAGTAAAAGTAGGAGGTTATAGGTTTGAACCCTGACCGGGTCTTACTCAAGACACAAGAAAATGGGAAGTGAGTGACTGTTCTTTAGCCAAGCACTCTGCATTAAGAAATGATAAAGAACCATGCTGTATAATGTCATCAGCACAACACATAGGCAAAATTTCTGTACCTTTACCTATAGCTGGCGACATCTGGATATATGTGAAATATTCTTGACTGTGATGTAAAACGCCATTACTCATCTCAACTCACTTTTAGCCACACTATTTTGAAGTCCTAAAATAATTATAACCCCCGCTTAAAAAGTGGGGGGTATATAGTGATAGGGGTGGCCGTCTGTGTGTCCATCTGTCCTTCCGTCCTTCTGTTACACCTTAGAGTACCTATCTCTTATCCTAAACCCTTCAATGGATTTTCATGAAACTTTAACACAATCTTTGTGATATAATGTAGATGTGCACCTCCTATTTAAAAATTTGATCCAATGGATTTTTTTTTATGTAGGGGGGGGGGGGGGTATTTTTCTGTGAGCTTGTGGCTCAGTTTTTCTAGTTTTCTTCTATGTTTTTCTTATCAGCCGTCTTTGATTTATGGCCAAACTTCTTTATAATGCCAAAATTTGACTATTCACATGGTGCTGATGGATCCAGGTTTTACTGTACTTATCTGCATTGTATTTTGAAATTCATTTTAATATTTATATTTTGTTTTTTAACTAGCTGGTGATGAAATAGACGGCAAACGTAGACACGGAAAAGTTGGGGGTGCTGTGCTGAACCTTCCTGGTGAAGAATCAAGGCAAAGGTCAAGGTCGCCTATACCTGCTGGTCATCCAAGTAGAAGGTCAAGGTCTCCTGCTTCATACCACCGAGTGCCTGAAAACGTATCTCGCTCATTATCTCCGCCTGATTTGAGGTATGAATTTCAAATTTGAAAAAACATGCATCTTAGGACTGAATATGTACAAGGTTTTTTTTTCTCCTCCATCATCAAAAGTTTGTGTTGCCTACTCCTCCAACACCATTGAAAATACTTTTGCTTAACTTGGTACAAAGAATTATCAAGATATGACATTGTTAAAACTAGAAGAGGAGGTAACAAAGTGCACATGTCTTTAGAGTTGTGCTCCATTGAAATTTTAATAATGTTTTTTTTTTTGCAACCTTTACCAACAGTTTAAAGGCAAAAATGTAAAGAAGCACATCTTTCTCTTTTAGTTACGCTCTTGTTTTACATGTACTGCACATATTTTTAGTTATTTTTTAAGTGACTTAAAAGCAGTGTATTTTCAACATACAACAATGGAATCATTAACACATTCACAAACTTCATTTTGTTTTGCAGGTCACCATTTTCAGGTTCGCCAGTCAGAGTTTTAGGTGTATCACCCACCAGTACTCCTTCACCAAAGAAACGCCAGCTACCACCCATACCACTAGATGCTCAATTAGCCAGTAGAGATAGAGGTAGGTAGTGTATAGGTCATTAGGTCATCATTTTCAGGTTTACCATTTAGCCAGTAGAGATAGAGATAGGTATATAGGTCATAGGGTATAGGTCATTAGGTCAACATTTTCAGGTTTACCATTTAGCCAGTAGAGATAGAGATAGGTATATAGGTCATAGTGTATAGGTCAATAGGTCACTATTTTCTGGTTTACCATTTAGCCAGTAGTTATGAATCTTTACTGTAATGTAATGTATCCAGAAAACAGAAATATTACCTTGATCTTGTTATATGTTTCAAAAATATATTTGATTAACACTTTTAACATGATTTACTCTACCTTGAAAAAGTGACAAATATATAATTAGTTGATAATATATGATTATCACACCATTACTTTAGGCAAATGCCAGAACTCATAATTCTAGTTTTGGCAGTGTTGCAATATAGAGGCATGGCATATTATGTAGTAGGTTAGGAGATGTTGCTATTTGATCACCTAAGGGGTATCTTAAAGACAAAACAGGAGAGAACTCACTCAGGGCTCAAAATAAGGGCGAAGTTGGGCGATATCTTCGCCCTGTTTCCAAAAACTTCGCCCTAAACTGTCACAAAAGCGAAGTTCTAGTCGCCCTAAGTTTTGACAAGTGTATTTAACCCCTAAGGCGCCTCCTATGTATTACACACATTCAACGGTAAACACAGGTAACTTCCGATATATCCAGGTGTTTTAATCCGATAATTAGCTTAAACTGAGATCATCCATGCATATCATGGATTCATCAACCTGTTGACTGATGTAATTAAAAGCCATCTTGGTGAAAAACCTCAGATATTTGCCATAAAAACGTCTGTATGCCCCAGTATATAAACGGGGGGGGGGGTATTGAACAAAATAGTAGATCGTTTTTTGTATGAAAATTTAATAAAATAACAAACCTTCAAAGAATGTTGCCTTTTCACAAAGGAATCCATAAATAAAAGCATTTGCTGATAGAATGATTGCAAATGAGTAGTATCATCTCTAAAAATTGGGAGTCAGACACAGCAGCCATGTTTGTTGCTATTGATAAACACATGGTTGACAAGGGGGATAACTCAAAAATAATGGTGCATGTATTTTTATTTATTTATTTATTTATTTATTTTCATTTATTAGTTTTACTTCTTAATGTGTTGTTAATCTTTACAATATTTTTTTAAAAATAAAAATAATTTTTAAGAAAATTGTACATGTATTTCACATTTACATTGAAATTAAGACATTTAGTGATGTGATATGATCAATGCATTTTGCTTCAAATAAAAGAGCATAATTTAAATAGCTTTTAAATAACTAAATAAAAAAAAAGAAAAAAGAAAAATTAAGTATAATAAAAAATTAAATTATTTTCATTGCTACACCAAGCTTATACATATAATAATTCTGCACATAGCAAAAAAAAAAAAAAAAAAAAAAAAAAAAACGATAATTATGAAGAAATTTATATTATGATTTATTTGGATTCAATAAGTAATATTACAATTTATGTAATATTCAAGTCTTCTGTAGGGATGCTCCCATTTAAAGTCAAACATATTGGGAACATGCGTCGCTATGTAAATTTCACTCGCGGCGGAAAAACTTCTCCCTGTTTTGAAAAATCTCCCTAATCTTGGCTGAGGGAGAAGTCACTTCTCCCTGTTTCAAATCTAATTTGAGCCCTGGAACTCACTTTACAAATGTGTGACCCAAGCTCAATTCCAGGTGCTAGGGGAAGCAACATTTTTCTATGTAATTACTGACAGTATGTACATTATAGCTGTACTACCACATTTGATAGTGTCTAAACTGGTTGTTTTCTTTCAGTTACACAAGAGTTAGAAGAAAGGGCATATAAATTAAAGATGAAAATACGACCACCTGGTACTCCAACATCAGACAGCGAGACCTACAGGAGTAGAGATTCACACAGAAGTGGTGGAAGCCGGGATCGGTCCCGGGATGGAGGCGGATCCAGAGATCGCGGTGGTGAAAGTGGGGGTTATCACAGAAGTAGGGATTATGATAGAACACCTCATCATCCTTCCAGACGAAAAGGTATTTTATGTGTAATGCTGGGCTCAAAAAAAAAAAAAAAAATCAAACTGCTTGGTTTTGTGCCAAGTAATTGGGTGTCATGCACTTGTCACCAAGAAGTTATAGCATTGCATTCTTTATGTAGTTTGTTATTTAGCATTACATTTCAGCAATTTAATAACACTATTTAAGACAATAGTTTTTAGTCAATCTTCATGACTTGCAGAGTGTCATCTCTTGACAAAAACCAGAAGTTAGATTCATATATGGGTCATGTTTGTTCAATATGTAGGTCACTAGTAAGGTCAATAGCAGGAGACTGTTAGGTCGAAATTAAATTTGTTTTTCATAGCACACTGACTTTTCAGTTAAATTGTATGTGATTTTTTATCGTTAATTAGTATTTTAATTTTTTGATGTTTCTTTCTGTTATCAGAATTTAGTCCAGATGTGATGATATGGTAGTGACGCCTCAGAAACCAGTGACATGTCAGAAATATCCAAAGTTAGTACACTAAGTGTAAGATCAACACAGTCAGAAAGACCTCGTAGAAAATTTAGGTAAGTATTTTAACTTTTTAAAATTTTTTACGCCATCTTTCCACGAGGTAAAGATTGAGAGTGGTGTAATGGAGTTTAATGCCCCAGTCAAGATTCTTTCATTAATATATAAGCAATCAGTTCTATAATGGCTGAGAAAACAATGACAGAGTGTCCAGAGAAAAATTCTTGATATTTGGTAAGCAATTAGACAAACTTTCTGACATTAGGATCTACCATGAGTGGGTTTTGAACCCAAATGGTGTTGAGAGGAGCTGTGATCTATACACACAGGCTTTAGACCATTGGCAATTGAGGCCCCCCCCCCCCTCTTTCCGTGAGGAGATTTATGCAATGTCATTAAACAGTACATTTCTATTTTTGACCTAGATCCCAAACACTTTAAGTATTCATTATTTGACTCTTTGAGAAGTTTGTATACCAGAAAATGAACATTTTGTTCCTATAATGCCATCAGCACAACACACAGGCAAAATTTCTGCACTTTCACCTATAGCTGGTGACATCTCGATATAATGAAATATTCTTGACTGGGACGTTAAACACCATTACTCAACGCAACTCCTTTAATGAATGAGAACATTTCTTGTTGGATACTAATTTTTGCATTCTTAATTTGCGTCTAGTGAATTTTCAAAAAACATGGAGAGTAGGACAACGATACAGAAGAAACCTGCCCAATCCTCAGCTTCCAGAAGTGGGGCCAACGGTAATAGTGGTAACTATGAGAAAAATGACGGTAGTGTCTCTGACTCCGCTGTATCGTCCAGTGTCACGGAAGGACGAAAACGAAGACCAAGCCTCGGTCATAAAGTAGCTTCACTAGTAGGACTTTCACGTAGAAGTAGCAGTGCCACTCATTTAGCAGGTAGGGGAAGAAAAACGTGTAAGTCATAAGGTAGATGTCATTTGTATATTAAGTAAGGGGAGATTACTCCTAAAGTTAATAAAATTTGTAAAAGTCATTTTCATAAAACACTGTTGCTGTTCAACATTGTATGTTTGCTTTCCAGTTGGTGAACATGATTATTAAAAGTGATTGTTCTCATAGCCACTTGTGATCAATAGCAGTCACTACCTTTCAGTAGACAAACAAAATACTCATATGATGGCTCTGGAAAGGGAAAACTTTGTTGAACACATCATTTCCATCTATTTGGTCAGTTCTTGGATAATGTAGGATACTAGAGTACCTAAAGAAAATCACTAATCTAACTGACAAAGTTCTCAAACTACAGACTGCCCAAGTCTGATTCATACCTTGGTGAGAGATCAGGACTTTCTCTCACCCTTCTGTGAATGGGGCCAGTGACCTTGCAATTGTTAAAAAAACCATACTCGCCAAAATTGTGAAATGAAAAAAGTAATAGAAAACTCCAAAATACTGTTTTAAAGCTGAAATTTACAGAATTTTCAAAATTGGCAAAGTGATGGTGAAAAAAACCCTGTTGGTTTTGAACTATGAATGGGGCAGAATTTCAGCCCCACAAACAGCCCAGTGAGAGCCCCCGAGATGCTAGGATCTGTCATCATAACTGATAACAAAGTTTGAGTTTTCCTCTTAACTTTCAATTCAAACTTGATATTATAGATATCATAACTGATAACAAAGTTTGAGTTTTCCTCTTAACTTTCAATTCAAACTTGATATTATAGATATCATAACTGATAACAAAGTTTGAGTTTTCCTCGTAACTTTCAATTCAAACTTGATATTATAGATATCATAACTGATAACAAAGTTTGAGTTTTCCTCGTAACTTTCAATTCAAACTTGATATTATAGATATCATAACTGATAACAAAGTTTGAGTTTTCCTCTTAACTTTCAATTCAAACTTGATATTATAGATAAAAAGAATTCAATACAGCGAAGTGTGGAGGTAGTGCCTGGATCTGACCCTATGCACGTACAAAGTATGAAAATGATGAAACAGACAAGTAAAGAATCAACTGATGGTAGTATAGGAAGTATAAGTAGTGACTCTGGTAGTGTGTAAGTATTTCTGTAAGTTATGTGTTTGATCCCTGACCGAGTTCAGTTCTTTGTGCTTGCAAAGTCTTTAGATAATGAAACAGACAAGAAAAGAGTCAACTGATGGTAGTATAGGCAGTATATAAGTAGTGACTCTGGTAGTGTGTAAGTACTTCTTCTTGGAAAGCCTTGTCTGTCTGTCTATTTGCCTGTATGACCTGTCCCTAATAGTTTGACTTGCCTACTTCTTATGTAATTTAAGTGAAGAAAGTTAAAGTTTACTGACTCTCATTAAATTCTATATTGAGTGATCACTTACATGTACTTTACCATCAAGTTTGAAATAAAGAATGTACAATTCTTTTATTGGTTAATTATGTCCCCACGACGAGTGTGTAGATATTTATTGTTTACCCCAGTTCTTCCGCCAACATTTTTTCAGCTTCTTTTCTTTGAAAAATTTTTAACAATTTTTATGAACATGTACAGGAACAATCTTTAACTTGAGTAGATGTGTCATTGGTTATTCATATTTTGATCATGCACATGGTTGGGGATTTCTCAGTTGTGGGTCTTTTTGGGGGTCAAGCTTAAGAAATGGAATCTCATTTCAGTTATGACTTGTTGCAAAAAAAAATGTATTTGTATGATTTTCCTGAGTTTTACGATAAGGTCTTTTTATGGACTTGATGCACTGACAAACTGCTTTTTATCCTAGTTTTGATATTTCTTGTGATTAATGCTGATTTTGTTTGTTTATAGTGTATGGCTTCCAACTGGAATGAGATTAGGACCCGAGGGACAGTTTGGAGAATTTATTGAAGGACTAGGACCCGCACAGCTTGTGGGGAGACAGGTACTTGGATCACCATGTCTAGGAGAAATACAGCTAGGATTGTATGATCGTAAAGGTCATTTAGAAGTAGAGGTCATCCGTGCAAGAGGCCTAATGGCTAAACCTGGTGCCAAAATTTTACCAGGTAAGGACACATAACTGTGATATTCAATTTACAGCTCAACTAATTTAATAACAACAAGAGATTTAATGATTTTAGCTGGTAAAGGGAGATAACTTAATATTAATTTTCATCTCAGTGGAATGTTTGTCTGCAGCAAACTGGTTCTGTAAGCTACCCGAGTCAACCCGAGTGTGTTCTAGGGCAAGACCATAAAACACACATTTCTCCGATCTCTAAATATGAAAGATGGAAGTATCCAGTGTAGGAAAGCCATGTGGAATATTTCTGTCTTTCATCACGTGATTTTCAGTGACATAACAATCAAAGGACAATTGAATGAGGTCATTCTATGGAGACATGACATTGTCTTGCGGGAAAATGACATACCGGTCTCAAAAATTTAGAAATTTTTATTGCGTTTCAAATGTTTATTCTGACAGATTAGAAGAAATAGTTTTGTTTTCTAGTTTATACATGTTGTATAAACCAAAATCAGGTACATTCTGTCTGATGGTCATATTTATTTTTATGCAAAACTTTAAATAACAAAGTTAGATTTTCAAAGATGGCGTCGATGTCGATGTTGATGTAACTTCTTTTTGAAGCCAAAAATGTCATGAAAATGGGAGAAAAAGAATCAATTATGATACTCATAATAGATTCTATTAATCTCACACATACAGGAACAAGTTCTTATATTAATCCTAAGATACTGGTAACTTGCTTTTGTCAAAAATTGCTGAAAAATTGCTGATGTGACATTTAACAGCATTACTGTCACCAACAACCAAGAAATTTTGTATTGCCCCTAGATTTGTGAAATGGCTTATTGTTAGAGTGCAAATTTTTCTTTCTCATAAGTAGAATTACAGGGTTCATACAGGCCTGGAAAAGTCCTTAAATTTTGAGGTTTGCCCTAAAAGACCCTAAAAACAAATCTGACCCTAAAAAGCCCTTGAATTTATCCTGAAGGCCCTAAAACGTCCTTGAATTTGGCCAGTTTGGTGTCTGTATTTTGACGTTAAGTGGTTGCAAATAGACTGATATAAATAAACAAATAAATTAATTAATAAGTTGCATTGAAATGAGCAATTAAAGGTACCTGGTCCAACCGAACAAACAACGTCAAACTCCGCTTCAAGTATCATTACTATGGACACGTAAGTGATTGTTTTATTGATTTAATTGCCTTTGCACCAATAATATTTTTGCTAAAATTGTCCTTCTGATTAGGCCTTAAATTTGCAAATCATACCCTGAAAAGACCCTAGAAAGTCCTTAAATTTGGAGTCCATATGTCTGTGCGGACCATGAATTAACAAATAAGGCACTGTCTTGATTTTTCGAAAATATTCTCTTCTGAAATGCACTTCCACTTATAAAGTTTTAAATTCGGTGGTGAAAATAGAGATTAATTCATATTTAATTTTACTTTACAGAACCCTATGTTAAGGTTTATTTAATTGATGGTAAAAATTGTGTAGAAAAACAAAAGACAACAGTAGCCAGAAGAACACTTGATCCTCTGTATCAACAACAATTAGTATTTACAGAACATTATGGTGGAAAAATATTACAGGTATTTTATATTATTGATCAGTGTTTAGACTAGAAGTGGCCCAAGTATTCAGTCTAAAAAGGACCCCAGTGTTCAATCTAGAAGCGACCCCATTGTTCAGTCGGGAAGGGTGCCATCTCAAAAGGACCCCAGTGTTCAATCTAGAAGTCGCCCCATTGTTCAGTCTGGAAGGGTGCCATCTCAAAAAGACCCCAGTGTTCAATCTAGAAGCCACCCGATTGTTCAGTCTGGAAGGGTGCCAACTCAAAAGTACCCCAGTGTTCAATCTAGAAGCCACCCCATTGTTCAGTCTGGAAGGTTGCCATCTCAAAAGGACCCCAGTGTTCAATCTAGAAGCCACCCCATTGTTCAGTTTGGAAGGGTGCCATCTCAAAAGAACCCCAGTGTTCAATCTAGAAGCCATCCCATTGTTCAGTTTGGAAGGGTGCCATCTCAAAAGGCCCCCAGTGTTCAATCTAGAAGCCACCCCATTGTTCAGTTTGGAAGGGTGCCATCTCAAAAGGACCCGAGTGTTCAATCTAGAAGCCACCCCATTGTTCAGTCTGGAAGGGTGCCATTTCAAAAAGACCCCAGTGTTCAATCTAGAAGCCACCCCATTGTTCAGTTTGGAAGGGTGCCATCTCAAAAGGACCCCAGTGTTCAATCTAGAAGCCACCCCATTGTTCAGTCTGGAAGGTTGCCATCTCAAAAGGACCCCAGTGTTCAATCTAGAAGCCACCCCATTGTTCAGTCTGGAAGAGTGCCATCTCAAAAGGACCCCAGTGTTCAATCTAGAAGCCACCCCATTGTTCAGTCTGGAAGGTTGCCATCTCAAAAGGACCCCAGTGTTCAATCTAGAAGTCGCCCCATTGTTCAATTTTGAAGGGTGCCATTTCAAAAAGACCCCAGTGTTCATTCCAGAAGCCACCCCATTGTTCAGTCTGGAAGGGTGCCATTTCAAAAAGACCCCAGTGTTCAATCTAGAAGTCACCCCATTGTTCAGTCTGGAAGGGTGCCATCTCAAAAAGACCCCAGTGTTCAATCTAGAAGTCACCCCATTGTTCAGTCTGGAAGGGTGCCATCTCAAAAGTACCCCAGTGTTCAATCCAGAAGTCACCCCATTGTTCAGTCTGGAAGGGTGCCATCTCAAAAAGACCCCAGTGTTCAATCTAGAAGTCACCCCATTGTTCAGTCTGAAAAGGACCCATTGTTCAGTCTAGAAGGGTGCCAACTCAAAAGGACCCCAGTGTTCAATCTAGAAGTCATCCCATTGTTCAGTCTGGAAGGGTGCTATCTCAAAAGGACCCCAGAGTTCAATCTAGAAGTCATCCCATTGTTCAGTTTGGAAGGGTGCCATTTCAAAAAGACCCAGTGTTCAATCTAGAAGCCATCCCATGGGTCAGTCTGAAAAGGACCCAGTGTTCAGTCTAGAAAGGGCCCCAGTGCTCCTTTTAAAGGGGTCCCAGTGTTAAATCTAGAAGAATCCCAGTGTTCAGTCTTGAAGTGCCCTCAGTGTTCAGTCAAGAAAAAGCCCAAGTGTTCATTCTGGAAGTGTCCCCAGTGTTCTATCTAGAAGGGGCATCACTGTCCATTCTAGAAGTGGTCCCAGTGTTAAGTCAAAAAGGGGTCCAAGTGTTCAGTCTAGAAGCAGCCCCAGTGTTCAGTCTGGAAGGGGCTCCAGTGTTCTGTCTGAAAAGGGCAAAAATTGCTGGCAATTAATCAGTTGAGTATACATGGCCTCAATTTATGTAGTTTTAAGCTTGTGATTTGCTTTTTATTATACCCAGATTACAATGCCTCACAACACCTAGGTTCAAATCCATATCAGGACAGATCCTAGTGTGAGATAATTTGTAAGTTCGCTTTAAGGCACTTCAGTTTTCTCCACCATTGTAAGTTTGCTTGAAGGCACTTCAGTTTTCTCCACCATTGTAAGTTCGCTTGAAGGCACTTCAGTTTTCTCCACCATTGTAAGTTCGCTTGAAGGCACTTCAGTTTTCTCCATCATCCCTAAACTGACTGTCTTAGATCCTGGTAAGTGATTTTTTACTTAAGCATGGACTTCATTTGTAAGCTCAACTCTAACATTCCAGAAACATAAATGCCCAAAAGACTTTAAATTATTAAAGTTAAGACCTAAGAAAAATATCTAATGGATTGTTTGATGTGGTAAAAAGTAATATTGGAACCAAATTTATTTACTCTTCTATTTCTTTTTACAGGTGACTGTTTGGGGAGATTACGGCAGAATGGATCGTAAAGTATTCATGGGCGTGGCTCAGATTTTATTGGATCATTTAGATCTAACAAACATTGTGATTGGCTGGTATAAATTGTTTACCAGTTCCTCATTGGTTGGACATCACTCATCTTCATCAACTCTAGGACATTCACGCAAAGGCTCAACAACTTCTTTAGATAGTGGTTTTAATACAAATAATGCGAGAACATAGCGTTTGCACAATAAATAGTTAACTAAATATTCTTCCATGATCTTTCACGGTTTTGTAATTTGCTTGAAATGGGGAAAATTTGATGCCAATTTTTTTTGGGATCGGTTCTTTTGCAGAACTGTTGATTGGCTTAGAATGGAGTTTGCCAGCATACCATGTGATCAATATTCCTTAACATTTGTGAAAACGTTGGCATTGAAATTTCCGTGATGAACATCATTTTCACGGGAAAATGTGAACTGAAGTGATTCCATCTCCAGTGGAAATAATTGTTCTATAGAAACGTTATGAGGTACCACACTGGTGAACCCCATTGTTTACATTTTATGTAAATCCATTCATTTTCGGGATTTAGTGATGTTGATAATGCATTTAATATGATGTCGTTCATCCGGAAACATGTATTCCATGTTTTAGAGCTGACAGTTCTGCAGAAGAACCAATCTTGATACAAAATGGTGTCATATTTTTTCCTCATTTACCATGTATTAGATTTCACTGTTGATTATTATTATCATTATTATTATTAATTATTAATATAATTATAATGATATGTCCTTTATACTACAAAGATTCATTGATTAGTTTGCGAGTCGTTTTTATTCAACATTGATTTATTTATAGAATTTATGTGCAATAGTTTCTAAATGAGGTAGTAATCATCTAAATATAATTTTAAACTTGACGCAGCAAAGATTTTGTTACACATTTTTGGTATTTAAAAATATGAAACAGAACTTTATTTTGGGAATTAAAATTTGAAATAAATTTTGAACTCGGTATTAAAATTATTTTTGAAAATACCCAAAACATTTTAACTTGACTATGGCCAAATTTAGGACAATAATTTGGCTCCGGACATTAGTTTCTACAAAATGCCATTAAAATATTGTTACTTATAAATGAATGATTGTTAATTGCAGATTTCTTTTTAAAATGTTGGGAAATAAGTTTAATTATTGCAAGCTAAGTTTTTGGCTATAAAGATAGTTCTCAACTAGTTTTTGCAATATAATTGAGCACATATATGCTGCTTTTTCCACAAAACTAGAGCACATAAATGCAATGCTGCTTTACCAAAAAACTGGTAAGATCCAGAAATGAAATAATTAATAATGACATTACCTTGAGCAACTGTATTGAGTTTAGAACTCTGTTTAGATGATGCTCTCTCATTTAGTAAGAATAGTTTGGTTTGTTAGAAAAAAAGCAAATTTTGTACGTGTGAATGTTATAAGTCTGAGAATTTTTTATGTCAGTCCATAAGACTTTATACAGTAACTTCCATTCCACCTTTTGATGTATGTTATATCTGCACATATGTATATGTGGTTTAAAACTCTGGATTATTTGTTTTTGCTCACCCCTGATTTTTCAGGTGAGCCTGTAAGGCCCATGGGCCTTTTGTTTAAGAAGCAATACATTTTTTCATACAAATTAATGTTTTTATGGCTTGATTCAAACTTTTTCAAACCCAGGTCTGTTGGTTGCTTGAAGTAAATCTATGTTTATTGCTGTTTATTGCTGACTCTACTAAAATTGATATAAGTCAGATATTTAGTTTCATAGAAAAGATAGTGTCTACAATTTATATACCCAGCACAAACTATTTTGAGGTTGGTATATAGGAATCACCATGTCTATCTGTCCGTTAAAAATGGTGTTCAGGCCATTTCTCAGAATTCCTTTGGACGATGTCATAAAACTAGACATGAATAATCTTTCTGGTCCAAAGGTGTGTCGTGACCTTGAACCAAGGTCAAATCAGAAAGGTCAAGGTCACAGGGAAACATAAAATGTTAGGGGCAGAGAATTTTTGGCTTTTAAAAGACAGTTCTAGTTTACATGTGGAACCCCAGGTTCAAAATTATTTATAAAGTAAGATTAACCTTTACTGAAATTTTTGGAACTACCAATAAACAACTTGGAATTACACACAAAAAAAATGAAAACTCGACCTGAATTGTGCCATTTCCTGACGTCACTGACACTTGTATGTTAATTGTTGCCGTGATGTTGCTTTGGTACTGTGAGGGCGGTCAGTGTTGGAACATAAAAGGCATGACCAGTGATATGTCAATTGCTGATACTTGGACCAGAACTTGTTTTAAATCCACAGCCCTAATGTTATAAAGCATAAATGTACTACAGCTAATTTGATAAAAAACAATGCCGCAAAATCAATTAAACCTCTGTACGTTAAAAAGTTGTTATCTATTAGTGTTGTTGCTTCTATCTTCAATTTCAGTTCCAAACATTTCAATCATTTTAGTTATTTTGCCTGCCATTGCTGTAATAGGAGGCAATGTATACACGAGTGACTAGTGTCTTAAATTTATAAAATGGTTTACTAAGTACTGGGTATATGAAATTTTGAATTGGTAGTCCTAAAATAGGAAGAACATACCTGAAAAAGAACATTTGGGATTTTGAATTTCATTTTTTTTATTACAGCAATTCATGTTATATGAAAAACAATGGCGATAACATAAGTAAGTGGGTTTTTTTTCTTTTTATTTCATGTTTGCTTCATAAGCAATTCAGTGTATTTTATTCAGAAATAGAATTGGAAGATGTCATGTTCAGTTCAGAAAATTAGTTGGTTGACTCATCCTGACACGGGCCTGAAAAAAAACAGGGGCCATGTTTCCAACATTTGGGCCAACAGTGAAACAAAATTGTAACAAAACTTGAATCTCGATAAAACGTGGCCATGTTTTCAAGTATTTGACCAACAGAGTGGCACAACTATTTTTTATGAAAAGACCTGTATTTGTAATGGTTTATTTTATTTCTCATGAAATATTTTCCTAGGATTTTATTTCCTTGCTAAATTTGTTCCATGGATAATATTTTATAGGTAAATATTGTGCATAGGTACTATTTTACAGAATAAGACTTACTTGACTTATTCCTCTAGATTCCCTGGGGAACAAAGGGCCACAACAACACCTCTCCATCTGACACGGTTTTGGGCTATCTTCTTCAGTTGGGCCCAGGTCTTTCCAGCTATTTGTGCCTCTCTTCCCTTGTGGGTTCCAGTCAAGACCCTGCCTGGTGACATTTGACGCAGGTTTGCATAGTGTGTGGCCAATCCATCCCCATTTTTGTTTCCTTATTTCAGACTCAATTGGAACTTGTCTGGTCCTGTCCCATAGTTGTTTGTTTGAGACAACTTCAGGCCATCTGATGTTAAGGATGTTCCTGAGGCATCTGTTGATAAATGTCTAGAGTTTGTGGGTGCTGGTCTTGGTTACCCTCCATGTTTCTGAGCCATATAGTAGGATGCCATGATATTTATTCTGCTGGATAGATTTTACTATGAAATTACATCCTCCCGGACACATTTTCACCTGGATAAAATTATCAATTACGTATTAAGTCAAAGAATAAATATGAATGAGAAAAAGGTAGGATTAGATTTATTTGAGACTCAACCAAGACTAAAAGCATGGAGCAGTGTTGGCAGATAGACAGTGAATTTGGGAGACAACGTAATTTTTTGGGGGGGGGCAATTTAAAACTAAATAGGTATTCTATGAATTCATAAATCATTAACTCGCAATCATAATTTATCAGTATTAAGGTCAGAGAACAGCTAAGTACATCAACATGAGTACCACACACATGCACCTGGACACCCCATATAGACGCTCCCCAATTGGGGTTTATTCATTGATGTACCTCATGATACAACTTAACAGAATTCTATTTCATTCATGTGTGTATAAATGATATTCTGCTTTTATTATTATGTTCTTTTGTTTGTCAGCAGTTGTCCTTTGTTCCATTCTTCTTGGGTTCATTAGACAAATAATGATAAAATATTGAACATATCTTGACTGAGGCCCAAAAGAGAAACTGTATAAAGTACCTTTATTTCACTAATATACATAAAACAAAAAAAGATAACTTATATTTGGCAGATTATTTATTTTTTAATTTTCAAATTTTTTATTTTATAAAATATTTCAATTTTCCTTTAATGAAGCTGGCAGGTAACCATTCTTGTTGACATTAAAATTGAAGAATTGTTAAACTCCAAGTGTCAAGTTCATGAATTTATGATTTCTCTAGTTATCTTTTTTTGAATAGTTAAGCCTGCTAGAGTTCTCTTTCTTTAATGAAGATACATGAATAAATATTGGCCCTGTGGGCCACATTGGGACCTGCTCTGCCAGGATTGATCAAAATTCATTTATAGTATCGGTTTATGAGAAAATGGTGAAGCTAGACCTTCAAATATAACTAAACTAGCTTTTTGAGATGATTGTGTCCTTCGTACAAAGTGGATGGGGGACCTATATTTCTTTAGGCCAACATTTTGTCTACCATTTTCCCCAAAAATTATGAAACAGATCTTTATGAAAGTTTTGGGGACACTTTTGCATCCCTTTTCAGTTATAACTGTTTTTCGTTTTCCTCAGGTGAGCAGAGGGCCCATGGGTCTTTTGGCTGTGATGTTTAATTATTATTACTTTTAATAGTTTTGTCATTTCATGTTATTTATTTCCACATGGCACATGACCCTTTTATCTTAGAAGTTCATTAAGTTTGTAGTTATAACTGTACATTAAATGTTAAGTTTGAATGGAAGTCATTATTTAAATAGAGATTATTATTATAATTATTATTATTATTAATTAGATTAATTATTGTTTTATTTATTATATTTAATACCAGTAAGATTATTGAATTTTTATCTTTTTAACACATTGTGAAACTTTACCTCGAAAATGCATGCATATTCATGAAAACTCATGTATATTCATTTATCAGTACAGTTCATGGTCACTACTTTTTGAAGATGCTTTATTTGATAATTTAATTTAACAAAAATTCACAGAGTACTGATGCTTTAATTTTGTGCATTTAAATTATTTCACTAAAAGTTGCTTTCATCAGAAATATTAGGCACTGCTGAAGATCCTATGTTTCAAGGATAACGGTTGGGGGCAGGAGGCTCTGTGGCTGTCTTGTTTAGAACACCTTTTACTGATCATAATGCCTCTCGCCACATACATGTAGGTTTGAATCTCATTCAACAATATCTAAGTATGAAAATTTGTCATATCCCTTGCTAAGATCAGTGGCTTTATCAGGGTAATTTGATTTACTCCTCTGTCTTGACTATCTTCATACAAGTAAAGGAGTCTTGACTACTGTCCTAACACACCATAACTGCCAAAAGCAAAGACAAAACTGTATAAACATACATTTTTACAATGTATAATACAAAATTACCTTAAAAAGAAACTGATCTATGAAACTGTTGACTGTTCATGAATTGTTTCATGCATGTCTAGAGAATTTAAAAAACCAACAAAATCGGCTAAAATATTTTATTACCATTAAGAAATAATACTATTCATTTTTTTCTTTCATTTAATACAGCATTTGTAAAGTATGACAAATGCAATTCTTGGAATTGACAATTCCAATAAATGGTATTTCTTCCAAGAACCACAGAATTGTACACCTCAAAATTTTAATTTCTAGTTTTAATATGTAGTGAAAATTCAGTCAAAGCACAATACTCTATGTTGCAGAATCTCAGTGTGACTAAAGAATCTCATTTTCATAGAAATACTCGTAAGTGATATCACAAAAATGAAACCATTGCTAAATTTTAATGGTAAGTTTTAATGACTTGTTTCACTAGATTGTTATCGAAGAGTGCAACACAATTCCATTTTTCCAAGCATTGTCTTTTGTTTCTGTCTCAATATATCACTGAAACAATGCCACAAAATTTCTTGCTTGATTTAATGTTAAAGATTGTTTGCTGCCAATTTAGAATAAAAATTTGGATAATTTGCGTATAATATTTCCAAAACAAGAAATGATTCTAGTCAGCAGAGTGGACTTTATTGTATATAGTATTGGGACTGTTATTTTATTATTATTTATTAGTTACACAGAAAGTAGATCATATAAATAGCCCCATTATTGTCACATTATTGTAATTTCATTAACAAAACGTCGGATAACTTAATTCAAGTAGCACTACTTTTTTTCCAGCCAACTTTTCATTTAGTGTCGTTACATATTGAAGACAGTAAACTCATTATTAATATCAAACAAATGGCTTTGATTTTAGTATAAGAAATTATACGTAGATGAAAAAAATAAGTCCATTTCAACTACATGTATTTGTATGTAGGTAATAAAACATTTTCATTTTTACAATTTCTATGTGAAAAATAAAAAAACATTTTCATTTTTACAACTTTTACGTAGGAAAAAAATTACATTTTCATTTTCTAGCAATTTGTATGTAGAAGATTAACAAACACAATTTTATTTTCAATTATTTATGTGTAGATAATTTCTTTTCATTTGAAGAATTTACGTGTAGAAAATTAAAAGCATTTTCATTTTTAACAATTTCAATGTGGAAAATAAAAAATCCTGATTTTAACAATAAATGTACAGGATTGAAAAAAGCATTTCATTTTTTGTAATTTATACATAGAAAATAAAAACTCATTTTCATTTTTAGTAATTTTTATGTAGAAAATAAAAAGCGTTTTAATTTTTTACAATTAATATGTAGAAAATAAGAATCATTTTCATTTTTACAATTTTTGTGTAGAAGATTAATTAAAACAAAAAACAATTTCATTTTTAAGTTTTTTCATGGCATTTTAATCCTGAAAAATGGCATTTTAATTCTGAAAAAACATTTCCATTTTTAAGTTTTTTCATGGCATTTTAATCCTGAAAATGGCATTTAAATCCTGAAAAAACATTTCCATTTTTCAGTTTTTTTTTCATGGCATTTTTTAATCCTGTATATGTTTTTAAATATATTTTAACTTGCCTTAATTTTTAAATTGGACATAGAGTAATTATTACTACTATTACAGTAAGTAAGTGTGTGTTGTTATTATTACATATTATTATATTATCACTAGTGTAACTAAGTACTAAGTAAACATGTATAACTATGCATTTTAACAGTTTGCTTGTAATTTGTTTAAGTGTAGATTACAAGTTTTTAATAATTAAGGCCAGTTTTTATTTATCCTGTAGGAGGCCTGATTAATGGGTCTGTCTGTAGTAAAGATTGGTCCTTTTAATTGTTTTTCTTATATCTACGGAAAGGTTGTTATTGTTCTGATAATGGCCTGACTTTTCATATTTCCAAGAAGGCTGTTTTTTTTCTAATAAGGGTCTGTATTTAAAATGGTCTTTTTGAGAGTTGTTTATCCAAATCTCTAGAAAAGCAGTTGTTTTCTGAGAGGGTCTGTATTTGAAAATCGATCCTTTAAGCATGGTTTATTTCCAACAGAAAGGCTGTTATTTTCTGATAAGGGTCTATATTTGAAAATTGGTCCTTCAGAAACTGTTTTCTGTATTTTCAGAAAGGCTTTTTTTAGTTCACCTGAGCCGAAAGGCTCAGATGAGCTATTGCTATCTATCACCGTCCGTCGTTTGTCATCCGCCGTGCGTCGTGCGTAAACTTTACATTTTAATCTTCTCCTCCAAAACTACTGAGCCAAATTTGATGAAACTTAATGATTATTATGCCTGGTTAACAGGCTTTCAAAATTGTGTTCGGGGTTTGACCACGCCCAACAATATGGCTGCCGTTACTATAAATAGCCAAAAGACAAAAACATCTTCTTCTCTGAAACCAAAAGGTGCAGGCAAATTTTGATTAGATTTTTGGATTCAGGATACCTAGATACATTAAAATTGTGTTTTTTATGAAAATGGGACGAAAAATAGGTTACACGTTTTTTGCGTAAAATTATGTAATTTTTAAAATGAGACATTTATTGTTATAACTTCATAATGGCTGAAGATAATTGTATGGAGTTTTCACTGTTGATCTTGTCTTGCGATTTTCTTCCGATTGATGTCAAGGTCAAAGGTCAAGGTCATGTCCCAGTTTTTGACCTTTGATAAAAAATGCTATTTTTTTAAACATTTCTGGCGATAATGACGTAGGATTTTTGGTTAATTGTAGGTATTGACATGATGATCATTTTGATATATCCATTAAGGTCATGGGTTCAAAGGTCAAGGTCACAGATGTACACAATTACCAAAATAGTTAATTATCTGCAAAACTATGAACTTTTTGTATAGGCATGTATATCAGAATATTGTAGGTAATGGTCCAATGGTCATTTTGATATATGAATAAAAGTCATGAGTTCAAAGGTCAAGGTCACAGATGTAAACAAGTACTGAAATGACTTTTATCTCAAAAACTATTGACTTTCTGTATAGGCATGTATATTAGAATATTGTAGGTAATGGCCTAATGGTCATTTTGATATATGACTAAAGACCATTAGTTCATAGGTCAAGGTCACAGATGTAAACAAGTACTGAAATGATTAGTCATCTCAAAAACTATAGACTTTTTGTATAGGCATGTATATTAGAATATTTTAGGTATTATCCTAACGATCATTTTGATATATGAATGAAGGTCATGGGTTCAAAGGTCAAGGTCACAGATGCGAATGAATACCTGAATGGTTATTATCTTGAAAACTATTAACTTTTTATTGGCATTATATTAGAATATTGTTGGTACTGGCACAATGGTCATTTTGATATATGAATGAAGGGCATAGGTTCAAATGTCAAGATCACAGATACAAACAAGTACTGAAATGATTATTTATCTCAAAAGTATAAACTTTTTGTATAGGGATATATATTAGAATATTGGCCTAATTATCATTTTGATATTTGAATGAAGCTCATGGGTTCAAAGGTCAAGGTCACAGGTGAGCGTTAAGGCCCATAGGCCTCTTGTTTCTTATAGTGGTTGTTTCAAGGATTGATTTCATATCTCCAGAAAGGGCTGTTATTTTCCTGATAATGGTCTGCACCTGCAAATTGACTCTTTTAAGAATTGTTTTCCATATCTCAATCAGAAATGCTTATATTTGTTTGAAAATGGTCTGTCTGTCTGTCTGTATAAAAAACTGCCATTTTCGAATATCTACAGAAAGACCCTTATTTTCCTGATGCCTGTCTTTAAATCTTGTCATTTCAAAAACCTTTTTTCATATCTCCAGAAAGGTTTTTTATTTTCTGTTAGTTATCTGTATTTTAAAATTGGTCTATTAAAGAATTGTTTTCTTTATATCCAGAAAAGCTGTTTTTTTCTGATAATGGTCTGTCTTTAAAAACAATGAACTTTTAAGAACTGTTTTCTTAAGGAAGACTGTTGTTATTTTTCAGTTTATATAGGTAAAAATCTCCTTTATAATAACTTCAATTTAGAAATGTTTGCTGAATATCCAGAAAAATGATTTTGAAATGGTAACTATATCTTCAGAAAGGAGGTAATATCAGCCTAAGATTGAGAGTTGCTCTTTTTTTATCTGTGTAAAATGTTCACTTAATGTTCCAATTTTTTTTAATTTTTGGACTTATCGATCAAACCTTTATTCAAATGTGATTTTTTCAACTTGTTTTGTGAATGACGCTTCCATTTGTCCTCTATTCAGAAATGTTTCTGAAATCCTAAGGTAAGTTGTAATGTTTAGCCTGAGTCTGTATTAGTAATGACTCTTTCATTTGTACCTGTTTCAGAAATGCTTCTTTAATCTTTAGCCTTTACTGGAATGACTTTATTTTCTTTACCTCTATTTAGAAATGTTCACTAAATCTCAAGAAAATTTGGAATTTTTCATCCTTTATTCCATTCAATGTCTTCATTTTTATCTGTAGATCTTATGAGAAATATTTCATAAATACCCAGAAAGGTTGTAATTTTTAGCCTGAGCATGTGGTAAGAGTGATTATTTTTTCTTATCTTCTCAAAAATACTTATTGCATGTATATCTCGTGAAAGGCTGTAATTTTTAGCTGGACACTTTGTTATGAGTTACTCTTTCATTTTAATCATTTCAGAAATGTTTCTGAAATCTTTAGACAGGTTGGCATTTTTCAGCAAAGATGGAGATTGACTCATTCGGATTTACCTCCATTTTGAAACTTCACTCTGCAATATGGTTATGTCTGTTGTTAATGCTTTGATGTATGTTGGTTTAAAGATTGCAATCATCAATTCAAACATCTTATTGTTATAACATACAAAATGTAATGGATTTGGTCAGTTGACAGGACTTTGCAAAAACCACCTATCAGACAGACGTTTGAAAGAAGTTTGACCTTCTCAGTTCTAATTATTAATTATTATGGATGCTTCGAAATTTATAAAGATAAAATGCAATAAAGGCATGTTGATGAAAAATAAGCATATATGATTGTAAAAAATATCTTTACATTTGACTTTCAATAGTATGGCGGTTGACCAAATTATTCTATTTTCAAGACGCTAGTGAAATATCAGAAAATAGGCATACATTTTAGCATTTTGGGACGATCTCAAATTTTCCTCAGATTATTGTTTTATTCATTTATTTTATGTCCAATTGGATGGTTACAGTCTCCAGGATATTTTATTATACTCACCTTCCCTTGTAACTAATTTGGTTAATTTTCTCCTATGGAAAAAATCAGACCTGTTTAGGAGTGATATGAATGGAAGTTAGTGTGACATAGTAAAAGTTTTTAAGCCACTTTGGTCTTCTATCATTGTAAATCTTACCTATATGTATTTGAAGGAAGTATACAAGCAAAGTTATTTTAGTCTAGACTATAAAATTTAAGTGCACACGTACTTGATGTATGTTACAGCACCTTACAGAATTTCACGTATATGTTATATTTGAAGATATAACATATAGGTATACATTTAGTACGAAAAGTTAGATTTTTAGTCAGTGTTAAGTAACAAAGTGGCCTGTTGTGGGGGTCTAGTGGTCGGACAATTTAATCAATATTAGTTTTGAAGCAAGCGATTTTTTTGCAAACAAATAGAATAATGGGTGTGAAATGTGTGCAGTCTACAAAAGTAATGAGCTTGAAGAGCATTGAAATAATCAACACAATGATTAAAAACGAGTTTCAAATTCCAGTTTACAGTACCTTTGTATTTGATTAACATGTTGCTTGCTTACCTGTAAGTTGCAGGAAAGCAATATGGAAAAGGCAAATATGTTTGTTGCAATAATATAAGCTGTGATTATTTATATGTTCTACGTAGACCACGGAGAGATTATACAGTTGCCACATTCAGAAATGGGTACAAATACCCCACAATGATCCTATCAAAATTTAAAGTAATGAAAGAGATAAACAAATTGTGCTATTCAGAATTTTCAATAAGGAAAGGGAGATAAGCCAATTGCTACATTCAATTTTCATTAAGGAAAGGGAGATAATCCAATTGCTTTATTCAAAATTTTCAATAACGAAAATGGAGATTACTCAGTTGCTCCATGACAGGCCCAAATTGTAAGAAAATACCTATCAGCACTTGTTCAAAGATTTAGGTTTTTTACTTCAATAGACAACTGTAGTAGTTCATAATATGTAAGTAGATATTGTATGGAGAGATAAAAAAACTTTAGTACAGAATACTACAAAATACTGCACTTACTCATCATTGATCAGACTTGTGATAAGATGTAGATGGAGTACTTAGATGATATAGTTGTTTTCAATTTTACTAGTTATTGTGTATATAGTAAGACTATATGAGTGTATATTTGGTTTTTGAGTGATGTTTTACTATAATTATTTCCTTGATGGAAACAAATCATTGTATGTTGATAATTAATATTTCTTACTTGTTAAAGTCTTGACCTTGAGGTCATAATAAATCAAAGTTGCTGCTATTATCATTGTTGTTATTTTTATTAAGATATCGAGGCCCTCAAAAATTATATGGCCGTCATCACAGTATTGTTGACGTTTGATGTCTCTGTGTCCAGGATTGCCCTGGATATATTTGACGTCTCATAGTTCCATGTTCCTTTCACACAATTTTGATTACACATGTGGCGGGTGTAGCTAGCTAAACAGGAGGTGCTTATACCCTTCCGGAGCACCCGGCCTCACTTCCCTGGTGGTAGTTAACGTGTCTAACCTAACTTGTCAGTTCCAAAATTTGACTTTGCTTCTGGATTGTGATTCGGACATGGAATAGTATGTTTGTTTTTTATTCATAATACATTGATTTTCTAGCTTTTGTAATATGATGATTATACCAATGGTCTTTAAAATGTTTTAAAATGTTAAAAATTTTGATTGACATATGTCTTTTGTTTTGGAATATCATTTTTAACAAACGATCGGTATTCTAATGGGTACAAACTGTGCATC
Source organism: Anadara kagoshimensis (assembly GCA_021292105.1). Taxonomy (NCBI): domain Eukaryota; kingdom Metazoa; phylum Mollusca; class Bivalvia; order Arcoida; family Arcidae; genus Anadara; species Anadara kagoshimensis. The sequence continues at coordinate 21,576,167 of CM037863.1, read as the reverse complement.
TTTGCATTCGTATGACGTAGAATTTTTGAAGAACCTTGTTAAATCTGGAGAGATGACTATCGTCAAATTATTCAATTGCGCTTACAGACATATAGATAAAGACATTTATTCTAGTGGGAAGTCAATAAAAGATACGACTAATTCTTCCAATTCATTTTCATCTTTGGACTCATAGCTAATGAGTAATGGTATTAATGATTTCCTCTTCTCTTTATACAAATTTGTATTTTTTGTCCGTGTTTAAAAAAATGTAAAAAGGAAAAAATTAAAATTTGTAAAGACTCAGAAGTACACAATAAAGCATATAATTATACGATGTAAAATTGTTATATAAAACGTATTCATGAGAATATAGGGGAATAACGGCGAGTTACACCCTGTTTCATTTATCAAGACGGTCACTTAAATTTTACAATACAGTCAAGATTGTTTCATTTACATTAAGACGGTCAGATTCTGTATTTGGAGCATTTGGACAAAAATTAACTGCTGCTAGGGATTTGACGAACTTTCTCAAACTAAAATCTACCGAAATAAAATGTGGACCTATGTATCATAAAACGCTTGATTGAGACCTCTAGGTCACTTATACTTTACACGCGCGTTAGACATCTGGGTATTGAAGGTCCCAAAACTTACACATTATCTTTGAAATTTTACGAACATTTTAGGACACATTCATCAACACATACAAATACACATATAGTGCAAATTGATTTTTTGACTGAATTATCTCAACTTTGACCATAATCTACAGCTTTATTTTATACTAGGTAATAATTTACTCTTTTAACTTATTATAAAATTTGAAAAAATAGCCACAAAATAAGTAATTTAAAACAAGCGTTTTATAATCAGATAATTCCGTCATTGTATTGAGAGAGAGAGAGAGAGAGAGAGCAGGGAGGAAATAAACAAATTTTAGTTAGTATAGATATAATAGAAATATATCAATACCAGATTATCTAGTTAAAGCGCGTATTTAAACTTAATTTGTTTTTGATAAGTAATTATAAATCAACCTGCCAGTGAAAACGAAGTTTACCGCTGGGGAGATATATGAGTCAAAATTTTTTCACTCATATAGAAAACGACCAGTTGTGGAATGGTGGAGGAAACAAGAGTGTCTAAATAACTGTCGGAAAAGGAACTGACAATTTTTTGTCTAGATTTGAATCAAATTGATTAGCGGAGATCATGAATTAGTTCGATGATATGCGCTCTGATTTTTAAATAAAAAAACACTATAAACAACATATATTATATTGGTCTGACCGTAATTTCTTACATTGTCAAAGATTGTATGAGAAAAATATGTTACATCTGTTTGCACTTTCACATTTAAAATACTCAACTTTGATCATATCGCCAGTTAAAGAAATCTAAAAAAGGGAGATAATGGCATAGTACTATAAAGCGTTGTTTATTGATAGGGTTCGAATCCCATTAGGGGAGTCAGTTTTTCACCGGCGTTGAGAGGTAATCTATTACTACTACTCTCCGGCTTCCTTCAGTATCCACAAATAGACTATTTTGATATATGTTCAATAAATTTCACTGGGGGCCCTAAACGAAGAATTTATGTTCCATGAACATAAATAGTCGCATAATATTTATAATATTTACAACTAATGTCATAAATGAGGTTTTAAGTTTGATTTCTAAATAAAACAGTATTTTTCTGATACTAAATGGAATTTTTAATTCATTTTAAACATTTAAAACGGTTTTTGTTTACCGTTACTATAACATTAATCGTATAATTAAGCGGATTCGTCCAACCAAAACGTTGCGTAAGATACCGTAAATCAGGAATTTAATGCTTCATAAAATTAATGCGAATTGCCGATTTTGCTGTAAAATGCGTATTTAAATAAATGCGATATTTTTTGAAATTCCAAAAATTACTTTTCCTTCTTTAAACTTGTAAAAATAACAAAAAATGTGAATTATTGTCTCGTTTATTATTTTATTAACATGTAATAATCATGCACTTTCGGGTAGATACTACCGTAGCATTTATAAAAATAAACAGGGTATAGCTTACAAAGGGTACCGATGGTAAATGTTGATGCGACTATAACAGGGTTTTAATCATTAAAAAGGGTGGTTTCTGATTGTCAAAACAACGAAACACAGAAACAAACAGTACTACAAGTATTACGCTTGGGGTTGATTAATAAAAAAATATATTTTTAAAGTTTATATTTGCAATGTCCCTATGTTTTTTGTTTCAAAAACGCACTCCACACTTAAATGAGATGTATTTTTTTAGTGTTTAACTATCTTTTTGACTACTTTGCCAAGATTCGCAAAGTTGATACATCTCACGAGAAGATAGATTGGCAACGGAGCTTCTAATTCATGAAATACATCTCTGTCGTAAACAGTGGCATAGAGTTCATACAAAGTGATACACATGTCGTCTATTCTATTCACTTGGAGAATTGAAAGAAACAGCATCACGTAAAAATACACAAATGGGTTTATATATACAAAGTGAAGCGAGGAATTCTGAACAAGTTCTTGTATTATCTCTAATGGATAGAACTTACAGTCTACTCTACATGTATAACACTGAGTCAATGTGTGGCATGCCAACTTCTGATTCAGAGTCAAACATTTACCACATAAAGCGATTTAGTAAAACAATGCAAAATAAATACTATTTTCATGTCCGATTAAAATAACAAGTTTAAGAGTGACTAACTGAAGACCTTGTCATCCCCATATGATAACTAACATAATATCTAACACGTTTAAATGCCAGATAAAAATTCTCTGAAGACCTGGACGCTCGACTGAGAATAATGTACATTTATCTCCATTTTGAAAATGTAACTTATGGATAGTTAACATCATCGTTCTATTGTTCTATGACTGACATACAAATGTTTTGTCCCAGCTCATTTGATGGAAAATATTTTGTGCAATTCTGATGAAGAATAACCAATGCTTTTTATTTCTAGAGTGTTAACCAGCATCATCTGCTTCCCAAATGTTTTTACAACATTTTTCTTTGACTTGACCTATCTATCTACACAATGTAACCTATATACTGACCTGTACTTCTTTTTGTCAAGAGGGCAACAGTGGTTAAGTTTAAAGTAAATTGGATAAAAGTGGTGACTTTTATAATATTTACAAGTTTTTCTATAGTTTAACCTACTAACCTATATTGAGCAAACATAACACATGCACCATATACACCATCCGTACGGGCTTTGCCATTACATTAGTTGTGTTATTCTAATTCTAGTCACACGATTAACTTTCAGGATTATTTTGTCCTCGCGAAAGTTAATCGTACGCGAATAAAAATGTCAGTAGCCCATGATGTACACAAACTAATGTAGAGTTTCTTGCCAATTTGGGAGTAATATTTTAAATTTGATAAAAGCTTTTATTTAACTTTAAATCAGTACAGAAATATTGATTTCAGACAAGAATATTAAAGTTTTAGAATCAGGTGTGCAATTTAACCTTTAAAATGTTTTCAGTTTATAAACTATTTCGTGGATAACATAATAAACCTATTTTTTAATACCAGGAAGAGTTTCTAACATATCTTCCTTGTTTAATAAATATGAACAACAACTAAAGAAAAAATCCTATTTTTGTCTTTCCGTCGTGATAAGTGGTAAATTTCCTATTTTCGATGATATTATATTTAAAAAAATATAAACTCCAGGAAATGAAGATTTTGTTGATAGTAACGTTTTTTGCTAATGTATTGTGTTGCTATCATAAGATTATGTTAATGTCATTATAATTTTCAGCCAGATTTGCAAAAAAGATCTTTTATACCAAAAGCAGATGTTTTACTCTCAATTTTAAAACTTTTACTTCAATCATTTGCCATATACTGAACAAATAACAGAACAAACCATTTAGTATTCAAGTTCTAGTAGCTGTTTAAGAACTACACCATTCCGGTTACAAGCCATTGTATGTTGTATTCATTAAAACATAAAAATAAACGATGTTTAATTTGCATTGGTAATGTTAAACCTAAATTGATATATAGACAAAAATTGTAGAAAAATTGTCCATAACAGATTTTATAAATGGTGATAAACTTCTTGTGTATACTCATATTTGAATAGAATTCATCACATCCATGTATGAATTCACTAATTACTTATCAAAATCCATTACTTATTGTCATTCATTAATGATATAAATAAAATTATAGATAAGATAGAGACAAGATATATAATACAAATACCTTTGTTAAATAAGTATAAATTGACTTTTATCAGAACAAATATGTTAATATGTTTACACTTGATATACTCAACTATGATTTTATTGTCAGTTTATAAAATCAAAAAGGGGTTGATTTGACGAGTGCTCTAAAATAAAGCTTCCGTTTAGGTTCGAATCCTATTTAGGAATTTTGTATATGAAAATATCAGGGAATTGCCTGCGGTCGGAATATAAGGATATAAATACAAAATGCATTATACTGAAAAGATATAGTTTGTAAGGTTTACATATAAATTGAGTATAAATAGTCATATTATATATATATATATATATATATATATATATATATATATATATATTAAGAGTATCAGATCAAAATTTTGGGTATGTTTAACTTGAGTAACTCAAATCTCTCTAGATATTATCGATTGTTTATCAAATGTACAAGGAAAGAAAGGGCGGGTGCTCTTGAGGGGTAAGCCTGGATACAGAAAAATCACACTTATTAACAATACTGTGATGACAGTAAGGTTTACAAATATCTCTGTTAAATGACAATTTACTTTTATAACATATAATTTAAAAGTGTTGGATATGTTTACACTTGACTTACTCAAATCTATCTTTTTATTATCGCTATCAAACCCAAAAAGAGGCAAAATAGCCGAGCGCTCTAAAGAGTAGGGTTTCGTTTAGGTTCGAATCCTATTTAGGTTTTTTTAGAAAAGGCGGTTCAGTTCTTTTGCCTGCGGTTTGGGGTGTAGTGTCTATGGAGCCTCCAGTTCCCGGCAACGCCTACGGTTGGACTATCTTGATATAATATCTAAAACGTATGCCATAAATCAAATGTCTAGGTTTACATTTCTATAGATTACAATATTTTTTATTATACTAAATTTTATTTTTTAAAAACTTCAAAACAGTCATTGTATTCTGTAGATATTACATAATACATGTAGTTGTTTAAATAAGCGAATTTCTCCAATAAAAACGTTGATATGAATAAAGATATATTTTTAAAACTTTTAAATAATCAATAATTAAACCACAATAACTGGTCAAATGCACATTAATCTTTGTCTATTCAACAGGTTATTACAATTACCACTGCTATAACCTCTTACCAATTTGTTTACAATAAAAATGTTTTATAAATAGCCATGCGTGAAGTGTTGATACTAAAATTGTGTTACGTTTGTATAGTGTCAATGTACTAATAAATTCTACATTTATAATTAGTATAAAAGTAAACGTTGTAGGGTTCATATGTATTTTATATCTAAAATACATGTATTCAATCTTCTAGATTCTTAAAACATACTTCAAATTAGGTGTGATGTATTTTTTAAAGTGCTAAACTTTATCTTTGACTACATTGCCAAGATTCGAAAAGTTGAATACATCTGACGAGAAGGGAGATTGATAGCGGAGCTTCTGATTTATGAACTGTATCTCTGTCATAAACCGTAGTAAAGAGTTTACTCAAAGTATTACATATGTTGTCTCTACTATTCATACGGAGATATGAAAGAAACAGCATAGCGTATAAATACACCACTGGATGTATATGCACCATGTTAAGCGCAGAATGTTGAACAAGTTCTTGTTCTATCTCTGATGGATAGAACTTGCAGACTATTTTACATGTATAATGTTGAGCGAAAATGTTACATGCTAACTTTTGATTCAAAGTCAATCCTTTGCCACACATTCTTTCAATATACGCTTGATCATCATATATTGCCATGCCATATTGTCCGAAATAAAAAGTGCATAATTTAAAATTTTTCATTATGTCCTGAACAATTGTAACAACTTCCTTATATTCGCTGTTCAAATAACACAACGTAGCAAGTAGTAACATCCCTGTACATTTATCACTGTCCATACAGTTTTGTAAAATAAAAGATTTCAATTCTTTTGTACGATTGTAACGGTTTTTATTAGATACATCTGTGACTATTTGTTTATACAACAGTTGTACGAAGTCATACATTGCATCATGATATAACAATGTAAGGATCAGTTTGTCTATATTACTGGTTGACGTTTGTATCGTTACAGCATTAATATTAATTAACTTCATACAGTCGGTTATATTATTAAAGGAACAAGATTTACTTATTTTCATTATTTCCCTATCACAAAGATATTCCCTTTCTACATCAGTTATCACACTTCCTGTAAGTAATGTCTGTAACTCTGATAAACAAGGAATCCGAAATAAACTATACAATCCCTCATGATAAAGTTCACTCAGATACCTAAGTAATATTCTACCTTTATCTCCACAAACCTTACCCTCAAACATGTTATTGTCTTTGATGAAATAGTTAGGACAGTATTCATCTCTTACCCATTTGATTAATCTCCTAAAGCATGTCCAAAAACAATCAAGAAAATTTTCTTTATTCCAAATGATAGGTTCCTCCTCGATACAATAAAACAGAGCTGTTTTTAAAAAATAAGAACAAAGTAAGTCCTTTAAATCTACATTTGAATTTATAACATGTTTCAGATAAAGTTTCAATAATGCGTAGCATAAAAACTGGCAATGGTTCATCGAATGAACCAGTTTTTTCTCGGCAGTTGAAAAAGATATTCGCCATTGTAAGTAACTGTATTGTGAATGTGGATTTCCTATTGGTACAATTAGGAACCCATCTTGTACGATATTCGTAATTAAATTACGTGGTGGCCAGTTGCTATTTCTATGTCTATCAATCCATTCAGCTGCCACAGTAGGCCAGATCTTGCACTGGAAACAATACAACACATCACATTCAACCTTAGTAGGTAATACTACAGTAGAACACGGTCCATGGGCTACTGCATCAGGGTGTACCTCTCGACTTATATCAACAATTGCGTCACGGAATAACAGACTAGACAAAACAAGACCACTGTCAGTGTCAGTCAGTGCCGACGAAAAGAGGTAATCTTCGCCCAAAGGTTCTTGACAACGAAGTCGAGCAAATCCTGGTTTAATATCGGTTGTATCCATTACAATATCAGGATTCGATACCTCAACATTATCTGAGCTATATACAGAAATGTCGTTAAATACATACATCAAATCTATGTCACTTCCTTGTAGTGACAATCCTTCTGCCGTACTTCCACTAGATATACGAGTGATGGAGTGATGGAAATAGACTGCACGATTAGTAATTAAGTCATCTAATTCATACTGCCGTCTTCTGATACTAACTTGCTCCTCTATTCCAACAAATCTACACAGTTCATTCCATATCATTACCGATATATCCTCCATGTTTAAACAAATTAAATAACTGCAGTCAGGTAAACACGACAAGATTGGGGAATCCCCAAATTTCAATGATTGATCTTAAATATGTTATATCGCGTGTTGTTCGTAAAATCTCACGTGATCAATGTTATCTGTGTGATCTAGCTGTGTAGTAATCTGTAATAAGATTTTAATATCTAGCATGTTCCATATGGTATGGTAGTCTACTAAGTGTTAATTGTTATCGGACATTTCAACAAATATTTCATATAGCTGACAGTGTAATAAAACATAACCTTGGTCGCCGAGTGATCTGAATCATATGCATACGGATCACAGCACCACTCACCGACTAGGTTAGAATCACATTTATTATTGGCCTCATATATATACTGATCATAGCACCACTCATCGACTAGGTTAGAATCACATTTATTATTGGCCTCATATGTATACGGATCATAGCACCACTCACCAACTAGGTTACAATCACATTTAATATTGGCCTCATATGTATACGGATCCTAGCACCACTCACCGACTAGGTTACAATCACATTTAATATTGGCCTCATATGTATACGGATCACAGCTCCTCTCATCGACTAGGTTACAATCACATTTAATATTGGCCTCATATGTATACGGATCACAGGGGTTTTCACCGACTAGGTTAGATTCACATTTAATATTGGCCTCATATATATACGGATCATAGCACCTCTCACCGACTAGGTTAGAATTAAATTTAATATTGGCCTCATATGTATACGGATCACAGCACTTCACCCACTAGGTTAGAATCACATTTAATATTGGTCTCATATGTATACGGATCATAGCACCACTCACCGACTAGGTTAGAATCGCATTTAATATTGGCCTTATATGTATACGGATCATAGCACCACTCACCGACTAGGTTAGAATCACATTTAATATTGGCCTCATATGTATACTGATCATAGCACCACTCACCGACTAGGTAAGAATTACATTTAATATTGGCCTCATATGTATACAGATCATAGCACCACTCATCGACTAGGTTAGAATCACATTTAATATTGGCCTTATATGTATACGGATCATAGCACCACTCACCGACTAGGTTAGAATCACATTTAATATTGGCCTCATATGTATACTGATCATAGCACCACTCACCGACTAGGTAAGAATTACATTTAATATTGGCCTCATATGTATACTGATCATAGCACCTCTCATCGACTAGGTTAGAATCACATTTAATATTGTCCTCATATGTATACCGATCATAGCACCACTCACCGACTAGGTTCGAACACATTGGGTATTGACCTCAGTGTGTTAATGTCTTAGTTCGCTTGCATAAAGTAGGCGATTTTCTGCGGTCACTTTACTATTTATAAACAAGCCGTTTTGATATCAATAAAACAATTTTGACAGGTGCAATAAACACCATTTTTATACCTCACTTATATTAAAACACTTTTCATTGGATGTTTTCCAATCACATGACATGTAATAAATGAGATATTTCCCACAGAATCACTGTCAGCGTGTGACAACCTCTGACTGCCATGTGATAACCTCTCACAGCCATGTTATAATACTATTATCACCCGGTGATAACACGGTACAAGGGAAATAACTCGTACAACTGGACCGTGTTGTCAGTTTTGTAAACAAAAACAATGGCGGCCAGTCATTTTTTGTAGTTCGTTGGAAGCGGACTTGGAGTTAATTATGCATGACAAAGATGCAGAAAACACAAAAAGGGGCACACAAGCTTTAGTGAAAATACTAAAAATGCACTTGATGGAAACAGAAAGAAAGGTAAACCTAGATTCTGTGGAATATAAAGTATGTAGACGGGCGCCAGTAAAGGATGGTTGAAAGTGTAAACTGGCTGCATCTAATTTAATTTAAGATTTATGTGGACATCCAGAATTGTCACCCGACAGAAGGGTTTTCACCCTCGGGCGATGCACTTCTGACGGGTGACAATTCTGGATGTCCACATACCTAGAGGGCAATTATTGTATACTATTCCACTCCAGTCTAATCCCATTGGCATAAACAATAAACATTATTAAACTCGGAAAATGTTAAACTCAAGGCAATTTGTCTTAAAACAACAAATATTACAGAGAAATAATATAAAATCATGCATGGGGACAGTTATTCACTTTTGTTATTTTGGTGTAGTTTTTTTCACGGATTTTATTGCTTATTAAATTACAGTTTTTGGACACGCGTGTATGTTGTGGGTTTCTCGGCCTAATTAATCGTAAATTTGTTTCGATTATTCTTCAGTAAAACAATGCAAAATAAATACTATTTTCATATTCGATTGAAATAATAAGTTAATGAGTGTCTGACTAAAGACCTTGTCAACCCCATATGATAACTAACATACTTTTTTTCACGTTTAAATGTCAGATAAAAAATCTCTGAGGTCCTGGACACTCGACTAAGAATAATGTACATTTATCTCCATTTAATGTAACTTATGGATAGTTAACAGCCATGTTCTATTGTTCTATGACTGACATACAAATGTTTTGTCCCAGCTCATTTGAAGAAAAATATTTTGGGCAATTCTGATGAAGATAACAAATGTTTCTCACTTCTAGAGTTTTTACCAGCATCATTTGCTTCCCAAATGTTCTTACAACATTTTTCTTAGGCTTGACCTAGTGACCTATATATCTACCCAAATTAACCTATATACTGACCTGACCTTCTTTTTGTCAAGAGGGTAACAGTGGTTAAGTTTAATGTAGATTGGATAAAAGTGGTGACTTTTATTATATTTACAAGATTTTTCTATTGTTTAACCTACTAACCTAAATATTGAGCGAACATAACACATGCGCCATATACACCATCCGTTACGGGCTTAGCCATTAAAATTAGTTGTGTTATTCTAATTCTAGTCACACGATTGATTTTCGGGATTATTTTGTCCTCTCGAAACTCGTGAAAGTTAATCGCGCGCGAATAAAAATTTCAGTAGCCCATGATGTACACAAACTAATGTAGAGTTTCTTGCCATATTTTGGGCGTAATATTTTAAATTTGATAAAAGCTTTTATTTAACTTTAAATCAGAACAGAAATATTGATTTCAGACAAGAATATAAAAGTTTTAATATCAGGTGTGCAATTTAACCTTTAAAATGTTTTCATTTTATAAACTATTTCGTGGATAACATTTAAACCTACTTTTTAATACCAGGAAGATTTTCCAACATATCTTCCTTGTTTAATAAATATGAACAACAACTGAAGAAATAAATCCCTATTTTTGTCTTTCCGTCGTGATACGTGGTAAATTTCCTCTTTTCGATGATATTATATTTAAAAAAATATATAAACTCCAGGAAATGAAGATTTTGTTGATTGTAACGTTTTTGCTAATGTATTGTGTTGCTATCATAAGATTATGTTAATGCCATTATAATCTTTAACCAGATTTGCAAAAATAAAGATCTTTTATACCAAAAGAAGATGTTTTACTCTCATTTTAAAAACTCTTACTTCAATCCTTTGCCACATACTAAACAAACAACAGAACAAACCATTAAGTATTCAAGTTCTAGTAGCTGTTTAAGAACTACACCATTCCGGTTACAAGCCATTGTATGTTGTATTCATTAAAACATAAAAAATAAACAATGTTTAATTTGCATTGGTAATGATAAACCTAAATTAATATACAGACAAAAAATTGTAGTAAATTGTACATAACAGATTTTATAAATGGTGATAAACTTATTAAGTATACTCATATTTGAATAGAATTCATCACATCCATGTATGAATTCACTAATTACTTATCAAAATCCATTACTTATTGTCATTCATTAATGATATAAATAGGATTATAGATAAGATAGAGACAAGATTTTCAATATACAAATACCTTTGTTAAATGAGTATAAATTGACTTTTATCAGAACAAATATGTTAATATGTTTACACTTGATATACTCAACTATGATCTTATTGTCAGTTTATAAAATCAAAAAGGGGTTATATTGACGAGTGCTCTAAAATAAAGCTTCCGTTTAGGTTCGAATCCTATTTAGGAATTTTGTATATATATTGCTATAACCCCTTACCTATTTCTTTTAACAATGCAAATGATTTATAAACAGCCATGCGTGAAGTGTGTATACTAAAATTGTGTTAAGTTTGTATAGTGTCGATGTACTAGTTAGATTCCACATTTATAATTAGTATAATCGTAAACGTTGCAGGGTTCATGTGTGTTTTATATCTGAAATAGATGTCTTCAAACTTCTGGATTCTTAAAACATACTTCAAATTAGGTGTGATGTATTTTTTAAAGTGCTTAACTTTCTCTTTGACTACCTTGCCAAGATTCGCAAAGTTGAATACATCTGACGAGAAGGGCGATTGATAACGGATCTTCTGATTCACGAACTACATCTCTGTTATCAACTAAGGTAAAGAGTTTATTCAAAGTATTACAGATGTTGTCTCTACTATTCGTACGGAGATATGAAAGAAACAGCATAGCGTATGAATACAGCAGTGGATGTATATGCACCACGTTAAGCGCGGAATGCTGAACAAGTTCTTGTTCTATCTCTGATGGATAGAACTTGCAGTCTACATTACATGTATAACATTGAGCGAAAATGTTACATGCCAACTTTTGATTCAAAGTGAATCCTTTACCACACATTCTTTCAATATACGCTTGATCATCATATATTTTCATGCCATATTGTCCGATATAAAAAGTGCATAATTTAAAATTGTTCATGGTTTCCTGAAAAATTGTAACAACTTCCTTATATTCGCTGTTCAAATAACACAACGTAGCAAGTAGTAACATCCCTGTACATTTATCAATGTCCATGCAGTTGTGTAAAATAAAGGATTTTAATTCTTTTGTACGATTATAACGGCTTTTATTAGATCCATCTGTGACTATTTGTTTATACAACAGTTGTACGAAGTCATACATTGTATCATGATATAACAATGAAAGTATCAGTTTGTCTATATAATTGGTTGACGTTTGTATCATTTCAGCATGAACATCAAGTACCTTCATACACTTGGTAATATCATTAGGAGAATAAGATGCTTTCACTTTCATTATTTCCTCATCACAAAGACACTCCCTTTCTGTATCAGTTATCACACTTCTTTGTAATGCCCGTAACTCTGATAAACAAGGAATCCCAAATAAACTATACAATCCCTCATGATAAAGTTCACTCAAATACCTTAGTAGTATTCTACCTTTATCTCCACAAACTTTACCCTCAAACATGTTATTGTCTTTGATGAAATAGTTAGGACAGTATTCATCTCTTACCCATTCGATTAATCTCCTAAAACATGTCCAAAACAATCAAGAAAATCTTCTTGATTCCAAATTATAGGTTCTTTCTCGATACAATAAAACAGACTGCTTTTTAAAAAATAAGAACAGAGTAATTCTTTCACATCTAGATCTGAATTTATCACATGTTTTAGATAAAGTTTCAAAAACCCGTAGCACAAAAACTGACACTGGTTCATCGAATGAACCAGTTTTTTCTCGGCAGTTGAAAAAGATATTCGCCATTGTATGTAACTGTATTGTGAATGTGGATTTCCCATTGGTACAATTAGGAACCCATCTTGTACGATGTCCGTAATTAAATTTCGTGCTGGCCAGTTGTTGTTTCTATGTCTATCAATCCATTCAGCTCCTACAACAGGCCAAGACTTGCAGTGGAAACAATACAACAAATCACATTCAACCTTAGAAGGTAATACTTTTGTCGCACACGGTCCATGTGCTATCACATAAGGGTTTACATCTCGACTTTTATCAACTATTGCGTCACGGAATAACAGACTAGACAATACAAGACCACTGTCAGTTTCTGTCAATGCCATCGAAAAGAGGTAATCTTCGCTCAAACGTTCTTGACAACGAAGTCGAGGAAATCCTGGTTTAATATCGGTTGTATCCATTACAATATCAGGATTCGATACTTCAACATTATTTGAACATGATACAGTTATGCCCTTAAGTACAAACATAACATCTATATCACTTCCTGGTAGTGACAATCCTTCTGCCATACTTCCACTAGATATACGAGTGCATATGTTCTGGAAATGGATTGCGGGATTAGTAATTCAGTCATTTTTTCATACCCTCGTGTTCTGATGAGAACTTGCTCCTCTATTCCGACGAATCTACTCAGTTCATTCCAAATCATAACCGATAATGTTAAAACAAATTAAATAACTGTAGCCAGGTAAACACGACAAGATTGGGGAATCTCCAAATTCCAATGATTGGTCTATTATATGTTATTAATCGTGCTATTCGTAAAATCTCACGTGATTAATGTTACATGTGTGATCTAGCTGTCTAGTGTAACGGCATCCGTTTTTGTGCACCGTTATTTTTTTATTATTATTATTATCTTAAATATTTATCTCGAACGCGTCTGACTTTGTCGGCTCGTTTGTTTTACTCCTGTATATATCAACGTACGGTGATTTAGCCTTTATTAAAATCCTTATCACTGGGTTTTTACTATTCATTTTATCACAATTTTTCGGAGTCTTGTTTGTCTGCCATTTTGCTGTCTCAGCCAATTTACATTTATGTCTGCCGTTTTGATTGGCTGTGACACTGACCAAACGTGGCGTTCATTGGTCAGTGTTATAATCACTATCATTGGTTTTGTATCTCTCGGATGATAGATTCACGTGTTTTTTTCGTGATTTATCACTTGGGGAGACTACCAAGATTGATAAGTTTGGCATACGACCTGGTTATTCGCTTTCTGGTCTCTGCAGTAAAATGCCTATACCTTCCATTTAATTTTGTTAAGTTTTAAGTTCTAAAATGGGGGGGGGTAGTTATTTTTTATTTTGGCTTTACTTTAAATTATTTTTGATTAGGGACTTTAAAGCATTTTCTTAATTATTTTTGTAGAATATTTTTGACCATTTTTCGAATGACCAGGTTTATTTATTTTACAATGTAGGTAGCTTCATCGTCAGCATTCTCAGTAATAATTTTATTAAATGAATATTGCATTTCATGTGTTCTTCCATTTCCCCTTTTAAATAATATTTTTGAAACCTCTTGCCATTTTGAGTAGGATTCTTTACCGTTTTTGTATTTATTAATAAGTTCCCCTTTCTATTATCTGCCCTTGGGTTTATGTGTCGTCTCGCCGTAATTACTTCCCCTTGTTCATACTGCTTTCCACATTTTATAAAATTATTAAGATTCAGAGAGATAGGGTGGATTTATTTTATGTTGTTGTCTGTTGAGCTATTTATTCACATTTATTTGTTGTTGTTGACTCTTTGCGATATTCATAAAATAATATTCAATATTTGGGGATATTTTCCCATAATAAATTTTGTGTTTTGTATTTTAATCCAGTTGTCGTAGTGGTCTTTTTAGTTAAGAAAGCTGTACCATAACCTAGGTACATTGAGCCATCGTATTTACTCGGTTTCTGGGTGGATTTTATTAAACCCTTTACTGGCTTCCGGTTACACTAGTAACCGTCCATTTAGATCTAGTTATCTATTAGCTGCCCCTTATGATCTAACAGTCTAGCAGGTGCTCATTGTTAGCGGGCATTTTAACAAATACCCCCTATAATCTGACAGTATAATAAACCAGAGCCTTTGTGGCCGAGTGGTCTCAAACACATGATTATGTATCACGGCGTCACGCACCTCCTAAGTTCGATTCCAACTAGGTTAGCTCAGTGTTTAACTTTCGACAGACCTGTGCTGTAGATAGAATAAATTTTTGACTTTTATCATTTTTACAATGGTTTAGGTTAGTAAATACCATATTTAATCATTTATCATCTTGATAACATTTTGCCATAGGATCATTCTAAGTTTAATCAATTGATGAATACTGGAGTAAAATTGAGCCCCTAATGTTTTTGTAAAAGGTTTCTATTATCTGACTTTGTGACCTACATGCAGTTTAATGCCACACATTAAAGATTTACAAATTTGACCTTGCCTTTGTGAAAAAAGATCATTCTATGTTAGTTTAAAGAAGTTTGAATTAAACTTGTGACATCATGCAAGAGTGTAAACAGTTTTCTATGGTTTGACCTATTTACCTACTTATTGATCCAACATAACATATGCATGGTTTTGTCAAAAGGGTTATTCTGAGCAACTGTGTAGACGTTTGTACTAAAACTTTGGCATCAAGAGTGTTAACAATGTTTTCTATTTCTTGGTCAAGTGACTTATTTATTGACCCAACATGACACATAAACGAAATTGTCCTTTAACGCTTTTTGCTAAGGTGAGCTAAAACATATATCCATAACCTTGAATTATTGACACAGATTTTATCAACAAAATCTATTCAAAGAATGTTGACGTATAGCCTACATAATACTCGATGGAGAGTTACTGATTCAGAAATATTAAGTGTTATGCTGGGTAAAGTAAGTATTCGAAGAAAAAAGCAAGGAAAATTATAATTTCATTTTTTTCACAGTAAAAAGAGGTCTAGTTGTTGCTGATGACAAGACGATTAAGATATAACACTACTCTTATGAATATATTTGCTATCGGTCTCACTGCATTAATGATATGTACATCTAGTACATGTTCCTTATTCTTTAATACCACTCACGGTATGCCAAGAAACTGGTGCTATTTGTGAAATTGAAACTTTAGCAAAGAGAATGAATGCAGAGAAATACTTTGACAGCTTGTTTGTAACGTGTTTTCCTTATCAGAAGTATTTAAATTAATATCCACATACACGAAACGAGCATTCTAAAAAACTGAGCTACCGTAGTGGTCTAAATTGAAATAACGTCTAAAACAAATCATTCGCTTTTACGAAAAAGTAAAGCCCAGATATAAATATTTAGTGCTGAACACGGGTTCTGGTAATTTTGTCACGCTCCATATGAACTTCAAACCAAAAATACAATGTTAGAAGTTTTGATAGACAAGATATCTATTGTGTTCGATACTATGATTTTCAACTAATAATGGGTTACAAACTCTGAGCCATTGCTTTCTAATGTTTCTTTATTAGTATGAAGCAAAATTTAATCTAAACTTTGTTACATCTGGAGAGGAGATTATCGGCAAATCATTCCATTCCACATACAGATATTTGGATGGCGTTCTATATATCAATAATCCTAAATTTGGAGACTATATAAAAGCCATTTATTCTAGTTAGCAAGAAATAAAAGATACAACTGACTCTTCCAATCTTTTTTCATATTTCGACTCATGCCTCTATATGACACCCACGAAATGTTATATTTGAAACATTCTGTATGAATCAATCGGCAGAACATTCGACTAAGAAGTGTGGGAGGTCCTAAGCTCCATCGCAGTTGATGTATTTTTTTCTCCTGATCGATACAACAATTTACTTTGTTCTGGCCACAGATTATCAATTTAACACAAACTCTCTCTTGTGGATTTACACCAGTAATGGTATTGAAACATTTCTTCTTTTCATACATTTGTAATTTTCGTCGTGTGCAGATTAAACTGTAGATTTAAGAAAAAATAAAAAGGAAATAATGACAATATGAACAGAACAAGAAGTACATGATAGAATATATAAATATCAGACGTAGAATTGTTAACTTATTCCTGAGAATATAGGAGAGAAATGGCGATTTTCTTTCAAATCAAAATTGTTTCATTTATGTCGAGACTGTCAATTCTTGTATAGAGAGATTAATAGTGAATTATATTTTACATCTAAATGAAGATTCTTTCATTAACTTATATTGAAAAGGACAATTCTCGAAGAGATGGAACCGGAATAATTTTGGAACAAAAGTGGCAACAAGCGATCTGACACACTTTCTGCCGAAGGTGGATAAGAAGAACTTAGGGGATCAGAGACGAGATTGACATCTCTTGGTCACAAATACTTTATCTCTGCAATTTTACAAACTTTTTAAGACACATGGAATATACATTGACACATCCACATACATATATTGTGCAAGTTAATATTATTTGACTGGGTTATCTCCATTCGGACATGGATTAGTATTTTTATTTTTGATTATCTCCACTTTGACCATAATATAAAACCACCTATTTCATTCATATCAACATTGTCATTTCTGGAAAAAGAGACTGTAAATAGTGATTTATATGTTATATACCAGTCACGATTATTTCACTTATATTGAGACGATCAAAGCCCGGATGGGCGAGACAACCCAGCTACTACAATCGATCTGACAAACTTACTGTACGATCTTTCGAAGTGGGGTACGAACTTAGACGATCATAGCCAGGCCCATTAAGTTATACTTTATATCTGCAATTTAACAAACTTTTTAAGACACATGGGACATTCATTTACACATACACATACATTTATTATGAACGTTGATTGATTGTCTGAGTTATCTCCCCTTTGACGATAATGTACAACTTGATTATTCTTACTTTACTTACCCTCTTTCACAAATTAGAAAAATCTCCGAAAAATAGCACTTTAAAATAATTGTTTAACCAGATAATTCCGTCATTGTAGATAGATAGATAGATAGATAGATAGAAAGATAGAAAAAAGGAAGAAAGAAAGAAAGACAGACAGATAGATAGATAGATAGATGGAGAGAGAGAGAAAGAAAGAGAGATAGAGAAGTGAAATCAGATAATTTTACCTAGTATAGAAATAAATCCAAGACCAGACTATTTGTTTAAAAACGTTTATTTAACCTACTTTGTTTCTGATAAGTAATTATAAATCAAGATTGTTCGCGGTTACCAGAGGAAGTGAAATCCACCGTTCGGAAGATATGAGTCACGACCAGTTGTGGGATGGTAGAGGAAACAAGAGTGTCCAGAAAAAACGACTGTCGGAAAAAGGATCTCACAATTTTTTTCTAGATTTGAATCGGCAATTCGAAGAGAGGCGCTCTTTAATGAATTCAATGAGAGGAGCTCCGATTTTTTTAAAAAATCAGCATAAAACAACATATGTGATTGTATCAAGTAGAAATCGGTCAAAATCTCCACGTCAACATTTTCAGTATTATGACGTAACAGTTTGAAGAACGACATCATCATTATACCGCGATCATTGTGTGAAAACAGGTACACATGCACATTTATCAACAACACAGCAAGATGGAGAAAGATATTTTTTATACAACAAGCAAATAAATACTACATTTATACTGCATGTGACTGAAAAATTGTACTAGACTTAAGGCCCCTATATTGTTAGAATTTCCGATACTTTTGTAAATTCAAGTAATTGTGCGTGCATTTACAACCGAGTGATACATAAATAGCTACGACATAAATGACATCATAGCTTTAGTATTTGTTAGAAATTTTAAATAAAATTTACAGAAATATAGAAAATGAATTTTTATATATTTTAAAGACAAAAAAATGTTTTTGTGACAATTTAAGATTTTAACCGATTTCTACTTGATACAATCACATATAGTGATTTGATCGTTTTTTAAAAAAATGTCAGAGGACTCTATGCTTTGATCTGTAAATGCGAGGTTTATATCATTCATCCACATATATCTCGGACGAAGATGGGGACGACACAATGATCCAAAATGGTACACTTACATACACATAAATACTTTTGATGTAGTCGTCATTTTTGCATATTTATAACTTTAACATAACGGTTTTATGACATTATATTTCATCAAAAACAAATATACTAATCTATGTCTGAATCACAATCCAGAAGCAAAGTGAACTTCCACCTTGTAAGTGAGTACGGGTGCTCTGGAAGGGTAAGAAATTTTAGTTTACCTTAAGTGTGTAATTTATTATTTTTGATAAGAATAAATTTCGTTTAAACTATTAATTTTAAAAAAGATACCAGAATTATTATATAAATTAAGGAATTCAACCGTTGTGAGTTCGAGTCCCGCTCAGACCACATGTGGGAAAATGAATTTTCCTTGCCGTTGGCCTTTACTAATTCAACTGGTATCAGTATAATGGACTTGAGGAGTGGTACGCTTCTCTGCAGCGTACTGACTGTGAGCTAGCAAGTTAAAGTCGCCCTGAGTGCCGCTAGTACAAGGCAGACCATAAAACACACTTGCACTTCACATGTATACACGAAATTGTTCATAGATCAATGCATAGAGGTTAATTAAATAGATCTCGTAGCGAATAGCTGGAAAAATTCTGATGCGACGTTAAGCAACATTCCAAACTATAAAAAGCATATGTATTGAAAAGACATACAATTTGTAAGGTTTACATATAACTTAAATTGAGTATAAATGGTCCTTTATCAGAGTATGAGATCAAAATGTTGGATATGTTTATACTAGAGGTATCTCTAGATATTATCGCTTGTTTATCAAATTTACAAGGGTAGAGAGGCCGGGTGCTCTTGAAGGGTAAGCATGGACACAGAGAAATCATACTTATCAACAATACTGTGTTAACGGTAATGTTAACAAATATCTCTGTTAAATGAGAATTTACTTTTATCAGAACATACATGTATGATATAAAATGTTGGATATGTTTACAATCGAGTTACTCAAATCTATCTTTTTATTATCGCTATCAAATCCAAAAAGAGGTAGAATGGCCAAGTGCTCTAAAGAGTAGGGTTTCGTCTAGGAATCCTATTGGAGGTTTTGTATATGAGAAAAGCGGTTCAGTTCTTTTGTCCGTGGTTTGGGGTGGGGTATCTATGAAGCCTCCAGTTCCCGGCAACGCCTACGGTTGGACTATCTTGATATAATATCTAAAAACGTATGTCATAAAACAAGTGTCTAGGTCTAAATTTTTACAAATTACAATATTTTTATTATACTAAATTTTATTCTACTAAAATGTCAGCAAAAGAGTTGTTTTATTATGCAGATATTACATCATACATGTAGTTTAAATAAGCGAATTTCTCCAACAAAAACGTTAATATGAATAAATTACATATTATACCAGTTTTATTTTCACAGCACTAGACGGCCGTTTCGGAATACAATTCCTCATCAGTAGTGCTTGGACCAAAATTATGAAACCCAAATTATTTTTAAGATGTTGAAAAGCTACCCAAAGGACCAAAATATATTTTACCAAATTAAGCTAAGGAAATACTTTGCATGAGGGAGTATACCTTAGTTTTTGAGAAATTTCAAATTTTAACTTGCAGGAAATTTAGACAAATATAGTAAATTTCTGACAATAATACGAAATTATTGCCTACTGAGTTTGTGATATCCTCGGGGCACTAGCCACCAGCAGAAATATCGGCTCAGGGGTTTAAATTGAACCACAATAACTCGTCAAATGTAGATCATTCTACTATGTCTATTTAACAGGTTATTACAATTACCATTGCTATAACCTTTTACCAATTTGTTTACAATGAATATGTTTTATAAATTGCCATGCGTGAAGTGTTGATACTAAAATTGTGTTACGTTTGTATAGTGTCAATGTACTATTAAATTCTACATTTATAATTAGTATAAAAGTAAACGTTGAAGGGTTCATATGTATTTTATATCTGAAATACATGTCTTTAAACTTCTAGATTCTTAAAACATACTTCAAATTAGGTGTGATGTATTTTTTAAAGTGCTAAACTTTCTCTTTGACTAATTTGCCAAGATTCGCAAAGTTGAATACATCTGACTAGAAGGGAGATTGATAACGGAGCTTCTGATTCATGAACTACATCTCTGTCATAAACCGTGGTAAAGAGTTTACTCAAAGTATTACAGATGTTGTCTCTACTATTCATACGGAGATATGAAAGAAACAGCATAGCGTATGAATACACCTCTGGATGTATATGCACCACGTTAAGCGCGGAATGTTGAACAAGTTCTTGTTCTATCTCTGATGGATAGAACTTACAATCTACTTTACATATATAACATCGAGAGAGAATATGACATGCCAACTTCTGATTCAAAGTCAATCCTTTGCCACACATTCCTTCAATATACGCTTGATCATCATATATTGCCATGCCAAATAGTCCGCAATAAAAAGTGCATAATTTTAATTTTTTCATGATTTTCTGAACAATTGTAACAACTTCCTTATATTCACTGTTCAAATAACACAACGTAGCAAGTAGTAACATCCCAGTACATTTATCAATGACCATGCAGTGACTATTTGTTTATATAACAGTTGTACCAAGTAATACATTGTATCATGATATAAGAATGTAAGTATCAGTTTGTCTATATATCTGGTTGACGTTTGTATCATTTCAGCATTAACATCAAGTATCTTCATACTTTTGGTGATATCATCAAAGGAATAAGATTTTCTTATTTTCATTATTTCCTTATCACAAAGATATTCCCTTTCTACATCAGTTATCACACTTCCTGTAAGTAATGTCTGTAACTCTGATAAACATGGAATCCGAAATAAACTATACAATCCCTCATGATAAAGTTCACTCAGATACCTAAGTAATATTCTACCTTTATCTCCACAAACCTTACCCTCAAACATGTTATTGTCTTTGATGAAATAGTTAGGACAGTATTCATCTCTTACCCATTTGATTAATCTTCTAAAGCATGTCCAAAAACAATCGAGGACATTTTCTTTATTCCAAATGATATGCTCCTCCTCGATACAATAAAACAAAGTGGTTTTTAAAAAATAAGAACAAAGTAAGTCCTTCAAATCTACATTTGAATTTATAACATGTTTAAGATAAAGTTTCAATAATCCGTAGCATAAAAACTGGCAATGGTTCATGGAATGAACAAGTTTTTTCTCGGCAGTTGAAAAAGATATTCGCCATTGTATGTAACTGTATTGTGAATGTGGATTTCCCATTGGTACAATTAGGAACCCATCATGTACGATATCCGTAATTAAATTACGTGGTGGCCAGTTGTTATTTCTATGTCTACCAATCCATTCAGCTCCCACAGCAGGCCAAGACTTGCAGTGGAAACAATACAAGAAATCACATTCAACCTTAGAAGGTAATACTACAGTAGAACACGGTCCATGGGCTACTGCACTAGGGTTTACCTCTCGATTTATATCAACAATTGCGTCACGGAATAACAGACTAGACAAAACAAGACCACTGTCAGTTTCAGTCAGTGCCGACGAAAAGAGCTCATATTCGCTCAAACGTTCATGACAACGAAGTCGAGCAAATCCTGGTTTAATATCGGTTGTATCCATTACAATATCAGGATTCGATACTTCAACATTATTTGAACATGATACAGTTATGTCCTTAAGTACAAACATAACATCTATATCACTTCCTGGTAGTGACAATCCTTCTGCCTTACTTCCACTAGATATACGAGTGCGTAGGTCCTGGGAATAGATGGCACGATTAATAATTAAGTCACTTAATTCATACCGCCGTCTTCTGGTGAGAACTTGATCCTCTATTCCGACGAATCTACTCAGTTCATTCCAAATCATAACTGATGTGTTCTCCATGTTTAAACAAATTAAATGACTGTAGTCAGGAAAACACGACAAGATTGGGGAATTGCCACATTCTTATCAATCATATTTAATGTCGTTCGTAAAATCCCACGTGATCAATGTGACGTTTGTGATCTAGCTGTGAAGTAATCTGTAATCTAGCATGTTAAGTATGGTATGGTAGTCTAATAAGTGTTAATTGTTATCGGACATTTCAACAAATATCTCATATAGCTGACAGTATAATAAAATATAACCTCGGTGGCCGAGTGATCTAAAACATATGTATACGGATCATAGCACCTCTCACCGACTAGGTTCGAACACATTGGGTATTGGCCTCAGTGTGTGAATGTCTTAGTTCGCTTGCAAAAAGTATGTGATTTTCTGCCGGCACTCCGGTTCCCTTTACTATTCATAAACAAGCCGTTTTGATATCAATAAAACAATTTTGACAGGTGCGATAAACACCATTATTCCACTCCAGTCTAATCCCATTGTAATACACAATGAACCTTTTATTAAACTCGAAAAATTTTAAACTCAAGGCAATTTGTCTTAAAACAACAAATATTACAAAGAAATAATATAAAATCATGCATGGGGAAGGTTAGTCACTTTTGTTATTTTGGTGTAGTTTTTTTTGACGGATTTTAATGCTCAATAAATTACAGTTTTTGGACACGCGTGTATGTTGCGGGTTTCTCGGCCTAATTAATCGTAAATTTGTTTCAAATATTCTCCAGTAAAACAATGCAAAATATATACTATTTTCATATCCGATTAAAATAACAAGTTTCAGAGTGACTGACTGAAGACCTTGTCATCCCTTATGATAACTAACATTCTTTCTAACACGTTTAAATGTCAGACAAAAATTCCTGGACGCTCGAAAATGTACATTTATCTCCATTTTGAAAATGTAACTTATGGATAGTTAACAGCAATGTTCTATTGTTCTTAGGCTTGATCTAGTGACCTATATATCTACCCAATGTAACCTATATACCGACCTGACCTACTTTTTGTCAAGAGGGTAACAGTGGTTAAAATGAATGTAGATTCGCTAAAAATGGTTACTTTTATTATATTTACAAGGTTTTAATATAGTTTAACCTACTAACCTAAATATTGAGCGAACATAACTCATACACCATATACACCATCCATTACGGGCTTAGCCATTAAAATTAGTTGTGTTATTCATATTCTAGCCTTATTCCATAAATAGCCACCGCATTTATTTTTTGTTTAGACCCTAACAACTCTATCTAGTGATGTCTTTTCGGAGTCTCTGTACCTCATGCAATGGTGCTTATCTGGGCTAAGCCACTCTATCGAGTGGTATTGTTCTGGCCCCTTATTCAAACCAGTGGTATCGATCGGGGACTGGCCATTTCATAGCGCGGTGCAGTTACCGGCCAAATAACTCCATCTTGTTGTGATCGTTGTCTAGTCACCCCATTTGCAAACCACCCACCTAATTCAGCGGTTCCGCCAGGATGCCAAACCATTCCAATATATTTGGATCACTTATCAAATAGTTTTATAAAAGAATCTGTTGATTATCTTTAAACAAAATCGTCATTATATGACATTACATTACATAGACTATTTTGAAACGTGTTGTGAAACAAACAATTACATTGAAAACCCTGATAAGTATATCGGTTATTGTGGACAAAAACATGCTTTAACAAATATTCAATCACAGGCGTTATCCTCAAGAGTAGTTCACTGTAAACCAAATTTTATTCGCGGATATTAACTTTCGAAAATCTCTTACCAAAATCATTTCCAGACTATTAATTTTTGCAATATCGACTCTAGCTGAATATTTGGTATGAATAAAACCATTTTTGAAAAGAAATTCGGGACGATTTTGTTCTCCCGAATCACGCGAAAATTTAGTCGCACTCGAATAAAAACTGGTTTTCAGTTGTCAAAGATGTAACAACCTAATGTAGAGTTTCTTACCAATGTCAATATTTGGGGCGTTATAAAACCTTTTATGTGACTTAAGATCGGTACAGGAATATTAATTCAGACTAGAATTTTAAAGTTTCAATATCACGTGTTAAGGATAACCTTTAAAAGGTTTTCATTCTATAACTTATTTCGTGGCTTACATTATAAACCTAATTTTAGTAACAGGAAGATTTCTAACAAATCTTCGTTGTTGAATAAACATAAACAGAAACTGAAGAAAAAATCCCAATTTTTGTGTATCCGTCGTGATAAGTGGTTAATTTCCTCTCTTCGATGATATCATATTTAATCAATTATTTAAACTAACTCCGGAAAATGCAGTTATTTATAGTAACGTTTTTTTTGCTATTGTTGTTTGCTATAATAAGATGATGTTAATGACATTACTATCGTTAGACAGATTTCACTCTCGATTTAAAAAGTATAAGTTAAATCTTGTGCCACATACTGATCAAATAACAAAACAAACGCTTACTTTGTAAAGTTCTAGTAGCGTTAGTCACATGGTATGTTGTATTAATTAAACTATACAAATTGTACAATGTTATATTTAAATTGTAGGAAATATTGATAACCCTCCATATATAGAGAGAAAAATGTGTAGACATTAAAGAGTATTGTTAAACTTACATTTATCTAAAAACTAAAATATGTAGAAATTGATAACGTTACACATCAAAAACAAACTAAATAATCTATGTCCGAAGTACAATCCGGAAACAAAGATAAAACTTTTAAACTGACAAGTTAAGTTAAACACGTACACTTCCACCAGGGATGTGAGGCGGGGTGTTCCGGAGGGGTAAGCACTTCCTGTTTAGCAAGATACATCCGATATCTTAATATGACAGTAAACATAAAACAAACAAATTGTACAATATATGAATTATAGGGAGCATTGTAAATCCTGATTTTTATCTATAAACTAAAACTGTATACATTGATAACATAACAAATCAATATGGCGGTACAATATAAAAAGTGTAGGGAGTAATAATATTTATCTGTATATCTTATTTTGCATAGTATATATATTATTGTATTTCAGATTTCTTATTGTTTGTATTCAACCACACGAAACATGATATAAAGAAAGAGTTTTAAATGCTATCAAATCATTAATGAACCACAAACATGCAAATTACCTCTTACTGACTTTGCGTTAAAGATGTCCGCGAAATTAAACAAAATTCCCCAAATTTATATCATTCATTGTGTTTAACGACAAAAAACCTATGTCGCATGCAAAATATCTAGTATTAACTGTTTTCATAAATAATACACATTGTTGGTATGTAAATTATTTAGTATTGAAACAAATTGTTTAAATGCTATTTTTATCTTGTATATAGTTATATAGTGTTCCAAAACAGTTATTGCACCGTGTAAATATTAACAATACACGAAGAGGTTCAAATAAAAGAATTAGTATGATAGAACGAATATATGAATAAAAGGGTGATGAACACTTCTAAGTAATGATTGCATCAGAAAATGTCAACATTACACACATTACCTCATATTTTGTGTTAAACATACCGACCAAGCTTCATGAAAATTAAGACATTAATGTAAGAGAAATGGCCAGTATAATGTTGTGCGGCTATTTGGCGCTACAACTTTTGTTATAATAAAACTGCAACCTGGATAACTAAAATACAAGTAGACAGAGATTCTGCTTCAATTTCCAATCTTTATTGTAAGGCTGTTCGATACAATTATTTATACAATTTAAATATTTTATAATTTAGACAACAGTATTCTACAGACAACTTCACACTTCAGTTAGCATTACTCAAAAATCAAAAATATACTCAAAATAGTTTCCAAATTAAAACTTTGGGAATTGCTTTAATCAAAAATGTACGGGGAATGAATTAGCTCAAAAATATAAAAATGTGCTTTGTCATATATTAGCATAAAATCAAAACCACTGAGCTCAAAATAAAAACAAATTACTATATTAACAAACAAAAAGGGAATGCCCCATTTTCATTCTTGACTTAACAGGGAATCCTGCATTCTGATTGGTGAATCTCAATGTCACTGAAACTCGTGACGTCATATTATATATTTTAGCATGGCAATACACAGCTGTATTGCCTGTAACAATTTACAAACTCAAATCGTCCTGCCAAACTAAACCAAACTGTTTTTGAGACCCCAATACAGAATATGGTTTCCAATGATCTCTTTTGTATACATTGGTCATGCTAAACAAACGCATGTTCACATAATGTTTTCTATATGGAAACGTCATTTACTTAAGGGAATCATTACAACAAAAACATACTGATACGAAATGAATAAAAATATCTTACTGTTATGTAATATGAGATATGGTTCTAAAATCTAACTTTTTACATGACCAGCACATGCTGTCAACTTTGGTCTATTAAAAGTACACTATAATAAGGGGACTTAATTTAGCGCGGTTTGACTAAAAAGTGAACAC
Organism: Anadara kagoshimensis; assembly: GCA_021292105.1. NCBI lineage: Eukaryota > Metazoa > Mollusca > Bivalvia > Arcoida > Arcidae > Anadara > Anadara kagoshimensis. The sequence continues at coordinate 21,548,816 of CM037863.1, read as the reverse complement.
ATTTGAAAATAAAGTGTGATAACAATAAAACCAAATTTGTAATGCTTTTAAACGTCACTAATACTATGTTCTCAACATACTTCACCTTTCAACTGACTACATTATACAAAAATATAAGTAATGAAATGCTTTGAAAGTTAAAAATATCTTACTAATGAACATTAATGTTCTTAACTCAATGAAACATAACTTTACAAAAATGTGTAACACTTAAGACATAAAAAATGACTGACTCTTAAACTTTTACAATATAAGTGACTTAAATGTACTCACCTAAAATACAAGTAGACAGAGATTCTGCTTCAATTTCCAATCTTTATTGTAAGGCTGTTCGATACATTAATGATCAGAAATCTAGAAGCACCTTTTATAACCCCTCTGTCCCGTTTCTTACATAATTTAGGTGAGGCCACTTAAGGATCAAATGTAATTTTACCTTGTATAAAAACCAGCTTTTCCAGCCTAATTTCCCTTTAGGTGCCTTATTATTTTTCTGATAAAAACGCGCTTTTCTCGACGTGGCATGCCGCAAGGCAATGTCATCGATACGTTTGAACAATTTATTCTTGGACTAAATTATCGTTTTAGGCAATGAGAAAAACTAAAAATAGAAATAATTTGCGGTGACCAATAATAAATTGTAAATCAACGAGAGACTAAACAATAGTTGAAACATTTGAAATGTCAGCTTTTCACATTATAGAATTATATATTGGTCATTGCTATGAGTCTTTTACCAGTGTCATGAAATACTGTTTATTAACTATTAATTTATGTCTTCTAAAAAATGTCTTATTGCTAACCATGAATTATGGCTATTTCCAAAACAATAGTATTGTTTTGTATTTTAAATTGTAATTGAGTATTAATTTCAACTTATATAATAAAAGTAATTTTCTTAAAATATTATCAAATTCTGAAACTATGATTATTTCTGAATCTTATTTGCTTATTTTCTTAAAAATGAACTAATAAAAAATTATAAAAAATATTATTAACTAAATTCATTAAAATATCTATCCAATTATGGAATTCTATATACAATCAATAACACGGATTTTTACTAAATTCTGAAACTATGATTATTTCTGAATCTTATTTGCTTATTTTCTTAAAAATGAATTAATAAAAAATTATAAAAAATATTATTAACTAAATTCATTAAAATATCTATCCAATTATGGAATTCTATATACAATCAATAACACGGATTTTTACACCATGACAATAAACTGATTTGCTCAAAGTATGAAAAACGAACAAAATAATGAGTACTGTTTCTGTTACCATTCGCCTATTTGTATTTAAAATTTAAAGATGAAACAAATATGTTTTAAACATTTTTTATAAATTTGTTTTTACGAATGTGCTTGTTAAACCCCTTACTGTTTATAAAATTATCCATAAGTATATTACATACATAAGTCTTGAGTATTTGTATATTCTAATATACATGTACAATGTTTGTTTATTTTCTCAAAATTCACTTCACACTACAAGAAGTTAAATTTTCACTTCTGTTTTTTTCCAAATTTCACAAAGTTCAATATATGTCATAAGAAGATAGCTTACTAACAGAGATTCTGATTCATGAACTATCTGTCTATCATTAACCGTGGTACAGAATTCACAAAGAGTATTTTCTCTACTGGTCATATGGAGATATGAAAGAAACATGGTCACGTTAGAATACACCAAATTTTATGTAGCCACTGTGGTTTAGTGGTCTTAAGCACCAGAATGCAGACCAATGATCAGTCTTTCCGCCTAGGTTCAAATTCACCTGAGGAGATTCTATGTGAAAAAGGTTGTGTCAATTCGTTTGCTGTAGGCTTGGTACTGATTTCGAGCACTCTAGTTTTCTTCACCATCTTATAATGGATTTAAGTACTTTAAGTAAAAGAATCTTGATTGGTGAGCAAAACTGATTTACTCTTCTCAATAAATCAAAAAATTATCAAAATTGTCATTAAAGAATTCATTTTATTTAAGATTACAACTTTAAATCTATAATGCCACGTGTACAAGTTAACCTATAAAAAATCAAAATATTACAAATTTATTCTTATGTAGGACGACTGAGCTAGTCGTGGTGTTATAGTGTTATAGATATTAGAAATATATAATAAAATATATACTTCCAGACCGAATCTTTCAGCGAAGTTGTAGAAAGGTCACTTTTCAACCCGACAGGTTGGGTCTGATCTTCAGCTGGGGCACTTGGTGTGTAAAGAAATGATTTTTTTCTATGTGCTTCCTCCTTCCGGTTTTACTTGAAATTGAAATACATAATAAATATTCAAGTATTTGAGGTGAATAAGGAAGGTTTCACTATATGTTTTACTTCCCTGTTTAATGATATCAAATACTGATCAAATTACAGAACAAACGATTACTTTATAAAGTTCCAGTAACTGTTTAAAAAATATGTCAATCTTGTTACATGTCATGGTATGCTGTTTTTATTATTTATTAAAACATATTGATTGTACAATGTTTAATTTGTATGAGTAATGATAAACTTTTTTTTATCTACAGACAAAAATCTGAAGACATAGTTTACAATACAGATCTTATAAACTTAAAATTCATATCTTTGGTCCAATCACTACTGATGAGGAATAGTTGTTCAATGCGGCTGTCTAGAGCTATAAATCAAAACTGGTATAATATGTAATTACATATAATTAAGAGAAAAGACATAATTTGTAAGGTTTACAAATATCTTTGTTTAACCAAGTACAAACTGATTTGTATCAAAACATATCAGATAAGTTAAATCTGTTTACACTTGATTTAGTCAACCATGATCTTTTTGTCAGTTTATCAAATCTAAAAAGGGGTTGTATTGCCGAATGTTTTAAGGCGTAGTTTCCGTTTTAATTCGAACACTTTTTAGGTTTTTGCACATGTTTGTGGGAAATTCGTTTGCCGGCGGTGCGAGGCTGTCTTTGAGGACCCTGACTTCCTTCACGATCCATTAATGTATTGTCTTAATATAAGTTAATAAATCTGACTAGAGCGAAAAATGCAGAATTTATTGAATTATTCTTTAAGAGATGAAAACATAAACGGCTACATAGCATGTTTGAAATACCTACAACTAATGTCGTAAATGATGTGTCTAGGTGTTAAATTTATTTTTTTATAGAAAATAATATTTTTATGATACAAATAATATTTTTATGATACAATCAAAAACAAACATAAATAGAATTTTTATTCAGTTTATAAAGTTTCAATTTCGGTAATTGTATTTTGTAAATTTACATGTAGTTGTTTAAATAAACAAATATGTCCAATTAAAACGTTGATATGAATAAAAAGATTTAAAGACTGTCAAATAATCATTAAACCAGATAACTCTTCAAAATGAACACTAAATCTTTGTCTCTTAAACATATAATGACAGTCGTTATTCTTTGGCCTTCATGTAGATATTTGTTTAATTACAATGCGTGAGTAACACAAATGTTTTATAAAGAATCAGACGCCAATGTGAATACTAGTAATTATGTTTAAGTTGATATTTTACCAATATACTATTAAAGTTCTATAGTATTCATTAATGAATAAATGTTGTTTCTAAAAAAGCAGTTCACATTAGATTAGATATATGTTGTGGGTGTTTAACTTTCTCTTTGACTACCTTGCCAAGACTCACAAAGTTGAATACATCTGACCAGAAGGGAGATTGATAACGGAGCTTCTGATTCATGAACTGCATCTCTGTCATAAACCGTGGTAAAGAGTTTACTCAAAGTATTACATGTGTTGTCTCCACTATTCATACGGAGATATGAAAGAAACAGCATAGCGTATAAATACACCACTGGATGTATATGCACCACGTTAAGCGCGGAATGTTGAACAAGTACTTGTTCTATCTCTGATGGATAGAACTTGCAGTCTACATTACATGTATAACATCGAGAGAAAATGTTACATGCCAACTTTTGATTCAAAGTCAATCCTTTACCACACATTCTTTCAATATACGCTTGATCATCATATATGTCCATGCCAAATAGTCCGCAATAAAAAGTGCATAATTTTAATTTTTTCATGATTTTCTGAACAATTGTAACAACTTCCTTATATTCACTGTTCAAATAACACAACGTAGCAAGTAGTAACATCCCAGTACATTTATCAATGACCATGCAGTTGTGTAAAATAAAGGATTTGAATTCTTTTGTACGATTGTAACGGTTTTTATTAGACACATCTGTGACTTTTTGTTTATATAACAGTTGTACCAAGTAATACATTGTATCATGATATAAGAATGTAAGTATCGGTTTGTCTATATTACTGGTTGACGTTTGTATCATTTCAGCATTAACATCAAGTATCTTCATACTTTTGGTGATATCGCCAAAGGAATAAGATTTTCTTATTTTCATTATTTCCTCATCACAAAGATATTCCCTTTCTACATCAGTTATCACACTTCCTGTAAGTAATGTCTGTAACTCTGATAAACATGGAATCCGAAATAAACTATACAATCCCTCATGATAAAGTTCACTCAGATACCTAAGTAATATTCTACCTTTATCTCCACAAACCTTTCCCTCAAACATGTTATTGTCTTTGATGAAATAGTTAGGACAGTATTCATCTCTTACCCATTTGATTAATCTTCTAAAGCATGCCCAAAAACAATCGAGGACATTTTCTTTATTCCAAATGATAGGCTCTTCCTCGATACAATAAAACAAAGTGGTTTTTAAAAAATAGGAACAAAGTAAGTCCTTCACATCTACATTTGAATTTATAACATGTTTAAGATAAAGTTTCAATAATCCGTAGCATAAAAACTGGCAATGGTTCATGGAATGAACAAGTTTTTTCTCGGCAGTTGAAAAAGATATTCGCCATTGTATGTAACTGTATTGTGAATGTGGATTTCCCATTGGTACAATTAGGAACCCATCATGTACGATATCCGTAATTAAATTACGTGGTGGCCAGTTGTTATTTCTATGTCTACCAATCCATTCAGCTCCCACAGCAGGCCAAGACTTGCAGTGGAAACAATACAACAAATCACGTTCAACCTTAGAAGGTAATATTACAGTAGAACACGGCCCATGGGCTACTGCACTAGGGTTTACCTCTCGATTTATATCAACAATTGCGTCACGGAATAACAGACTAGACAAAACAAGACCACCGTCAGTTTCAGTCAGTGCCGACGAAAAGAGCTCATATTCGCTCAAACGTTCATGACAACGAAGTCGAGCAAATCCTGGTTTAATATCGGTTGTATCCATTACAATATCAGGATTCGATACTTCAACATTATTTGAACATGATACAGTTTTGTCCTTAAGTACAAACATAACATCTATATCACTTCCTGGTAGTGACAATCCTTCTGCCTGACTTCCACTAGATATACGAGTGCATAAGTTCTGGGAATAGATGGCACGATTCATAATTAAGTCACTTAATTCATACCACCGTCTTCTGGTGAGAACTTGCTCCTCTATTCCGACGAATCTACTCAGTTCATTCCAAATCATAACTGATGTGTTCTCCATGTTTAAACAAATTAAATGACTGTAGTCAGGAAAACACGACAAGATTGGGGAATTGCCACATTCTTATCAATCATATTTAATGTCGTTCGTAAAATCCCACGTGATCAATGTGACGTTTGTGATCTAGCTGTGAAGTAATCTGTAATCTAGCATGTTAAGTATGGTATGGTAGTCTACTAAGTGTTAATTGTTATCGGACATTTTAACAAATATCTCATATAGCTGACAGGGTAATAAAATATAACCTCGGTGGCCGAGTGATCTAAAACATATGTATACGGATCATAGCACCTCTCACCGACTAGGTTCGAACACATTGGGTATTGGCCTCAGTGTGTGAATGTCTTAGTTCGCTTGCAAAAAGTATGTGATTTTCTGCGGGCACTCCGGTTCCCTTTACTATTCATAAACAAGCCGTTTTGATATCAATAAAACAATTTTGACAGGTGCGATAAACACCATTATTCCACTCCAGTCTAATCCCATTTTAATACACAATGAACCTTTTATTAAACTCGAAAAATTTTAAACTAAAGGCAATTTGTCTTAAAACAACAAATATTACAAAGAAATAATATAAAATCATGCATGGGGAAGGTTAGTCACTTTTGTTATTTTGGTGTAGTTTTTTTTTCACGGATTTTAATGCTCATTAAATTACAGTTTTTGGACACGCGAGTATGTTGCGGATTTCTCGGCCTAATTAATCGTAAATTTGTTTCGAATATTCTCCAGTAAAACAATGCAAAATATATACTATTTTCATATCCGATTAAAATAACAAGTTTAAGAGTGACTGACTGAAGACCTTGTCATCCCTTATGATAACTAACATTCTTTCTAACACGTTTAAATGTCAGACAAAAATTCTCTGAGGTCCTGGACGCTCGACTAATGTACATTTATCTCCATTTTGAAAATGTAACTTATGGATAGTTAACAGCAATGTTCTATTGTTCTTAGGCTTGACCTAGTGACCTATATATCTACCCAATGTAACCTATATACCGACCTGACCTACTTTTTGTCAGGAGGGTAACAGTGGTTAAGTTGAATGTAGATTCGCTAAAAATGGTGACTTTTATTATATCTACAAGGTTTTACTATAGTTTAACCTACTAACCTAAATATTGAGCGAACATAACCAATACACCATATACACCATCTATTACGGGCTTAGCCAATAAAATTAGTTGTATTATTCTCATTCTAGCCACCTTATTCCATAAATAGCCACCAAATCCATTTTTTGTTCAGGTCCTCACAACTCACAAGTTTGCCGATCCTTTAGCAATATAGTCAAAAATCATGACGTTATTGTTAATTTTGGTCATATTTTTGCATCAAATATCGTCTTTAAGGTTTTATACCGAAAAATCAAGAAAGGTGACATATGTATTTCTTTACATTTTCAGAAAATTTAACCTCAGAACTACATTATGTTAGTTTTTCAAAAACTTGTAGGACAATCTGCTATTTTTCTACACATTTTCCAATTTTTCAGAGCCTGAAAAAATGAAATTTACCATTAATCCTATGTTAAAATCCCGACATTTTTGACGCTTTATAGCTAAAAAAGTAAAAAGGTGAACCCTATATTTTTTTACATTTTCAGGCGCGCCTCAAAAAGTTTTACAGATATGGATAAAATCAGAAACTTGTAGGATAGTGCCTATTTGTACCACTTGGCCTTAAGATCGGTAAAGGAATATTGATTTCAGACTAGAAATTTAGTTTTAATATCACGTGTTAAGGATAACCTTTAAAAGGTTTTCATTCTATAACTTATTTCGTGGCTAACATTATAAACCTAATTTTAGTAACAGGAAGATTTTTAACAAATCTTGGTTGTTGAATAAACATAAACAGAAACTGAAGAAAAAATTCCAATTTTTGTGTATCCGTCGTGATAAGTGGTTAATTTCCTCTTTTCGATGATATCATATTTAATCAATTATTTTATTTAACTCCGGAAAATGAAGTTTTTTATAGTAATGTTATTTGCTATTGTATTGTTTGCTATAATAAGATGATGTTAATGGCATTATTATCTTTAGACAGATTTCATTCTCGATTTAAAAAGTATCAGTTAAATCTTGTGCCACATACTGATCAAATAACAAAACAAACGCTTACCTTGTAAAGTTCTAGTAGCTTAAGTCACATGGTATGTTGTATTAATTAAACTATACAAATTGTACAATATTATATTTAAATTGTAGGAAATATTGATAACCCTCTATATTTAGAGAGACAAATGTGTAGACATTAAAGAGTATTGTTAAACTTACATTTATCTAAAAACTAAAATATGTAGAAATTGTTAACGTTACACATCAAAAATAAACTAAATAATCCGAAGTACAATCCGGAACAAAGATAAAACTTTTAAACTGACAAGTTAAGTTAAACACGTACACTTCCACCAGGGATGTGAGGCGGGGTGTTCGGAAGGGTAAGCACCTCCTGTTTAGCAAGATACACCCGATATCTTAACATGACAGTAAACATAAAACAAACAAATTGTACAATATATGAATTATAGGGAGCATTGTAAATCCTGATTTTTATCTATAAACTAAAACTGTATACATTGATAACGTAACAAATCAATATGCCGGTACAATATAAAAAGTGTAGGGAGTAATAATATTTATCTGTATATCTTATTTTGCATAGTATATATAGTTTTGTATTACTGGTTTCGTATTGTTTGTATTCAATCACACGAAACATGATATAGATAAAGAGTTTTAAATGCTGTCAAATCATCAATGAACCACAAAAATGCACATGCACATTACCTCTTACTGACTGTGTGTTAAAGATGTCGCGAAATCAAACAAAACAAATCAACGCCAATATTTGGGGCGTAATATTTTTAATTTAATAAAAGCTTTTATTTGACTTTAAATCAGTACAGAAATATTGATTTCAGACAAGAATATGAAAGTTTTAGAATTAGGTGTGCAGTCTAATCTTTAAAATGTTTTCATTTTATAAACTATTTCGTAGATAACATTTAAACCTACTTTTTAATACCAGGAAGATTTTCTAACATATCTTCCTTGTTTAATAAATATGAACAACAACTGAAGAAAAAAATCCCTATTTTTGTCTTTCCGTCGTGATAAGTGGTAAATTTCCTCTTTTCGATGATATTATATTTAAAACATATTTATATAAACTCCAGGAAATGGAGATTTTGTTGATAGTAACGTTTTTTGCTAATGTATTGTGTTGCTATCATAAGATTATGTTAATGTCATTATAATCTTTAACCAGATTTGCATAAAAAAGATCTTTTATACCAAAAGAAGATGTTTTATTTTCATTTTTGAAACTCTTACTTCAATTCTTTGCCACATACTAAACAAATAACAGAAAAAAACATTTAGTATTCAAGTTCTAGTAGCTGTTTAAGAACTACACCATTCCGGTTACAAGCCATTGTATGTTGTATTCATTAAAACATAAAAAATAAACAATGTTTAATTTGCATTGGTATTGATAAACCTAAATTAATATACAGACAAAAATTGTAGAAAAATTGTCCATAACAGATTTTATAAATGGTGATTAACTTATTATGTATACTCATATTTGAATAAAATTCATCACATCCATGTATGAATTCACTAATTACTTATCAAAATCCATTACTTATTGTCATTCATTAACGATATAAATAAGATTATAGATAAGATAGAGACAAGATATATAATATACAAATACCTTTGTTTAAATGAGTATAAATTGAATTTTATCAAAACAAATATGTTAATATGTTTACACTTGATATACTCAACTATGATCTTATTGTCAGTTTATAAAATCAAAAAAGGGGTTGTGTTTCCGAGTGCTCTAAAGTAAATCGTCCGTTTAGGTTCGAATCATATTAAGGATTTTTGTATATGAAAATATCAGACAATTGTCTGCGGTTGGAGGTTGTCTATGAACACTCCAGATTCTTTCATTCTTGTTATCAGTGAAATGACGGGGGCACAAAACAAAGAATTTATATGACTGCTAAAAAGAACTGACAAACTTTTTCAAGATTTGAATCAGCAATTCGATGAGAGTCGCTCTTTAATGAATTGTATGAAAGGAGCTCCGATTTTTTTTCAAAAATCAACATAAACAACATTTGGTGATTTGATCGTATTTTTAAAAATGTTATAGGACTCTATGCTTTAATCATTATATTTCATAAAAAACAAACATACTAATCTATGCCCTAATCACAATTCAGAAGTAAGAACTTCGGAACTGATAAATTAGGTAAGATACGTGAATTTTAACCACGGAAGTAAGTACGGGTGCTCCGAAAGGGTAACAACCCCTTGTTTACGTCAGGTGTCTAATTTATTATTTTTCCTAAGAATAAATAATTTCGTTTAAACTATTAATTTTAAAAAATACCAGAATTACTATATTAATTCAAGAATTCAATAAAGGCTGCAAGATAGTTTAAAACCAGTGGAGACATATTAATTTTACAACATAAACCAAACCTGTTTGAATTTTGCAGCACTACATCACTAGACTAGATCCTTTCAGAATATAATGATATAAATACAAAATGCATTATTTATAAAAAGATATACAGTTTGTAAGGTTAACATAAAATTGAGTATAAATGATCATATTATATACATAGATTAAGAGTATCAGATCATAATGTTTGGTATGTTTAACTTGAATAGCTCAAAACTCTCTAGATATTATAGGTTGTTTATCAAATATACAAGGGAAGAGAGGCCAGGTGCTCTTGAGTGGTAAGCCTGGAAATATCATACTTATCAACAATACTGTGTTGACGGTAATGTTAACAAATATCTCTGTTAAATAAGAATTTACTTTTAAAACATATATATTATATATATACATATATTTCAATATACGCTTGATCATTATATATTTCCATGCCATATTGTCCGAAATAAAAAGTGCATAATTTAAAATTGTTCATGGTTTCCTGAAAAATTGTAACAACTTCCTTATATTCGCTGTTCAAATAACACAACGTAGCAAGTAGTAACATCCCTGTACATTTATCAATGTCCATGCAGTTGTGTAAAATAAAGGATTTTAATTCTTTTGTACGATTATAACGGCTTTTATTAGATCTATCTGTGACTATTTGTTTATATAACAGTTGTACAAGTCATACATTGTATCATGATATAACAATGTAAGTATCAAATTGTCTATATTACTGGTTGACGTTTGTATCATTTCAGCATTAACATCAAGTACCTCCATACTCTTGGTAATATCATTAGGAGAATAAGATGCTTTCACTTTCATTATTTCCTCATCACAAAGACACTCCCTTTCTGCATCAGTTATCACACTTCTTTGTAATGCCCGTGACTCTGATAAACAAGGAATCCGAAATAAACTATACAATCCCTCATGATAAAGTTCACTCAAATACCTTAGCAATATTCTACCTTTATATCCACAAACTTTACCCTCAAACATGTTATTGTCTTTGATGAAATAGTTAGGACAGTATTCATCTCTTACCCATTTGAATAATCTCCTAAAGCATGTCCAAAAACAATCAAGAAAATTTTCTTTATTCCAAATGATAGGTTCCTCCTCAAAACAATAAAACAGAGCTGTTTTTAAAAAATAAGAACAAAGTAAGTCCTTTAAATCTACATTTGAATTTATAACATGTTTCAGATATAGTTTCAATAATGCGTAGCATAAAAACTGGCAATGGTTCATCGAATGCACCAGTTTTTTCTCGGCAGTTGAAAAAGATATTCGCCATTGTAAGTAACTGTATTGTGAATGTGGATTTCCTATTGGTACAATTAGGAACCCATCATGTACGATATCCGTAATTAAATTTCGTGGTGGCCAGTTGCTATTTCTATGTCTATCAATCCATTCAGCTGCCACAGTAGGCCAGATCTTGCAGTGGAAACAAAACAACATATCACGTTCAACCATAGTAGGTAATACTACAGTAGAACACGGTCCATGGGCTACTGAATTAGGGTGTTCCTCTCGACTTATATCAACAACTGCGTCACGGAATAACAGACTAGACAAAACAAGACCACTGTCAGTTTCAGTCAGTGCCGACGAAAAGAGCTCATATTCGCTCAAACGTTCTTGACAACGAAGTCGAGCAAATCCTGGTTTAATATCGGTTGTATCCATTATAATATCAGGATTCGATACCTCAACATTATTTGAGCTAGATACAGAAATACCGTTAAATACATACATCAAATCTATGTCACTTCCTGGTAGTGACAATCCTTCTGCCTTACTTCCACTAAATATACGAGTGATGGGGAGCTGGGAACGGATCACACGATTCAGAATTAAGTCATATAATTCATACTGCCGTCTTCTGATACTAACTTGCTCCTCTATTCCAACAAATCTACACAGTTCATTCCATATCATTACCGATATATCCTCCATGTTTAAACAAATTAAATAACTGCAGTCAGGTAAACACGGCAAGATTGGGGAATACCCAAATTCCAATGATTGATCTTTAATATGTTATATAGCGTGTTGTTCGTAAAATCTCACGTGATCAATGTTATCTGTGTGATCTAGCTGTGTAGTAATCTGTAATAAGATTTTAATATCTAGCATGTTCCATATGGTATGGCAGTCTACTAAGTGTTAATTGTTATCGGACATTTCAAGAAATATCTCCTATAGCTGACAGTGTAATAAAACATAACCTTGGTCGCCGAGTGATCTAAAACATGTGTATACGGATCACAGCACCGCTCACCGACTAGGTTAGAATCACATTTAATATTGTCCTCATATGTATACGGATCATAGAAACTCTCACCGACTAGGTTAGAATCACATTTGATATTGGCCTCATATGTATACGGATCATAGCACCACTCACCGACTAGGTTAGAATCACATTTAATATTGGCCTCATATGTATACGGATCATAGTACCTCTTATCGACTAAGTTCGAACACATTGGGTATTGGCCTCAGTGTGTGAATATCTTTGTTTGCTTGCATAATGTAGATGATTTTCTGCGGGCACTCCGGTTCCCTTTTACTATTCATAAACAAGCCGTTTTAATATCAATAAAACAATTTTGACAGGTGCGATAAACGCCATTATTACACTCCAGTCTAATCCCATTGTAATCAACAATAAAAATTTTATTTAACTCGAAAAATTTTAAACTCAAGGGAATTTGTGTTAAAACAACAAATATTACAAAAAAATAATATAAAATCATGCATGGGGAAAGTAAGTCACATTTATTATTTTGGTGTAGTTTTTTTCACGGATTTTATTGCTCATTAAATTACAGTTTTTTGAACACGCGTGTATGTTTCGGGTTTCTCGGCCTAATTAATCGTAAATTTGTTTCGAATATTCTACAGTAAAACAATGCAAAATATATACTATTTTCATATCCGATTAAAATAACAAGTTTAAGAGTGACTGACTGAAGACCTTGTCATCCCTTATGATAACCAACATTCTTTCTAAAACGTTTAAATGTCAGACAAAAATTCTCTGAGGTCCTGGACGCTCGACTAATGTACATTTATCTCCATTTTGAAAATGTAACTTATGGATAGTTAACAGCATTGTTCTATTGTTCTGTGACTGACATACAAATGAATTGGTCCAGCGCATTTGAAGAAAAATATTTTGAGCGATTCTGATTAAGATAACCAATGGTTTTCACCTCTAGAGTGTTTACCAGCATCATTTGCTTACCAAATGTTCTTACAACATTTTTCTTAGGCTTGACCTAGTGACCTATATATCTACCCAATGTAACCTATATACTGACCTGACCTTCTTTTTGTTAAGAGAGTAACAGTGGTTAAGTTGAATGTAGATTCGATAAAAGTGGTGACTTTTATCATATTTACAAGGTTTTACTATGGTTTAACCTACTAACCTAAATATTGAGCGAACATAACCCATACACCATATACACAACCTTTTACCGCCTTAGCCATTAACATTAGTTGTTTTATTCATATTTTAGCCACCTTATTCCATAAAAAGCCACCAAATCCATTTTTTGTTCAGGTCGTAACAACTCTATCTAGCGATGTCTTTTTAAAGTCTCTGTACCTCATGCAATGGTGCTTCTCTGAGCTAAGCCACTCTATCGAGTGGTATTATTTTGGCCCTTCTCATTCAAACAAGTGGTATCGATCGGGACTGGCCATTTCATCCCGCGGTGCAGTTACTGGCTAAGTAACCCCATCTAGTTGTGATCGTTGTTTAGTCACCTTATTTACAAACCAGCCACCTAATTCAGCGGAGCCGCCAGGGTGCCGAACCATTCCAATATATTTGGACCACTTATCAAATAATTTTATAAAAGAATCTGTTGATTATCTTTAAACAAAATCGTCATTATATGACATTACATTACATAGACTATTTTGAAACGTGTTGTAAAACTGAAACAATTACTTTGAAAACCCTGATAAGGATATCGGTTATTGTGGACAACAAAATGCTTTAACAAATATTCAATCACTTTCGAGGCGTGATTCTCAAGAGTAGTTCACTGTAAACCAAATTTTATTCGCGGATATTAACTTTCAAAAATCTCTTACCAAAATCATTTGCCGACTATTAATTTTTGCGATATCGGCTGGTATTTGGTATGTATTAAACCATTTTCGAAAAGAAATTCGCGACGATTAACTTTCGCGATTATTTTGTCCTCGCGAATCATGCGAAAGTTAGTCGCACTCAAATAAAAACTGGTTTTCAGTAGTCCAATATGTACACAACCCAATGTAGAGGTTCTTGCCAATGTCAATATTTGGGGTGTAATATTGTAAATTTATCAAGGCCCTCAAAAAGTTTTATGGCCGTCATCGCAGTATTGTTGATAAGTTTGATGTCTCTGTGTCCAGGATTGCCTTGGATATATTTGACGTCTCATAGTTCCGTGTTCCTATCACACAATTTTGATTACACACGTGACGGGTGTAGCTAGCTAAAAAGGAGGTGCTTACCCTTCCGGAGCACCCGGCCTCACTTCCCTGGTGGAAGTTCACGTGTCTAACATAACTTGTCAGTTCCAAAGTTTTTACTTTGCTTCTGGATTGTGATTCGGAAAAGGATTAGTATGTTTGTTTTTGACGCTTACTTTGTAAAGTTCTAGTAGCTTTAGTCACATGTTATGTTGTATTAATTAAACTATAAAAATTGTACAATATTATATTTAAATTGTAAGAAATATTGATAACCCTCCATATTTAGAGAGAAAAATGTGTAGACATTAAAGAGTATTGTTAAAATTACATTTATCTAAAAACTAAAATATGTAGAAATTGATAACGTTACACATCAAAAACAAACTAAATAATCTATGTCCGAAGTACAATCCGGAAACAAAGATAAAACTTTTAAACTGACAAGTTAAGTTAAACACGTACACTTCCACCAGGGATGTGAGGCGGGGTGTTCCGGAGGGGTAAGCACTTCCTGTTTAGGAAGATACACCCGATATCTTAACATGACAGTAAACATAAAACAAACAAATTGTACAATATATGAAATATAGGGAGCATTGTAAATCCTGATTTTTATCTATAAACTAAAACTGTATACATTGATAACGTAACAAATCAATATGGCGGTACAAGTGGGACAATAACAAAAGTGTAGGGAGTAATAATATTTATATGTATATCTTATTTTGCATAGTATAAATAGTATTGCATTACAGATTTCGTATTGTTTGTATTCAATCACACGAAACATGATATAGATTAAGAGTTTTAAATGCTGTCAAATCACCAATGAACCACAAAAATGCACATTACCTCTTACTGACTTTGTGTTAAAGATGTCCGCGAAATCAAACAAAACCCCCCATATTTATATCATTCATTGTGTTAAAAGATGAAAAACCTATGTCGCATGCAAAATATCTAGTATTAACTGTTTTCATAAATAATACACATTGTTTGTATGTAATTTGATTTGGTATTGAAACAAATTGTTTAAATTATATTTTCATCTTGAACATACGTATATAGTGTTTCAAAAACAGTTATTGCACAGTGTAAATATTAACATTATACGAAGAGGTTTAGGTAAAAGAATTTATGAAAAGAACGTTTATATGAATTAAAGGGGTTAAACCAAGCTTTATGGAAATTAAACCACTGCGGTAGCTCAGATGGTAGAGTGCTCGCTCCGTAAGTGGGAGGTCATGGGTTCTGTCCCAGGACGGCTCTAACCCAAGACTTGAAAGTGGGTATTGACTGTTCTTTCGCTAAGCACTCGGCATTACGAAATAAAAGTCACGGATGGAAACTTCAAATAAACAAAGTCCCGTGTCACGGTGGGCTTGTCACGCCAAAGAACCCTGCTGTACAATGCCATGAGCGCAACGCACATGCAAAATTTCTGTACCTTCGCCTATAGCTGTCGACGTCTCGATATAAATGACATATTTTTGACTAGGACGTTAAACACCATTACTCAACTCAACTCTTCCTGAAAACTAAGACATCGATGTAAGAGAAATGATCAGTATAAAGTGGTTTGTTGAAAGTCTTAAAATCGAACGAAAAAATGAACACCATTTCTCTTAACATTTGACTATTTGTATTTTAAATTTAAAGATGCTTTAAACATTTTTTATAAATTTGTTTTTACGAATGTGCCTGTTAAACGCTTTACTGTTTACAAAATCATCCATAAGTATTGAGTATTAGTGTATTCTAATATATATTTACAATGTTTGTCCATTTTCTAAAAATTCACTTTAAACTACAGACGTTAAATCTTCGCTACTATTTTTTGCCAAGTTTAACAAAGTTTAATAAACACATGTATGTCATAAGAAGATAGCTTACTAACATAGATTCTGATTCATGAACTATCTGCCTATCATTAACCGTGATACAGAGTTCACAAATAGTATTACTCGTATTGTCTCTACTGGTCACATGGAGATATGAAAGAAACATGGTCACGTTAGAATAAACCAAATCTTAAGTGACCACTGTGGTTCAGTGGTCTAAAGCACCAGAATGCAGATAAATGATCAGTCTTTCCATCTAGGTTCAAATTCACCTGAGGAGATTCGATATGAAAAAGTTTGTGTCAATTCGTTTGCTGTAGGCTTGTTACTGTTATCGAGCACTCTAGTTTTCTTCACCATTCAATAATGGTTTTAAGTACTTTAAGTAAAATAATCTTGATTGGTGAGAAAAACTGATTTACACTTCTTAATAAATCAAAAAAATTATCAAAATTGTCATTAAAGAATTCATTTTATTTAAGATTACAACTTTATATCTATAATGTCACGTGTACAAGTTAACCTATAAAAGATCTAAATTTTACAAATTTATTCTTATGTAGGACGACTGAGCTAGTCGTGGTGTTATAGTGTTATATATATTAGAAATATTTAATAAAATATATACTTCCAGACCGAATCTTTCAGCGAAGTTGTAGAAAGGTCACTTTTCAAACCGAAAGGTTGGGTTCGATATTCAGCTGGGGCACTTCGTCTGAAAGAGTTGATTTTTTCTAAGTTCTTCCTCCTTCCGGTTTCACTTGAAATTGAAATACATAATAAATATTCAAGTACTTGAGGTGAATAAGGAAGGTTTCACTATATGTTTTACTTCCCTGTTTAATGATATCAAATACTGATCAAATTACAGAACAAACGATTACTTTATAAAGTTCCAGTAACTGTTTAAAAAATATGTCAATCTTGTTACATGTCATGGTATGCTGTATTTTATTATTAAAACATATTGATTGTTCCATGTTTAATTTGTATGAGTAATGATAAACATATCTTTATCTACAGACAAAAATCTGTAGACATAGTTTACAATACAGATCTTATAAACTTAAAATTCATATTTTGGTCCAAGCACTACTAATGAGGAATCGTGGTTCAAAGCGGCTGTCTAGAGCTATAAATCAAAACTGGTATAATATGTAATTACATATAATTAAGAGAAAAGACATAATTTGTAAGGTTTACAAATACTTTTGTTTAACCTAGTACAAACTGATCTGTATCAAAACATACCAGATAAGTTAAATCTGTTTACACTTGATTTGGTCAACCATGATATTTTTGTCAGTTTATCAAATCTAAAAAGAGGTTGTGTTGCCGAATGTTTTAAGGCGTAGTTTCCGTTTTAATTCGAACACTTCTTAGGTTTTTGCACATGTTTGTGGGGAAATTCGTTTGCCGGCGGTGGAAGGCTGTCTTTGAGGACCCTGACTTCCTTCACAATCCATTAATAGATTGTCTTGATATAAGTAAATAAATCTGACTTGGGCGAAAAACGCAGAATTTATTGGATTATTATTTTAAGAGATGAAAACATAAACGGCCACATAACATGTTTGTAATACCTACAACTAAAGTAGCAAATGATGTGTCTATGTGTTAAATTTATTTTTTTATACAAAATACTATTTTTATGATACAAAATGGAATTTTTATTCAGTTTATAAAGTTTTAATTTGGGTAATTGTATTCTGTAAATTTACATGTAGTTGTTAAAATAAACGAATATGTCCAATTAAAAGGTTGATATGAATAAAAAGATTTAAAGACAGTCAAATAATAATTAAACCAGAAAAACTCTTCAAAATGAACACTAAATCTTCGTCTCTTAAACATATAATAACAGTCGTTATTCTTTGGCCTTCATACAGATATTTGTTTAGTTACAATGTGTGAGTAACACAAATGTTTTATAAAGAACCAGACGCCAATGTGAATATTAGGAATTATGTTTAAGCTGATATTTTACCAATATACTAGTTAAGTTCTATAGTATTCATTAATAAATAAGTATATTTTACAGTTTGTATTTGCAATATCCATTTGTTTCTTGTTTTTAAAAAAGCAGTTTACATTAGATTAGATGTATTTTGTAAGTTTTTTAACTTTCTCTTTGACTACCTTGCCAAGATTCACAAAGTTGAATACATCTGACTAGAAGGGAGATTGATAACGGAGCTTCTGATTCATCAACTACATCCCTGTCATAAACTGTGGTATAGAGTTTACTTAAAGTATTACACATTTTCTCTCTATTATTCATACGGAGATATGAAAGAAACAACAAAGCGTATGAATACAGCAGTGGATGTATAAATACAAAACTGAGCGCGGAATGCTGAACAAGTTCTTTTTCTATCTCTGATGGATAGAACTTGCAGAATATTTTACATGTATACTGTTGAGCGAAAATGTTACATGCTAACTTTTGATTCAAAGTCAATCCTTTACCACACATTCTTTCAATATACGCTTGATCATCATATATTGCCATGCCATATTGTCCGAAATAAAAAGTGCATAATTTAAAATTTTTCATGATGTCCTGAACAATTGTAACAACTTCCTTATATTCGCTGTTCAAATAACACAACGTAGCAAGTAGTAACATCCCTGTACATTTATAAATGTCCATGCAGTTGTGTAAAATAAAGGATTTCAATTCTTTTGTACGATTATAACGGCTTTTATTAGATCTATCTGTGACTATTTGTTTATATAACAGTTGTACGAACTGATGCATTGCATCATGATATAACAATGTTAGTATCAGTTTGTCTATATTACTGGTTGACGTTTGTATCATTTCAGCATTAACATCAAGTATCTTCATACTCTCGGTGATATCATGAAAGGCAGCTTTACTTATTTTCATTATTTCCTCATCACAAAGACATTCCCTTTCTACATCAGTTATCACACTTCCTGTAAGTACTGTCTGTAACTCTGATAAACATGGAATCCGAAATAAACTATACAATCCCTCATGATAAAGTTCACTCAGATACCTAAGTAATATTCTACCTTTATCTCCACAAACCTTACCCTCAAACATGTTATTGTCTTTGATGAAATAGTTAGGACAGTATTCATCTCTTACCCATTTGATTAATCTTCTAAAGCATGTCCAAAACAATCGAGGACATTTTCTTTATTCCAAATGATATGCTCCTCCTCGATACAATAAAACAAAGTGGTTTTTAAAAAATAAGAACAAAGTAAGTCCTTCAAATCTACATTTGAATTTATAACATGTTTAAGATAAAGTTTCAATAATGCGTAGCATAAAAACTGGCAATGGTTCATGGAATGAACAAGTTTTTTCTCGGCAGTTGAAAAAGATATTCGCCATTGTATGTAACTGTATTGTGAATGTGGATTTCCCATTGGTACAATTAGGAACCCATCATGTACGATATCCGTAATTAAATTACGTGGTGGCCAGTTGTTATTTCTATGTCTACCAATCCATTCAGCTCCCACAGCAGGCCAAGACTTGCAGTGGAAACAATACAAGAAATCACATTCAACCTTAGAAGGTAATACTACAGTAGAACACGGTCCATGGGCTACTGCACTAGGGTTTACCTCTCGACTTATATCAACAATTGCGTCACGGAATAACAGACTAGACAAAACAAGACCACTGTCAGTTTCAGTCAGTGCCGACGAAAAGAGCTCATATTCGCTCAAACGTTCATGACAACGAAGTCGAGCAAATCCTGGTTTAATATCGGTTGTATCCATTACAATATCAGGATTCGATACTTCAACATTATTTGAACATGATACAGTTATGTCCTTAAGTACAAACATAACATCTATATCACTTCCTGGTAGTGACAATCCTTCTGCCTTACTTCCACTAGATATACGAGTGCATAGGTTCTGGGAATAGATGGCACGATTCATAATTAAGTCACTTAATTCATACCACCGTCTTCTGGTGAGAACTTGCTCCTCTATTCCGACGAATCTACTCAGTTCATTCCAAATCATAACTGATGTGTTCTCCATGTTTAAACAAATTAAATGACTGTAGTCAGGAAAACACGACAAGATTGGGGAATTGCCACATTCTTATCAATCATATTTAATGTCGTTCGTAAAATCCCACGTGATCAATGTGACGTTTGTGATCTAGCTGTGAAGTAATCTGTAATCTAGCATGTTAAGTATGGTATGGTAGTCTACTAAGTGTTAATTGTTATCGGACATTTTAACAAATATCTCATATAGCTGACAGTGTAATAAAATATAACCTCGGTGGCCGAGTGATCTAAAACATATGTATACGGATCATAGCACCTCTCACCGACTAGGTTCGAACACATTGGGTATTAGCCTCAGTGTGTGAATGTCTTAGTTCGCTTGCATAAAGTAGGTGATTTTCTGCGGGCACTCTGGTTCCCTTTACTATTCATAAACAAGCCGTTTTGATATCAATAAAACAATTTTGACAGGTGCGATAAACACCATTATTCCACTCCAGTCTAATCCCATTGTATTACACAATGAACCTTTTATTAAACTCGAAAAATTTTAAACTCAAGGCAATTTGTCTTAAAACAACAAATATTACAAAGAAATAATATAAAATCATGCATGGGGAAGGTTAGTCACTTTTGTTATTTTGGTGTAGTTTTTTTTGACGGATTTTAATGCTCAATAAATTACAGTTTTTGGACACGCGTGTATGTTGCGGGTTTCTCGGCCTAATTAATCGTAAATTTGTTTCGAATATTCTCCAGTAAAACAATGCAAAATATATACTATTTTCATATCCGATTAAAATAACAAGTTTAAGAGTGACTGACTGAAGACCTTGTCATCCCTTATGATAACTAACATTCTTTCTAACACGTTTAAATGTCAGACAAAAATTCCTTGACGCTCGACAATGTACATTTATCTCCATTTTGAAAATGTAACTTATGGATAGTTAACAGCAATGTTCTATTGTTCTTAGGCTTGATCTAGTGACCTATATATCTACCCAATGTAACCTATATACCGACCTGACCTACTTTTTGTCAAGAGGGTAACAGTGGTTAAAATGAATGTAGATTCGCTAAAAATGGTTACTTTTATTATATTTCATATTCTAGCCACCTTATTCCATAAATAGCCACCACATTTATTTTTTGTTTAGACCCTAACAACTCTATCTAGCGATGTCTTTTCGGAGTCTCTGTACCTCATGCAATGGTGCTTATCTGGGCTAAGCCACTCTATCGAGTGGTATTGTTCTGGCCCCCTTATTCAAACCAGTGGTATCGATCGGGGACTGGCCATTTCATCCCGCGGTGCAGTTACCGGCCAAATAACTCCATCTAGTTGTGATCGTTGTCTAGTCACCCCATTTGCAAACCACCCACCTGATTCAGCGGTTCCGCCAGGATGCCAAACCATTCGAATATATTTGGATCACTTATCAAATAGTTTTATAAAAGAATCTGTTGATTATCTTTAGACAAAATCGTCATTATATGACATTACATTACATAGACTATTTTGAAACGTGTTGTGAAACAAACAATTACATTGAAAACCCTGATAAGTATATCGGTTATTGTGGACAAAAACATGCTTTAACAAATATTCAATCACAGGCGTTATCCTCAAGAGTAGTTCACTGTAAACCAAATTTTATTCGCGGATATTAACTTTCGAAAATCTCTTACCAAAATGATTTCCAGACTATTAATTTTTGCAATATCGACTCTAGCTGAATATTTGGTATGAATAAAACCATTTTCGAAAAGAAATTCGGGACGATTTTGTTCTCCCGAATCACGCGAAATTTAGTCGCACTCGAATAAAAACTGGTTTTCAGTTGTCCAAGATGTAACAACCTAATGTAGAGTTTCTTACCAATGTCAATATTTGAGGCGTTATAAAACCTTTTATGTGACTTAAGATCGGTACAGAAATATTAATTTCAGACTAGAATTTTAAAGTTTCAATATCACGTGTTAAGGATAACCTTTAAAAGGTTTTCATTCTATAACTTTTCGTAGCTTACATTATAAACCTAATTTTAGTAACAGGAAGATTTCTAACAAATCTTCGTTGTTGAATAAACATAAACAGAAACTGAAGAAAAAATCCAATTTTTGTGTATCCGTCGTGATAAGTGGTTAATTTCCTCTTCGATGATATCATATTTAATCAATAATTTAACTAATTCCGGAAAATGCAGTTTTTATAGTAACGTTTTTTTGCTATTGTATTGTTTGCTATAATAAGATGATGTTAATGACATTGCTATCGTTAGACAGATTTCACTCTCGATTTAAAAAGTATAAGTTAAATCTTGTGCCACATACTGATCAAATAACAAAACAAACGCTTACTTTGTAAAGTTCTAGTAGCGTTAGTCACATGGTATGTTGTATTAATTAAACTATACAAATTGTACAATGTTATATTTAAATTGTAGGAAATATTGATAACCCTCCATATATAGAGAGAAAAATGTGTAGACATTAAAGAGTATTGTTAAACTTACATTTATCTAAAAACTAAAATATGTAGAAATTGATAACGTTACACATCAAAAACAAACTAAAAATCTATGTCCGAAGTACAATCCGGAAACAAAGATAAAACTTTTAAACTGACAAGTTAAGTTAAACACGTACACTTCCACTAGGGATGTGAGGCGGGGTGTTCCGGAGGGTAAGCACTTCCTGTTTAGCAAGATACACCGATATCTTAACATGACAGTAAACATAAAACAAACAAATTGTACAATATATGAATTATAGGAGCATTGTAATCCTGATTTTTATATAAAACTAAAACTGTATACATTGATAACGTAACATCAATATGGCGGTACAATATAAAAGTGTAGGGAGTAATAATATTTATCTGTATTTTATTTTGCATAGTATATATAGTATTGTATTACTGATTTCGTATTGTTTGTATTCAATCACACGAAACATGATATAAAGAAAGAGTTTTAAATGCTATCAATCATTAATGAACCAAAAATGCAATTACTCTTACTGACTTTGCGTTAAAGAGTAAGAGAAATTAAACAAAAAATTTATATCATTCATTGTGTTTAACGACAAAAAACCTATGTCGCATGCAAAATATCTAGTATTAACTGTTTTCATAAATATACACATTGTTGGTATGTAAATTATTTAGTATTGAAACAAATTGTTTAAATGCTATTTTTATCTTGTATATAGTTATATAGTGTTCCAAAACAGTTATTGCACCGTGTAAATATTAACAATACACGAAGAGGTTAGATAAAAGAATTAGTATGATAGAACGAATATATGAATAAAAGGGTGATGAACACTTCTAAATAATGATTGCATCAGAAAATGTCAACATTACACACATACCTCATATTTTGTGCTAAACATACCGACCAAGCTTCATGAAAATTAAGACATTAATGTAAGAGAATGGCCAGTATAAACTGATTTGCTCAAAGTATGAAAAACGAACAAAATAATGAGTACTGTTTCTGTTACCATTCGCCTATTTGTATTTAAAATTTAAAGATGAAACAAATATTTTTAAACATTTTTTATAAATTTGTTTTTACGAATGTGCTTGTTAAACTCCTTACTGTTTATAAAATTATCCATAAGTATATTACATACATAAGTCTTGAGTATTTGTATATTCTAATATACATGTACAATGTTTGTTCATTTTCTCAAAATTCACTTCACACTACAGAAGTTAAATTTTCACTTCTGTTTTTTTTTCCAAATTTCACAAGTTCAATATATGTCATAAGAAGATAACTTACTAACAGAGATTCTGATTCATGAACTATCTGCCTATCATTAACCGTGGTACAGAATTCACAAAGAGTATAACTTGTATTGTCTCTACTGGTCACATGGAGATATGAAAGAAACATGGTCACGTTAGAATACACCAAATCTTAAGTGACCACTGTGGTTCAGTGGTCTTAAGCACCAGAATGCAGACCAATGATCAGTCTTTCCACCTAGGTTCATATTCACCTGAGGAATTCGATGTGAAAAAGTTTGTGTAATTCGTTTGCTGTAGGCTTGGTACTGATTTCGAGCACTCTAGTTTTCTTCATTATCCAATAATGGTTTTAAGTACTTTAAGTAAAAGAATCTTGATTGGTGCAAAACTGATTTACTTTTCGCATAAATCAAAAATTATCAAAATTGTCATTAAAGAATTCATTTTATTTAAGGTTACAACTTTAAATCTATAATGTCACGTGTACAAGTTAACCTATAAAAGATCTAAATTTTACAAATTTTTCTTGTGTAGGAGGACTGAGCCAGTCGCGGTGTTATAGTGTTATATATATTAGAAATATATAATAAATGATATACTTCCAGACCGAATCTTTCAGCGAAGTTGTAGAAAGGTCACTTTTCAACCCGAAAGGTTGGGTTTGATCTTCAGCTGGGGCACTTGGTGTGTAAAGAAATGATTTTTTTCTAGGTGCCTCCTCCTTCCGGTTTCACTTGAAATTGAAATACATAATAAATATTCAAGTATTAGAGGTGAATAAGGAAGGTTTCACTATATGTTTAACTTCCCTGTTTAATAATATCAAATACTGATCAAATTACAAACACGATTACTTTATAAAGTTCCAGTAACTGTTTAAAAAATATGTCAATCTTGTTACATGTCATGGTATGCTGTATTTTTATTTATTAAAACATCGGATTGTACAATGTTTAATTTGTATGAGTAATGATAAACATATCTTTATCTACAGATAAAAATCTGTAGACATGGTTTACAATACAGATCTTATACACTTAAAATTCATATTTTTGGTCCAAGCACTACTGATGAAGAACCGTGGTTTAAAGCGGCTGTCTAGAGCTATTAATAAAAACTGGTATAATATGTAATTACATATAATTAAGAGAAAAGACATAATTTGTAAGGTTTACAAATACCTTTGTCTAACCTAGTACAAACTGATTTGTAACAAAACATATCAGTTTACACTTGATTTAGTCAACCATGATCTTTTTGTCAGTTTATCAAATCTAAAAAGGGTTGTGTTGCCGAATGTTTTAAGGCGTAGTTTCCGTTTTAATTCGAACACTTTTTAGGTTTTTGCACATGTTTGTGGGAAAATTTGTTTGCCGTCGGTGGGAGTCTGTCTTTGAGGGCCCGACTTCCTTCACAATCCATTAATGAATTGTCTTGATATAAGTAAATAAATCTGACTTGGGCGAAAACGCAGAATTTATTGGATTATTGTTTTAAGAGATGAAAACATACGGCCACATAACATGTTTGTAATACCTACAACTAATGTCGTAAATGATGTGTCTATGTGTTAATTTATTTTTTTTATAGAAAATACTATTTTTATGATACAAAATGGAATTTTTATTCAGTTTATAAAGTTTTAATTTGGGTAATTGTATTCTGTAAATTTACATGTAGTTTTTAAATAAACGAATATGTCCAATTAAAACGTTAATATAAATAAAAGATTTAAAGACAGTCAAATAATAATTAAACCAGAAAAACTCTTCAAATGAACACTTAATCTTCGTCTCTTAAACATATAATAACAGTGATTATTCTTTGGCCTTCATATAGATATTTGTATAGTTACAAAGCGTGAGTAACACAAATGTTTTATAAAGAACTAGACGCCAATGTGAATACAAGTAATTATGTTTAAGTTGATATTTTACCAATATACTAGTTAAGTTCTATGGTAGTCATTAATAAATAAATATATTTTACAGTTTATATTTGCAATATCCCTATGTTTCTTGTTTCTGAAAAAGCAGTTCACATTAGATTAGATGTAATTTGTAAGTTTTTTAACTTTCTCTTTGACTACCTTGCCAGGATTCACAAAGTTGAATACATCTGACTAGAAGGGAGATTGATAACGGAGCGTCTGATTCATGAACTACATCTCTGCCATAAACTGTGGCATAGAGTTTACTTAAAGTATTACACATGTTGTCTCTACTATTCATATGGAGATATGAAAGAAACAGCATAGCGTAAGAATACACAACTGGATGTATATGCGCTAAGTTACGCGCGGAATGTTGAACAAGGTCTTGATCTATCTCTGATGGATAGAACTTACAGTCTACTTTACATTTATAACATCGAGCAAAAATGTTACATGTCAACTTATGATTCAGAGTCAAACCTTTACCACACATTCTATCAATATAAACATGCTCATTACATATACGAAAACGTGATAAACCTACATAAAATGTACAAGATTTTAATTTCGGAAGAAGTTTCTGTGTCATTATTATAACTTTCTTGTAATCACTATTCAAATAACATAAGGTAGCAAGCAGTTACATCCCAGTACATTTATCAATGTCCATACAGTTATGTAAAATAAAGGATTTCAATTGTTTTGTACGTCTGTAACGGCTTTTATTTGATCCATCTGTGACTATTTGTTTATACAACAGTTGTACGAAGCCATACATTGTATCATGCTATATCAATGTAAGTATCAGTTAGTCTATATAATTGGTTGACGTTTGTATCATTTCAGCATGAACATCAAGTACCTCCATACACTTGGTAATATCATTAAGAGAATAAGATGCTTTCACTTTCATTATTTCCTCATCACAAAGACACTCCCTTTCTGCATCAGTTATCACACTTCTTTGTAATGCCCGTAACTCTGATAAACAAGGAATCCGAAGTAAACTATACAATCCCTCATGATAAAGTTCACTCAAATACCTTAGTAATATTCTACCTTTATCTCCACAACCTTTACCCTCAAACATGTTATTGTCTTTGATGAAATAGTTAGGATAATATTTATCTTTACCCATTTGATTAATCTCCGAAAACATGTCAAAAAAATCAGGAAAATTTTCTTTATTCCTAATTATAGGTTCTTCCTCAATACAATAAAACAGACTGGTTTTCAAAAAATAAGAACAGAGTAATTCTTTCACATCTAGATTTGAATTTATCGCATGTTTTAGATAAAGTTTCAATAACCCGTCACAAAAACTGGGAATGGTTCATGGAATGAACAAGTTTTTTCTCGGCAGTTGAAAAGATATTCGCCATTGTAAATAACTGTATTGTGAATGTGGATTTCCTATTGGTACAATTAGGAACCCATCATGTACGATATCCGTAATTAAATTACGTGGTGGCCAGTTGTTATTTCTATGTCTACCAATCCATTTAGCTCCCAACAGGCCAAGACTTGCAGTGGAAACAATACAAGAAATCACATTCAACCTTAGAAGGTAATACTACAGTAGAACACGGTCCATGGGCTACTGCACTAGGGTTTACATCTCGACTTACATCAACAATTGCGTCACGGAATAACAGACTAGACAAAACAAGACCACTGTCAGTTTCAGTCAGTGCCGACGAAAAAGAGCTCATATTCGCTCAAACGTGCATGACAACGAAGTCGAGCAAATCCTGGTTTAATATCGGTTGTATCCATTACAATATCAGGATTCGATACTTCAACATTATTTGAACATGATACAGTTATGTCCTTAAGTACAAACATAACATCTATATCACTTCCTGGTAGTGACAATCCTTCTGCCTTACTTCCACTAGATATACGAGTGCATAATTTCTGGGAATAGATGGCACGATTCATAATTAAGTCACGTAATTTATACCGCCGTCTTCTGGTGAGAACTTGCTCCTCTATTCCGACGAATCTACTCAGTTCATTCCAAATCATAACTGATGTGTTCTCCATGTTTAAACAAATTAAATGACTGTAGTCAGGAAAACACGACAAG
Organism: Anadara kagoshimensis; assembly: GCA_021292105.1. Taxonomy (NCBI): domain Eukaryota; kingdom Metazoa; phylum Mollusca; class Bivalvia; order Arcoida; family Arcidae; genus Anadara; species Anadara kagoshimensis. Next base: position 21,520,658 of record CM037863.1, on the reverse strand, counting down.
ATTGGGGAATTGCCACATTCTTATCAATCATATTTAATGTCGTTCGTAAAATCCCACGTGATCAATGTGACGTTTGTGATCTAGCTGTGAAGTAATCTGTAATCTAGCATGTTAAGTATGGTATGGTAGTCTACTAAGTGTTAATTGTTATCGGACATTTTAACAAATATCTCATATAGCTGACAGTGTAATAAAATATAACCTCGGTGGCCGAGTGATCTAAACATATGTATACGGATCATAGCACCTCTCACCGACTAGGTTCGAACACATTGGGTATTAGCCTCAGTGTGTGAATGTCTTAGTTCGCTTGCAAAAGTATGTGATTTTCTGCGGGCACTCCGGTTCCCTTTACTATTCATAAACAAGCCGTTTTGATATCAATAAAACAATTTTGACAGGTGCGATAAACACCATTATTCCACTCCAGTCTAATCCCATTGTAATACACAATGAACCTTTTATTAAACTCGAAAAATTTTAAACTCAAGGCAATTTGTCTTAAAACAACAAATATTACAAAGAAATAATATAAAATCATGCATGGGGAAGGTTAGTCACTTTTGTTATTTTGGTGTAGTTTTTTTTGACGGATTTTAATGCTCAATAAATTACAGTTTTTGGACACGCGTGTATGTTGCGGGTTTCTCGGCCTAATTAATCGTAAATTTGTTTCGAATATTCTCCAGTAAAACAATGCAAAATATATACTATTTTCATATCCGATTAAAATAACAAGTTTAAGAGTGACTGACTGAAGACCTTGTCATCCCTTATGATAACTAACATTCTTTCTAACACGTTTAAATGTCAGACAAAAATTCCTGGACGCTCGACAATGTACATTTATCTCCATTTTGAAAATGTAACTTATGGATAGTTAACAGCAATGTTCTATTGTTCTTAGGCTTGATCTAGTGACCTATATATCTACCCAATGTAACCTATATACCGACCTGACCTACTTTTTGTCAAGAGGGTAACAGTGGTTAAAATGAATGTAGATTCGCTAAAAATGGTTACTTTTATTATTTTCATATTCTAGCCACCTTATTCCATAAATAGCCACCACATTTATTTTTTGTTTAGACCCTAACAACTCTATCTAGCGATGTCTTTTCGGAGTCTCTGTACCTCATGCAATGGTGCTTATCTGGGCTAAGACTCTATCGAGTGGTATTGTTCTGGCCCCCTTATTCAAACCAGTGGTATCGATCGGGGACTGGCCATTTCATCCGCGCGGTGCAGTTACCGGCCAAATAACTCCATCTTTGTGATCGTTGTCTAGTCACCCCATTTGCAAACCACCCACCTAATTCAGCGGTTCCGCCAGGATGCCAAACCATTCGAATATATTTGGATCACTTATCAAATAGTTTTATAAAAGAATCTGTTGATTATCTTTAACAAAATCGTCATTATATGACATTACATTACATAGACTATTTTGAAACGTGTTGTGAAACAAACAATTACATTGAAAACCCTGATAAGTATATCGGTTATTGTGGACAAAAACATGCTTTAACAAATATTCAATCACAGGCGTTATCCTCAAGAGTAGTTCACTGTAAACCAAATTTTATTCGCGGATATTAACTTTCGAAAATCTCTTACCAAAATCATTTCCAGACTATTAATTTGCAATATCGACTCTAGCTGAATATTTGGTATGAATAAAACCATTTTTGAAAAGAAATTCGGGACGATTTTGTTCTCCCGAATCACGCGAAAATTTAGTCGCACTCGAATAAAAACTGGTTTTCAGTTGTCAAGATGTAACAACCTAATGTAGAGTTTCTTACCAAGTCAATATTTGGGGCGTTATAAAACCTTTTATGTGACTTAAGATCGGTACAGGAATATTAATTCAGACTAGAATTTTAAAGTTTCAATATCACGTGTTAAGGATAACCTTTAAAAGGTTTTCATTCTATAACTTATTTCGTGGCTTACATTATAAACCTAATTTTAGTAACAGGAAGATTTCTAACAAATCTTCGTTGTTGAATAAACATAAACAGAAACTGAAGAAAAAATCCCAATTTTTGTGTATCCGTCGTGATAAGTGGTTAATTTCCTCTCTTCGATGATATCATATTTAATCAATTATTTAACTAACTCCGGAAAATGCAGTTATTTATAGTAACGTTTTTTTGCTATTGTATTGTTTGCTATAATAAGATGATGTTAATGACATTACTATCGTTAGACAGATTTCACTCTCGATTTAAAAAGTATAAGTTAAATCTTGTGCCACATACTGATCAAATAACAAAACAAACGCTTACTTTGTAAAGTTCTAGTAGCGTTAGTCACATGGTATGTTGTATTAATTAAACTATACAAATTGTACAATGTTATATTTAAATTGTAGGAAATATTGATAACCCTCCATATATAGAGAGAAAAATGTGTAGACATTAAAGAGTATTGTTAAACTTACATTTATCTAAAAACTAAAATATGTAGAAATTGATAACGTTACACATCAAAAACAAACTAAATAATCTATGTCCGAAGTACAATCCGGAAACAAAGATAAAACTTTTAAACTGACACGTTAAGTTAAACACGTACACTTCCACAGGGATGTGAGGCGGGGTGTTCCGGAGGGGTAAGCACTTCCTGTTTAGCAAGATACACCCGATATCTTAACATGACAGTAAACATAAAACAAACAAATTGTACAATATATGAATTATAGGGAGCATTGTAAATCCTGATTTTTATCTATAAACTAAAACTGTATACATTGATAACGTAACAAATCAATATGGCGGTACAATATAAAAAGTGTAGGGAGTAATAATATTTATCTGTATATTTATTTTGCATAGTATATATATTATTGTATTTCAGATTTCTTATTGTTTGTATTCAACCACACGAAACATGATATAAAGAAAGAGTTTTAAATGCTATCAAATCATTAATGAACCACAAACATGCAAATTACCTCTTACTGACTTTGCGTTAAAGATGTCCGCGAAATTAAACAAAATTCCCCAAATTTATATCATTCATTGTGTTTAACGACAAAAAACCTATGTCGCATGCAAAATATCTAGTATTAACTGTTTTCATAAATAATACACATTGTTGGTATGTAAATTATTTAGTATTGAAACAAATTGTTTAAATGCTATTTTTATCTTGTATATAGTTATATAGTGTTCCAAAACAGTTATTGCACCGTGTAAATATTAACAATACACGAAGAGGTTCAAATAAAAGAATTAGTATGATAGAACGAATATATGAATAAAAGGGTGATGAACACTTCTAAGTAATGATTGCATCAGAAAATGTCAACATTACACACATTACCTCATATTTTGTGTTAAACATACCGACCAAGCTTCATGAAAATTAAGACATTAATGTAAGAGAAATGGCCAGTATAATGTTGTGCGGCTATTTGGCGCTACAACTTTTGTTATAATAAAACTGCAACCTGGATAACTAAAATACAAGTAGACAGAGATTCTGCTTCAATTTCCAATCTTTATTGTAAGGCTGTTCGATACAATTATTTATACAATTTAAATATTTTATAATTTAGACAACAGTATTCTACAGACAACTTCACACTTCAGTTAGCATTACTCAAAAATCAAAAATATACTCAAAATAGTTTCCAAATTAAAACTTTGGGAATTGCTTTAATCAAAAATGTACGGGGAATGAATTAGCTCAAAAATATAAAAATGTGCTTTGTCATATATTAGCATAAAATCAAAACCACTGAGCTCAAAATAAAAACAAATTACTATATTACAAACAAAAAGGGAATGCCCCATTTTCATTCTTGACTTAACAGGGAATCCTGCATTCTGATTGGTGAATCTCAATGTCACTGAAACTCGTGACGTCATATTATATATTTTAGCATGGCAATACACAGCTGTATTGCCTGTAACAATTTACAAACTCAAATCGTCCTGCCAAACTAAACCAAACTGTTTTTGAGACCCCAATACAGAATATGGTTTCCAATGATCTCTTTTGTATACATTGGTCATGCTAAACAAACGCATGTTCACATAATGTTTTCTATATGGAAACGTCATTTACTTAAGGGAATCATTACAACAAAAACATACTGATACGAAATGAATAAAAATATCTTACTGTTATGTAATATGAGATATGGTTCTAAAATCTAACTTTTTACATGACCAGCACATGCTGTCAACTTTGGTCTATTAAAAGTACACTATAATAAGGGGACTTAATTTAGCGCGGTTTGACTAAAAAGTGAACACATTTGAAAATAAAGTGTGATAACAATAAAACCAAATTTGTAATGCTTTTAAACGTCACTAATACTATGTTCTCAACATACTTCACCTTTCAACTGACTACATTATACAAAAATATAAGTAATGAAATGCTTTGAAAGTTAAAAATATCTTACTAATGAACATTAATGTTCTTAACTCAATGAAACATAACTTTACAAAAATGTGTAACACTTAAGACATAAAAAATGACTGACTCTTAAACTTTTACAATATAAGTGACTTAAATGTACTCACCTAAAATACAAGTAGACAGAGATTCTGCTTCAATTTCCAATCTTTATTGTAAGGCTGTTCGATACATAATGATCAGAAATCTAGAAGCACCTTTTATAACCCCTCTGTCCCGTTTCTTACATAATTTAGGTGAGGCCACTTAAGGATCAAATGTAATTTTACCTTGTATAAAAACCAGCTTTTCCAGCCTAATTTCCCTTTAGGTGCCTTATTATTTTTCTGATAAAAACGCGCTTTTCTCGACGTGGCATGCCGCAAGGCAATGTCATCGATACGTTTGAACAATTTATTCTTGGACTAAATTATCGTTTTAGGCAATGAGAAAAACTAAAAATAGAAATAATTTGCGGTGACCAATAATAAATTGTAAATCAACGAGAGACTAAACAATAGCTGAAACATTTGAAATGTCAGCTTTTCACATTATAGAATTATATATTGGTCATTGCTATGAGTCTTTTACCAGTGTCATGAAATACTGTTTATTAACTATTAATTTATGTCTTCTAAAAAATGTCTTATTGCTAACCATGAATTATGGCTATTTCCAAAACAATAGTATTATTTTGTATTTTAAATTGTAATTGAGTATTAATTTCAACTTATATAATAAAAGTAATTTTCTTAAAATATTATCAAATTCTGAAACTATGATTATTTCTGAATCTTATTTGCTTATTTTCTTAAAAATGAACTAATAAAAAATTATAAAAAATATTATTAACTAAATTCATTAAAATATCTATCCAATTATGGAATTCTATATACAATCAATAACACGGATTTTTACTAAATTCTGAAACTATGATTATTTCTGAATCTTATTTGCTTATTTTCTTAAAAATGAATTAATAAAAAATTATAAAAAATATTATTAACTAAATTCATTAAAATATCTATCCAATTATGGAATTCTATATACAATCAATAACACGGATTTTTACACCATGACAATAAACTGATTTGCTCAAAGTATGAAAAACGAACAAAATAATGAGTACTGTTTCTGTTACCATTCGCCTATTTGTATTTAAAATTTAAAGATGAAACAAATATGTTTTAAACATTTTTTATAAATTTGTTTTTACGAATGTGCTTGTTAAACCCCTTACTGTTTATAAAATTATCCATAAGTATATTACATACATAAGTCTTGAGTATTTGTATATTCTAATATACATGTACAATGTTTGTTTATTTTCTCAAAATTCACTTCACACTACAAGAAGTTAAATTTTCACTTCTGTTTTTTTCCAAATTTCACAAAGTTCAATATATGTCATAAGAAGATAGCTTACTAACAGAGATTCTGATTCATGAACTATCTGTCTATCATTAACCGTGGTACAGAATTCACAAAGAGTATTTTCTCTACTGGTCATATGGAGATATGAAAGAAACATGGTCACGTTAGAATACACCAAATTTTATGTAGCCACTGTGGTTTAGTGGTCTTAAGCACCAGAATGCAGACCAATGATCAGTCTTTCCGCCTAGGTTCAAATTCACCTGAGGAGATTCTATGTGAAAAAGGTTGTGTCAATTCGTTTGCTGTAGGCTTGGTACTGATTTCGAGCACTCTAGTTTTCTTCACCATCTTATAATGGATTTAAGTACTTTAAGTAAAAGAATCTTGATTGGTGAGCAAAACTGATTTACTCTTCTCAATAAATCAAAAAATTATCAAAATTGTCATTAAAGAATTCATTTTATTTAAGATTACAACTTTAAATCTATAATGCCACGTGTACAAGTTAACCTATAAAAAATCAAAATATTACAAATTTATTCTTATGTAGGACGACTGAGCTAGTCGTGGTGTTATAGTGTTATAGATATTAGAAATATATAATAAAATATATACTTCCAGACCGAATCTTTCAGCGAAGTTGTAGAAAGGTCACTTTTCAACCCGACAGGTTGGGTCTGATCTTCAGCTGGGGCACTTGGTGTGTAAAGAAATGATTTTTTTCTATGTGCTTCCTCCTTCCGGTTTTACTTGAAATTGAAATACATAATAAATATTCAAGTATTTGAGGTGAATAAGGAAGGTTTCACTATATGTTTTACTTCCCTGTTTAATGATATCAAATACTGATCAAATTACAGAACAAACGATTACTTTATAAAGTTCCAGTAACTGTTTAAAAAATATGTCAATCTTGTTACATGTCATGGTATGCTGTTTTTATTATTTATTAAAACATATTGATTGTACAATGTTTAATTTGTATGAGTAATGATAAACTTTTTTTTATCTACAGACAAAAATCTGAAGACATAGTTTACAATACAGATCTTATAAACTTAAAATTCATATCTTTGGTCCAATCACTACTGATGAGGAATAGTTGTTCAATGCGGCTGTCTAGAGCTATAAATCAAAACTGGTATAATATGTAATTACATATAATTAAGAGAAAAGACATAATTTGTAAGGTTTACAAATATCTTTGTTTAACCAAGTACAAACTGATTTGTATCAAAACATATCAGATAAGTTAAATCTGTTTACACTTGATTTAGTCAACCATGATCTTTTTGTCAGTTTATCAAATCTAAAAAGGGGTTGTATTGCCGAATGTTTTAAGGCGTAGTTTCCGTTTTAATTCGAACACTTTTTAGGTTTTTGCACATGTTTGTGGGAAATTCGTTTGCCGGCGGTGCGAGGCTGTCTTTGAGGACCCTGACTTCCTTCACGATCCATTAATGTATTGTCTTAATATAAGTTAATAAATCTGACTAGAGCGAAAAATGCAGAATTTATTGAATTATTCTTTAAGAGATGAAAACATAAACGGCTACATAGCATGTTTGAAATACCTACAACTAATGTCGTAAATGATGTGTCTAGGTGTTAAATTTATTTTTTTATAGAAAATAATATTTTTATGATACAAATAATATTTTTATGATACAATCAAAAACAAACATAAATAGAATTTTTATTCAGTTTATAAAGTTTCAATTTCGGTAATTGTATTTTGTAAATTTACATGTAGTTGTTTAAATAAACAAATATGTCCAATTAAAACGTTGATATGAATAAAAAGATTTAAAGACTGTCAAATAATCATTAAACCAGATAACTCTTCAAAATGAACACTAAATCTTTGTCTCTTAAACATATAATGACAGTCGTTATTCTTTGGCCTTCATGTAGATATTTGTTTAATTACAATGCGTGAGTAACACAAATGTTTTATAAAGAATCAGACGCCAATGTGAATACTAGTAATTATGTTTAAGTTGATATTTTACCAATATACTATTAAAGTTCTATAGTATTCATTAATAAATAAATGTTGTTTCTAAAAAAGCAGTTCACATTAGATTAGATATATGTTGTGGGTGTTTAACTTTCTCTTTGACTACCTTGCCAAGACTCACAAAGTTGAATACATCTGACCAGAAGGGAGATTGATAACGGAGCTTCTGATTCATGAACTGCATCTCTGTCATAAACCGTGGTAAAGAGTTTACTCAAAGTATTACATGTGTTGTCTCCACTATTCATACGGAGATATGAAAGAAACAGCATAGCGTATAAATACACCACTGGATGTATATGCACCACGTTAAGCGCGGAATGTTGAACAAGTACTTGTTCTATCTCTGATGGATAGAACTTGCAGTCTACATTACATGTATAACATCGAGAGAAAATGTTACATGCCAACTTTTGATTCAAAGTCAATCCTTTACCACACATTCTTTCAATATACGCTTGATCATCATATATGTCCATGCCAAATAGTCCGCAATAAAAAGTGCATAATTTTAATTTTTTCATGATTTTCTGAACAATTGTAACAACTTCCTTATATTCACTGTTCAAATAACACAACGTAGCAAGTAGTAACATCCCAGTACATTTATCAATGACCATGCAGTTGTGTAAAATAAAGGATTTGAATTCTTTTGTACGATTGTAACGGTTTTTATTAGACACATCTGTGACTTTTTGTTTATATAACAGTTGTACCAAGTAATACATTGTATCATGATATAAGAATGTAAGTATCGGTTTGTCTATATTACTGGTTGACGTTTGTATCATTTCAGCATTAACATCAAGTATCTTCATACTTTTGGTGATATCGCCAAAGGAATAAGATTTTCTTATTTTCATTATTTCCTCATCACAAAGATATTCCCTTTCTACATCAGTTATCACACTTCCTGTAAGTAATGTCTGTAACTCTGATAAACATGGAATCCGAAATAAACTATACAATCCCTCATGATAAAGTTCACTCAGATACCTAAGTAATATTCTACCTTTATCTCCACAAACCTTTCCCTCAAACATGTTATTGTCTTTGATGAAATAGTTAGGACAGTATTCATCTCTTACCCATTTGATTAATCTTCTAAAGCATGCCCAAAAACAATCGAGGACATTTTCTTTATTCCAAATGATAGGCTCTTCCTCGATACAATAAAACAAAGTGGTTTTTAAAAAATAGGAACAAAGTAAGTCCTTCACATCTACATTTGAATTTATAACATGTTTAAGATAAAGTTTCAATAATCCGTAGCATAAAAACTGGCAATGGTTCATGGAATGAACAAGTTTTTTCTCGGCAGTTGAAAAAGATATTCGCCATTGTATGTAACTGTATTGTGAATGTGGATTTCCCATTGGTACAATTAGGAACCCATCATGTACGATATCCGTAATTAAATTACGTGGTGGCCAGTTGTTATTTCTATGTCTACCAATCCATTCAGCTCCCACAGCAGGCCAAGACTTGCAGTGGAAACAATACAACAAATCACGTTCAACCTTAGAAGGTAATATTACAGTAGAACACGGCCCATGGGCTACTGCACTAGGGTTTACCTCTCGATTTATATCAACAATTGCGTCACGGAATAACAGACTAGACAAAACAAGACCACCGTCAGTTTCAGTCAGTGCCGACGAAAAGAGCTCATATTCGCTCAAACGTTCATGACAACGAAGTCGAGCAAATCCTGGTTTAATATCGGTTGTATCCATTACAATATCAGGATTCGATACTTCAACATTATTTGAACATGATACAGTTTTGTCCTTAAGTACAAACATAACATCTATATCACTTCCTGGTAGTGACAATCCTTCTGCCTGACTTCCACTAGATATACGAGTGCATAAGTTCTGGGAATAGATGGCACGATTCATAATTAAGTCACTTAATTCATACCACCGTCTTCTGGTGAGAACTTGCTCCTCTATTCCGACGAATCTACTCAGTTCATTCCAAATCATAACTGATGTGTTCTCCATGTTTAAACAAATTAAATGACTGTAGTCAGGAAAACACGACAAGATTGGGGAATTGCCACATTCTTATCAATCATATTTAATGTCGTTCGTAAAATCCCACGTGATCAATGTGACGTTTGTGATCTAGCTGTGAAGTAATCTGTAATCTAGCATGTTAAGTATGGTATGGTAGTCTACTAAGTGTTAATTGTTATCGGACATTTTAACAAATATCTCATATAGCTGACAGGGTAATAAAATATAACCTCGGTGGCCGAGTGATCTAAAACATATGTATACGGATCATAGCACCTCTCACCGACTAGGTTCGAACACATTGGGTATTGGCCTCAGTGTGTGAATGTCTTAGTTCGCTTGCAAAAAGTATGTGATTTTCTGCGGGCACTCCGGTTCCCTTTACTATTCATAAACAAGCCGTTTTGATATCAATAAAACAATTTTGACAGGTGCGATAAACACCATTATTCCACTCCAGTCTAATCCCATTTTAATACACAATGAACCTTTTATTAAACTCGAAAAATTTTAAACTAAAGGCAATTTGTCTTAAAACAACAAATATTACAAAGAAATAATATAAAATCATGCATGGGGAAGGTTAGTCACTTTTGTTATTTTGGTGTAGTTTTTTTTCACGGATTTTAATGCTCATTAAATTACAGTTTTTGGACACGCGAGTATGTTGCGGATTTCTCGGCCTAATTAATCGTAAATTTGTTTCGAATATTCTCCAGTAAAACAATGCAAAATATATACTATTTTCATATCCGATTAAAATAACAAGTTTAAGAGTGACTGACTGAAGACCTTGTCATCCCTTATGATAACTAACATTCTTTCTAACACGTTTAAATGTCAGACAAAAATTCTCTGAGGTCCTGGACGCTCGACTAATGTACATTTATCTCCATTTTGAAAATGTAACTTATGGATAGTTAACAGCAATGTTCTATTGTTCTTAGGCTTGACCTAGTGACCTATATATCTACCCAATGTAACCTATATACCGACCTGACCTACTTTTTGTCAGGAGGGTAACAGTGGTTAAGTTGAATGTAGATTCGCTAAAAATGGTGACTTTTATTATATCTACAAGGTTTTACTATAGTTTAACCTACTAACCTAAATATTGAGCGAACATAACCAATACACCATATACACCATCTATTACGGGCTTAGCCAATAAAATTAGTTGTATTATTCTCATTCTAGCCACCTTATTCTATAAATAGCCACCAAATCCATTTTTTGTTCAGGTCCTCACAACTCACAAGTTTGCCGATCCTTTAGCAATATAGTCAAAAATCATGACGTTATTGTTATTTTGTCATATTTTGCATCAAATATCGTCTTTAAGGTTTTATACCGAAAAATCAAGAAAGGTGACATATGTATTTCTTTACATTTTCAGAAAATTTAACCTCAGAACTACATTATGTTAGTTTTTCAAAAACTTGTAGGACAATCTGCTATTTTTCTACACATTTTCCAATTTTTCAGAGCCTGAAAAAATGAAATTTACCATTAATCCTATGTTAAAATCCCGACATTTTTGACGCTTTATAGCTAAAAAAGTAAAAAGGTGAACCCTATATTTTTTTACATTTTCAGGCGCGCCTCAAAAAGTTTTACAGATATGGATAAAATCAGAAACTTGTAGGATAGTGCCTATTTGTACCACTTGGCCTTAAGATCGGTAAAGGAATATTGATTTCAGACTAGAAATTTAGTTTTAATATCACGTGTTAAGGATAACCTTTAAAAGGTTTTCATTCTATAACTTATTTCGTGGCTAACATTATAAACCTAATTTTAGTAACAGGAAGATTTTTAACAAATCTTGGTTGTTGAATAAACATAAACAGAAACTGAAGAAAAAATTCCAATTTTTGTGTATCCGTCGTGATAAGTGGTTAATTTCCTCTTTTCGATGATATCATATTTAATCAATTATTTTATTTAACTCCGGAAAATGAAGTTTTTTATAGTAATGTTATTTGCTATTGTATTGTTTGCTATAATAAGATGATGTTAATGGCATTATTATCTTTAGACAGATTTCATTCTCGATTTAAAAAGTATCAGTTAAATCTTGTGCCACATACTGATCAAATAACAAAACAAACGCTTACCTTGTAAAGTTCTAGTAGCTTAAGTCACATGGTATGTTGTATTAATTAAACTATACAAATTGTACAATATTATATTTAAATTGTAGGAAATATTGATAACCCTCTATATTTAGAGAGACAAATGTGTAGACATTAAAGAGTATTGTTAAACTTACATTTATCTAAAAACTAAAATATGTAGAAATTGTTAACGTTACACATCAAAAATAAACTAAATAATCCGAAGTACAATCCGGAACAAAGATAAAACTTTTAAACTGACAAGTTAAGTTAAACACGTACACTTCCACCAGGGATGTGAGGCGGGGTGTTCCGGAAGGGTAAGCACCTCCTGTTTAGCAAGATACACCCGATATCTTAACATGACAGTAAACATAAAACAAACAAATTGTACAATATATGAATTATAGGGAGCATTGTAAATCCTGATTTTTATCTATAAACTAAAACTGTATACATTGATAACGTAACAAATCAATATGCCGGTACAATATAAAAAGTGTAGGGAGTAATAATATTTATCTGTATATCTTATTTTGCATAGTATATATAGTTTTGTATTACTGGTTTCGTATTGTTTGTATTCAATCACACGAAACATGATATAGATAAAGAGTTTTAAATGCTGTCAAATCATCAATGAACCACAAAAATGCACATGCACATTACCTCTTACTGACTGTGTGTTAAAGATGTCGCGAAATCAAACAAAACAAATCAACGCCAATATTTGGGGCGTAATATTTTTAATTTAATAAAAGCTTTTATTTGACTTTAAATCATACAGAAATATTGATTTCAGACAAGAATATGAAAGTTTTAGAATTAGGTGTGCAGTCTAATCTTTAAAATGTTTTCATTTTATAAACTATTTCGTAGATAACATTTAAACCTACTTTTTAATACCAGGAAGATTTTCTAACATATCTTCCTTGTTTAATAAATATGAACAACAACTGAAGAAAAAAATCCCTATTTTTGTCTTTCCGTCGTGATAAGTGGTAAATTTCCTCTTTTCGATGATATTATATTTAAAACATATTTATATAAACTCCAGGAAATGGAGATTTTGTTGATAGTAACGTTTTTTGCTAATGTATTGTGTTGCTATCATAAGATTATGTTAATGTCATTATAATCTTTAACCAGATTTGCATAAAAAAGATCTTTTATACCAAAAGAAGATGTTTTATTTTCATTTTTGAAACTCTTACTTCAATTCTTTGCCACATACTAAACAAATAACAGAAAAAAACATTTAGTATTCAAGTTCTAGTAGCTGTTTAAGAACTACACCATTCCGGTTACAAGCCATTGTATGTTGTATTCATTAAAACATAAAAAATAAACAATGTTTAATTTGCATTGGTATTGATAAACCTAAATTAATATACAGACAAAAATTGTAGAAAAATTGTCCATAACAGATTTTATAAATGGTGATTAACTTATTATGTATACTCATATTTGAATAAAATTCATCACATCCATGTATGAATTCACTAATTACTTATCAAAATCCATTACTTATTGTCATTCATTAACGATATAAATAAGATTATAGATAAGATAGAGACAAGATATATAATATACAAATACCTTTGTTTAAATGAGTATAAATTGAATTTTATCAAAACAAATATGTTAATATGTTTACACTTGATATACTCAACTATGATCTTATTGTCAGTTTATAAAATCAAAAAGGGGTTGTGTTGCCGAGTGCTCTAAAATAAAGCTTCCGTTTAGGTTCGAATCATATTAAGGATTTTTGTATATGAAAATATCAGACAATTGTCTGCGGTTGGAGGTTGTCTATGAACACTCCAGATTCTTTCATTCTTGTTATCAGTGAAATGACGGGGGCACAAAACAAAGAATTTATATGACTGCTAAAAAAGAACTGACAAACTTTTTCAAGATTTGAATCAGCAATTCGATGAGAGTCGCTCTTTAATGAATTGTATGAAAGGAGCTCCGATTTTTTTTCAAAAATCAACATAAACAACATTTGGTGATTTGATCGTATTTTTAAAAATGTTATAGGACTCTATGCTTTAATCATTATATTTCATAAAAAACAAACATACTAATCTATGCCCTAATCACAATTCAGAAGCAAGAACTTCGGAACTGATAAATTAGGTAAGATACGTGAATTTTAACCACGGAAGTAAGTACGGGTGCTCCGAAAGGGTAACAACCCCTTGTTTACGTCAGGTGTGTAATTTATTATTTTCCTAAGAATAAATAATTTCGTTTAAACTATTAATTTTAAAAAATACCAGAATTACTATATTAATTCAAGAATTCAATAAAGGCTGCAAGATAGTTTAAAACCAGTGGAGACATATTAATTTTACAACATAAACCAAACCTGTTTGAATTTTGCAGCACTACATCACTAGACTAGATCCTTTCAGAATATAATGATATAAATACAAAATGCATTATTTATAAAAAGATATACAGTTTGTAAGGTTAACATAAAAATTGAGTATAAATGATCATATTATATACATAGATTAAGAGTATCAGATCATAATGTTTGGTATGTTTAACTTGAATAGCTCAAAACTCTCTAGATATTATAGGTTGTTTATCAAATATACAAGGGAAGAGAGGCCAGGTGCTCTTGAGTGGTAAGCCTGGAAATATCATACTTATCAACAATACTGTGTTGACGGTAATGTTAACAAATATCTCTGTTAAATAAGAATTTACTTTTAAAACATATATATTATATATATACATATATTTCAATATACGCTTGATCATTATATATTTCCATGCCATATTGTCCGAAATAAAAAGTGCATAATTTAAAATTGTTCATGGTTTCCTGAAAAATTGTAACAACTTCCTTATATTCGCTGTTCAAATAACACAACGTAGCAAGTAGTAACATCCCTGTACATTTATCAATGTCCATGCAGTTGTGTAAAATAAAGGATTTTAATTCTTTTGTACGATTATAACGGCTTTTATTAGATCTATCTGTGACTATTTGTTTATACAACAGTTGTACGAAGTCATACATTGTATCATGATATAACAATGAAAGTATCAGTTTGTCTATATAATTGGTTGACTTTGTATCATTTCAGCATGAACATCAAGTACCTCCATACTCTTGGTAATATCATTAGGAGAATAAGATGCTTTCACTTTCATTATTTCCTCATCACAAAGACACTCCCTTTCTGCATCAGTTATCACACTTCTTTGTAATGCCCGTAACTCTGATAAACAAGGAATCCGAAGTAAACTATACAATCCCTCATGATAAAGTTCACTCAAATACCTTAGTAATATTCTACCTTTATCTCCACAACCTTTACCCTCAAACATGTTATTGTCTTTGATGAAATAGTTAGGATAATATTTATCTTTACCCATTTGATTAATCTCCGAAAACATGTCAAAAAAAATCAGGAAAATTTTCTTTATTCCTAATTATAGGTTCTTCCTCAATACAATAAAACAGACTGGTTTTCAAAAAATAAGAACAGAGTAATTCTTTCACATCTAGATTTAAATTTATCGCATGTTTTAGATAAAGTTTCAATAACCCGTAGCACAAAAACTGGGAATGGTTCATGGAATGAACAAGTTTTTTCTCGGCAGTTGAAAAAGATATTCGCCATTGTAAATAACTGTATTGTGAATGTGGATTTCCTATTGGTACAATTAGGAACCCATCATGTACGATATCCGTAATTAAATTACGTGGTGGCCAGTTGTTATTTCTATGTCTACCAATCCATTTAGCTCCCACAACAGGCCAAGACTTGCAGTGGAAACAATACAAGAAATCACATTCAACCTTAGAAGGTAATACTACAGTAGAACACGGTCCATGGGCTACTGCACTAGGGTTTACCTCTCGACTTATATCAACAATTGCGTCACGGAATAACAGACTAGACAAAACAAGACCACTGTCAGTTTCAGTCAGTGCCGACGAAAAGAGCTCATATTCGCTCAAACGTTCATGACAACGAAGTCGAGCAAATCCTGGTTTAATATCGGTTGTATCCATTACAATATCAGGATTCGATACTTCAACATTATTTGAACATGATACAGTTATGTCCTTAAGTACAAACATAACATCTATATCACTTCCTGGTAGTGACAATCCTTCTGCCTTACTTCCACTAGATATACGAGTGCATAGGTTCTGGGAATAGATGGCACGATTCATAATTAAGTCACTTAATTCATACCACCGTCTTCTGGTGAGAACTTGCTCCTCTATTCCGACGAATCTACTCAGTTCATTCCAAATCATAACTGATGTGTTCTCCATGTTTAAACAAATTAAATGACTGTAGTCAGGAAAACACGACAAGATTGGGGAATTGCCACATTCTTATCAATCATATTTAATGTCGTTCGTAAAATCCCACGTGATCAATGTGACGTTTGTGATCTAGCTGTGAAGTAATCTGTAATCTAGCATGTTAAGTATGGTATGGTAGTCTACTAAGTGTTAATTGTTATCGGACATTTTAACAAATATCTCATATAGCTGACAGTGTAATAAAATATAACCTCGGTGGCCGAGTGATCTAAAACATATGTATACGGATCATAGCACCTCTCACCGACTAGGTTCGAACACATTGGGTATTAGCCTCAGTGTGTGAATGTCTTAGTTCGCTTGCAAAAAGTATGTGATTTTCTGCGGGCACTCCGGTTCCCTTTACTATTCATAAACAAGCCGTTTTGATATCAATAAAACAATTTTGACAGGTGCGATAAACACCATTATTCCACTCCAGTCTAATCCCATTGTAATACACAATGAACCTTTTATTAAACTCGAAAAATTTTAAACTCAAGGCAATTTGTCTTAAAACAACAAATATTACAAAGAAATAATATAAAATCATGCATGGGGAAGGTTAGTCACTTTTGTTATTTTGGTGTAGTTTTTTTGACGGATTTTAATGCTCAATAAATTACAGTTTTTGGACACGCGTGTATGTTGCGGGTTTCTCGGCCTAATTAATCGTAAATTTGTTTCGAATATTCTCCAGTAAAACAATGCAAAATATATACTATTTTCATATCCGATTAAAATAACAAGTTTAAGAGTGACTGACTGAAGACCTTGTCATCCCTTATGATAACTAACATTCTTTCTAACACGTTTAAATGTCAGACGAAAATTCCTGGACGCTCGACAATGTACATTTATCTCCATTTTGAAAATGTAACTTATGGATAGTTAACAGCAATGTTCTATTGTTCTTAGGCTTGATCTAGTGACCTATATATCTACCCAATGTAACCTATATACCGACCTGACCTACTTTTTGTCAAGAGGGTAACAGTGGTTAAAATGAATGTAGATTCGCTAAAAATGGTTACTTTTATTATATTTCATATTCTAGCCACCTTATTCCATAAATAGCCACCACATTTATTTTTTGTTTAGACCCTAACAACTCTATCTAGCGATGTCTTTTCGGAGTCTCTGTACCTCATGCAATGGTGCTTATCTGGGCTAAGCCACTCTATCGAGTGGTATTGTTCTGGCCCCCTTATTCAAACCAGTGGTATCGATCGGGGACTGGCCATTTCATCCCGCGGTGCAGTTACCGGCCAAATAACTCCATCTAGTTGTGATCGTTGTCTAGTCACCCCATTTGCAAACCACCCACCTGATTCAGCGGTTCCGCCAGGATGCCAAACCATTCGAATATATTTGGATCACTTATCAAATAGTTTTATAAAAGAATCTGTTGATTATCTTTAGACAAAATCGTCATTATATGACATTACATTACATAGACTATTTTGAAACGTGTTGTGAAACAAACAATTACATTGAAAACCCTGATAAGTATATCGGTTATTGTGGACAAAAACATGCTTTAACAAATATTCAATCACAGGCGTTATCCTCAAGAGTAGTTCACTGTAAACCAAATTTTATTCGCGGATATTAACTTTCGAAAATCTCTTACCAAAATCATTTCCAGACTATTAATTTTTGCAATATCGACTCTAGCTGAATATTTGGTATGAATAAAACCATTTTCGAAAAGAAATTCGGGACGATTTTGTTTTCCCGAATCACGCGAAATTTAGTCGCACTCGAATAAAAACTGGTTTTCAGTTGTCCAAGATGTAACAACCTAATGTAGAGTTTCTTACCAATGTCAATATTTGGGGCGTTATAAAACCTTTTATGTGACTTAAGATCGGTACAGGAATATTAATTTCAGACTAGAATTTTAAAGTTTCAATATCACGTGTTAAGGATAACCTTTAAAAGGTTTTCATTCTATAACTTATTTCGTGGCTTACATTATAAACCTAATTTTAGTAACAGGAAGATTTCTAACAAATCTTCGTTGTTGAATAAACATAAACAGAAACTGAAGAAAAAATCCCAATTTTTGTGTATCCGTCGTGATAAGTGGTTAATTTCCTCTCTTCGATGATATCATATTTAATCAATTATTTTAACTAATTCCGGAAAATGCAGTTATTTATAGTAACGTTTTTTTTGCTATTGTATTGTTTGCTATAATAAGATGATGTTAATGACATTACTATCGTTAGACAGATTTCACTCTCGATTTAAAAAGTATAAGTTAAATCTTGTGCCACATACTGATCAAATAACAAAACAAACGCTTACTTTGTAAAGTTCTAGTAGCTTTAGTCACATGGTATGTTGTATTAATTAAACTATACAAATTGTACAATGTTATATTTAAATTGTAGGAAATATTGATAACCCTCCATATATAGAGAGAAAAATGTGTAGACATTAAAGAGTATTGTTAAACTTACATTTATCTAAAAACTAAAATATGTAGAAATTGATAACGTTACACATCAAAAACAAACTAAATAATCTATGTCCGAAGTACAATCCGGAAACAAAGATAAAACTTTTAAACTGACAAGTTAAGTTAAACACGTACACTTCCACTAGGGATGTGAGGCGGGGTGTTCCGGAGGGGTAAGCACTTCCTGTTTAGCAAGATACACCCGATATCTTAACATGACAGTAAACATAAAACAAACAAATTGTACAATATATGAATTATAGGGAGCATTGTAAATCCTGATTTTTATCTATAAACTAAAACTGTATACATTGATAACGTAACAAATCAATATGGCGGTACAATATAAAAAGTGTAGGGAGTAATAATATTTATCTGTATATTTTATTTTGCATAGTATATATATTATTGTATTTCAGATTTCTTATTGTTTGTATTCAACCACACGAAACATGATATAAAGAAAGAGTTTTAAATGCTATCAAATCATTAATGAACCACAAACATGCAAATTACCTCTTACTGACTTTGCGTTAAAGATGTCCGCGAAATTAAACAAAATTCCCCAAATTTATATCATTCATTGTGTTTAACGATAAAAACCTATGTCGCATGCAAAATATCTAGTATTAACTGTTTTCATAAATAATACACATTGTTTGTATGTAAATTATTTAGTATTGAAACAAATTGTTTAAATGCTATTTTTATCTTGTATATAGTTATATAGTGTTCCAAAACAGTTATTGCACCGTGTAAATATTAACAATACACGAAGAGGTTTAGATAAAAGAATTAGTATGATAGAACGAATATATGAATAAAAGGGTGATGAACACTTCTAAATAATGATTGCATCAGAAAATGTCAACATTACACACATTACCTCATATTTTGTGTTAAACATACCGACCAAGCTTCATGAAAATTAAGACATTAATGTAAGAGAAATGGCCAGTATAAACTGATTTGCTCAAAGTATGAAAAACGAACAAAATAATGAGTACTGTTTCTGTTACCATTCGCCTATTTGTATTTAAAATTTAAAGATGAAACAAATATGTTTTAAACATTTTTTATAAATTTGTTTTTACGAATGTGCTTGTTAAACCCCTTACTGTTTATAAAATTATCCATAAGTATATTACATACATAAGTCTTGAGTATTTGTATATTCTAATATACATGTACAATGTTTGTTTATTTTCTCAAAATTCACTTCACACTACAGAAGTTAAATTTTCACTTCTGCTTTTTTCCAAATTTCACAAAGTTCAATATATGTCATAAGAAGATAGCTTACTAACAGAGATTCTGATTCATGAACTATCTGTCTATCATTAACCGTGGTACAGAATTCACAAAGAGTATTTTCTCTACTGGTCATATGGAGATATGGCCACGTTAAAATACACCAAATTTTAAGTGACCACTGTGGTTCAGTGGTCTAAAGCACCAGAATGCAGATCAATGATCAGTCTTTCCACCTAGGTTCAAATTCACCTGAGGAGATTCGATGTGAAAAAGGTTGTGTCAATTCGTTTGCTGTAGGCTTGGTACTGTTATCGAGCACTCTAGTTTTCTTCATAATCTTATAATGGATTTAAGTACTTTAAGTAAAAGAATCTTGATTGGTGAGCAAATCTGATTTACACTTCTTAATAAATCGAAAAAATTATCAAAATTGTCATTAAAGAATTCATTTTATTTAAGATTACAACTTTAAATCTATAATGTCACGTGTACAAGTTAACCTATAAAAGATCTAAATTTTACAAATTTATTCTTATGTAGGATGATTGAGCTAGTCGTGGTGTTATAGTGTTATAGATATTATAGTCCGATCACTTTTACAGTGATGAATACCGATGTGGCCTTAAAAAGATCGTGGATTACTTACCTCAAATTTCATTAATGCTATATGTAGATCTGTTATTTTTATAACATATGTTGAAACAATTTGGTTAAATTTCTTTTATTAAGTCTAAAAATTAAATAAAACCGGTTTTCATTAGGCGCACTTTTAAATTCAGATGGTGCGTATCACGTAGTAAAATGCTTTATGGTCAATAACTGCATCTTTTGAGACAAAAATCTCAGTCTTGTTAGATGAACTTGAATGTTTGGTAGTTTTAAAACATTAAATTAAAAAATTGTGTCGCTCTAGGCCAAACGAGTGGAATAAATGAATTTTATTCTTTATTTTGACGTTTGTGCTGTTTTACCTGTTGTTCATTCATAAACAAGTACAATGGGTTAGTCCGTGACTTATACTGGTCAGTAATAGGAACACCTGTATAAACCCGTATCGCGTGAATACGTATTAGCCAATCAGAACTCAGTTCTTAATGACTTATATGAATGAAGCTGTCGAATATGCCATATCAAAATATCAGAGGGACAACAGCTACCCTTGAATTAATTGCTAAATTTTAACTCCCAAAAACTCAACAACTACTGTGAATATTAAAATTTTTACCGTGTAGATAGAACAGTAGTATTTTTAAATACCTACCTTTAAAACAAGACTGCAAACGTACAAGTATTTATTTCTCAACAAACTTTTATCGAAAAAGTTTATTAAAATTTATTCATATAAAGTAAAAGGAAAAAGATTTAAAAAGCTGAGATATTTGCAAAAAAATATTCAAAATATGAAAAAATATGTTCTTTAAAGACATGTGAAATTTCAAGTCTATTGAAGTTATATCGAGTAAGATATCTAAGTTTGAATCACACCACCCATTCAAAACATGTTTTTTCATAGCTGAAAATGTGATCGGACTATAGAAGTATATAATAAAATATATACTTCAAGACCGAATCTTTCAGCGAAGTTGTAGAAAGGTCCCTTTTAAACCCGAAAGGTTGGGTTTGATCTTTAGGTGGGGCACTTGGTGTGTAAATAAATGATTTTTTTCTAGGTGCTTCCTCCTTCCGGTTTCACTTGAAATTGAAATACATAATAAATATTCAAGTATTTGAGGTGAATAAGGAAGGTTTCACTATATGTTTTACTTCCCTGTTTAATGATATCAAATACTGATCAAATTACAGAACAAACGATTACTTTATAAAGTTCCAGTAACTGTTTAAAAAATATGTCAATCTTGTTACATGTCATGGTATGTTGTTTTTATTATTTATTAAAACATATTGATTGTACAATGTTTAATTTGTATGAGTAATGATAAACATATCTTTATCTACAGACAAAAATCTGAAGACATAGTTTACAATACAGATCTTATAAACTTAAAATTCATATTTTTGGTCCAATCACTACTGATGAGGAATCGCTGTTCAATGCGGCTGTCTAGAGCTATAAATCAAAACTGGTATAATATGTAATTACATATAATTAAGAGAAAAGACATAATTTGTAAGGTTAACAAATATCTTTGTTTAACCTAGTACAAACTGATTTGTATCAAGACATATCAGATAAGTTAAATCTGTTTACACTTGATTTAGTCAACCATGATCTTTTTGTCAGTTTATCAAATCTAAAAAGGGGTTGTATTGCCGAATGTTTTAAGGCGTAGTTTCCGTTTTAATTCCAATACTTTTTTGGTTTTTACACATGTTTGTGGGAAATTCGTTTGCCGTCGGTGGGAGTCTGTCTTTGAGGACCCTGACTTCCTTCAATCGATTAATAGATTGTCTTTTTAAAGTTAATAAATCTGACTAGAGGAAAAACGCAGAATTTATTGACTTATTCTTTAAGAGATGAAACATAAACGGCCATATAACATGTTTGTAATACCTACAACTAATGCCGTAAATGATGTGTCTAGGTGTTAAATTTATTTTTTATACAAAATAATATTTTTATGATACAAATAATATTTTTTGATACAAAATGGAATTTTTATTCAGTTTAAAGTTTCAATTTCGGTAATTGTATTCTGTAAATTTACATAGTTGTTTAAATAAACGAATATGTCCAACTAAAACGTTGATATTAATAAAAAGATTTAAAGACTGTCAAATAATCATTAAACCAGAAAAACTCTTCAAAATGAACACTAAATCTTCGTCTCTTAAACAGATAATAACAGCGTTATTCTTTGGCCTTCATGTAGATATTTGTTTAATTACAATTCGTGAGTAACACAAATGTTTTATAAAGAATCAGACGCCAATGTGAATACAAGTAATTATGTTTAAGTTGATATTTTACCAATATACTATTTAAGTTCTATAGTATTCATTAATAAATAAATGTTGTTTCTAAAAAAGCAGTTCACATTAGATTTGATATTTTTTGTGGGTCTTTAACTTTCTCTTTGACTACCTTGCCAAGATTCACAAAGTTGAATACATCTGGCTAGAAGGGAGATTGATAACGGAGCTTCTGATTCATGAATACATGTCTGTCATAAACCGGAATAGAGTTTACTCAATGTATTACATGTTGTCTCTACTATTCATACGGAGATATGAAAGAAATAGCATAGCGTATAAATACACCACTGGATGTATATGCACCACGTTAAGCGCGGAATGTTGAACAAGTTCTTGTTCTATCTCTGATGGATAGAACTTGCAGTCTACATTACATGTATAACATCGAGAGAAAATGTTACATGCCAACTTTTGATTCAAAGTCAATCCTTTACCACACATTCTTTCAATATACGCTTGATCATCATATATTTCATGCCAATTGTCCGAATAAAAAGTGCATAATTTAAATTTTCATGATTTCTGAACAATTGTAACAACTTCCTTATATTCGCTGTTCAAATAACACAGTAGCAAGTAGTAACATCCCTGTACATTTATCAATGTCCAGCAGTTGTGTAAAATAAAGGATTTGAATTCTTTTGTACGATTATAACGGCTTTTATTAGATCTACTGTGACTATTTGTTTATATAACAGTTGTACGAATACATTGTATCATGTATATCAATGTAGTATCAGTTTGTCTATATTACTGGTTGACGTTTGTATCATTTCAGCATTAACATCAAGTATCTTTATACTCTTGGTGATATCATCAAAGGAAGCTTTAGTTGTTTTCATTATTTCCTCATCACAAAGATATTCCCTTTCTACATCAGTTATCACACTTCCTGTAAGTACTGTCTGTAACTCTGATAAACAAGGAATCCGAAATAAACTATACAATCCCTCATGATAAAGTTCACTCAGATACCTAAGTAATATTCTACCTTTTATCTCCACAAACCTTACCCTCAAACATGTTATTGTCTTTGATGAAATAGTTAGGACAGTATTCATCTCTTACCCATTTGATTAATCTTCTAAAGCATGTCCAAAAACAATCGAGGACATTTTCTTTATTCCAAATGATAGCTCTCCTCGATACAATAAAACAAAGTGGTTTTTAAAAAATAAGAACAAAGTAAGTCCTTCACATCTACATTTGAATTTATAACATGTTTAAGATAAAGTTTCAATAATCCGTAGCATAAAAACTGGCAATGGTTCATGGAATGAACAAGTTTTTTTCGGCAGTTGAAAAAGATATTCGCCATTGTATGTAACTGTATTGTGAATGTGGATTTCCTATTGGTACAATTAGGAACCCATCATGTACGATATCCGTAATTAAATTACGTGGTGGCCAGTTGTTATTTCTATGTCTACCAATCCATTCAGCTCCCACAGCAGGCCAAGACTTGCAGTGGAAACAATACAACACATCACGTTCAACCTTAGAAGGTAATACTACAGTAAAACACGGTCCATGGGCTACTGCACTAGGGTTTACCTCTCGATATATATCAACAATTGCGTCACGGAATAACAGACTAGACAAAACAAGACCACTGTCAGTTTCAGTCAGTGTCGACGAAAAGAGCTCATATTCGCTCAAACGTTCATGACAACGAAGTCGAGCAAATCCTGGTTTAATATCGGTTGTATCCATTACAATATCAGGATTCGATACTTCAACATTATTTGAACATGATACAGTTATGTCCTTAAGTACAAACATAACATCTATATCACTTCCTGGTAGTGACAATCCTTCTGCCTGACTTCCACTAGATATACGAGTGCATAGGTTCTGGGAATAGATGGCACGATTCATAATTAAGTCACTTAATTCATACCGCCGTCTTCTGGTGAGAACTTGATCCTCTATTCCGACGAATCTACTCAGTTCATTCCAAATCATAACTGATGTGTTGTCCATGTTTAAACAAATTAAATGACTGTAGTCAGGAAAACACGACAAGATTGGGGAATTGCCACATTCTTATCAATCATATTTAATGTCGTTCGTAAAATCCCACGTGATCAATGTGACGTTTGTGATCTAGCTTTGAAGTAATCTGTAATCTAGCATGTTAAGTATGGTATGGTAGTCTACTAAGTGTTAATTGTTATCGGACATTTTAACAAATATCTCATATAGCTGACAGTGTAATAAAATATAACCTCGGTGGCCGAGTGATCTAAAACATATGTATACGGATCATAGCACCTCTCACCAACTAGGTTCGAACACATTGGGTATTGGCCTCAGTGTGTGAATGTCTTAGTTCGCTTGCAAAAAGTATGTGATTTTCTGCGGGCACTCCGGTTCCCTTTACTATTCATAAACAAGCCGTTTTGATATCAATAAAACAATTTTGACAGGTGCGATAAACACCATTATTCCACTCCAGTCTAATCCCATTGTAATACACAATGAACCTTTTATTAAACTCGAAAAATTTTAAACTCAAGGCAATTTGTCTTAAAACAACAAATATTACAAAGAAATAATATAAAATCATGCATGGGGAAGGTTAGTCACTTTTGTTATTTTGATGTAGTTTTTTTTCACGGATTTTAATGCTCATTAAATTACAGTTTTTGGACACGCGTGTATGTTGCGGGTTTCTCGGCCTAATTAATCGTAAATTTGTTTCGAATATTCTCCAGTAAAACAATGCAAAATATACTATTTTCATATCCGATTAAAATAACAAGTTTAAGAGTGACTGACTGAAGACCTTGTCATCCCTTATGATAACTAACATTCTTTCTAACACGTTTAAATGTCAGACAAAAATTCTCTGAGGTCCTGGACGCTCGACTAATGTACATTTATCTCCATTTTGAAAATGTTACTTATGGATAATTAACAGCAATGTTCTATTGTTCTTAGGCTTGACCTAGTGACCTATATATCTACCCAATGTAACCTATATACCGACCTGACCTACTTTTTGTCAAGAGGGTAACAGTTGTTAAGTTGAATGTAGATTCGCTAACAATGGTGACTTTTATTATATTTACAAGGTTTTACTATAGTTTAACCTACTAACCTAAATATTGAGCGAACATAACCATACACCATATACACCATCTATTACGGGCTTAGCCAATAAAATTAGTTGTATTATTCTCATTCTAGCCACCTTATTCCATAAATAGCCACCAAATCCATTTTTTGTTCAGGTCCTCACAACTCTATCTAGCGGTGTCTTTTTGGAGTCTCTGCACCTCATGCAATGGTGCTTCTCTAGGCTAAGCCACTACATCGAGTGGTATTGTTCTGGCCCCCTTATTCAAACCAGTGGTATCGATCGGGGACTGGCCATTTCATCCCGCGGTGCAGTTACCAACCAAGTAACTCCATCTAGTTGTGATCGTTGTCTAGTCACCCCATTTGCAAACCACCCACCTAATTCAGCGGTTCCGCCAGGATGCCATTCCAATATATTTGGATCACCTATCAAATAGTTTTTGAAAGAATCTGTTGATTATCTTTAGACAAAATCGTCATTATATGACATTACATTACATAGACTATTTTGAAACGTGTTGTGAAATTGAAACAATTACATTGAAAACCCCTAAGGATATCGGTTATTGTTGACAAAAACGGGCTTTAACAAATATTGAATCAGTTTCGAGTTAGGCGTTATTCTCAAGAGTAGTTCACTGTAAACCAAATTTTATTCGCGGATATTAACTTTCTAAAATCTCTTACCAAAATCATTTTCCGACTATTAATTTTTGCGATATCGACTCTAGCTGAATATTTGATATAAATAAAACCATTTTCGAAAAGAAATTCGCGTCGATTAACTTTCTCGATTATTTTGTTCTCGCGAATTACGCGAAATTTAGTCGCACTCGAATAAAAACTAGTTTTCAGTAGTCCAAGATGTACACAACCTAATGTAGAGGTTCTTGCCAATGTCAATATTTGGGGTGTAATATTGTAAATTTTATAAAAGCTTTTATGTGACTTAAGATCGGTACAGAAATATTGATTTCAGACTAGAATTTTAAAGTTTTAATATCACGTGTTAAGGATAACCTTTAAAAGGTTTTCATTCTATAACTTATTTCGTGGCTAACATTATAAACCTAATTTTAGTAACAGGAAGATTTCTAACAAATCTTCGTTGTTGAATAAACATAAACAGAAACTGAAGAAAAAATCCCAATTTTTGTCTTTCCTTCGTGATAAGTTTAATTTCCTCTTTTCGATGATATTATATTTAATCAATTATTTTATTTAACTCCGGAAAATGAAGTTTTTTATAGTAATGTTATTTGCTATTGTATTGTTTGCTATAATAAGATGATGTTAATGGCATTATTATCTTTAAACAGTTTTCATTCTCGATTTAAAACGTATAAGTTCAATCTTGTGCCACATACTGATCAAATAACAGAACAAACGCTTACTTTGTAAAGTTCTAGTAGCTTTAGTCACATGGTATGTTGTATTAATTAAACTATACAAATTGTACAATATTATATTTAAATTGTAGGAAATATTGATAACCCTCCGTATATAGAGAGAAAAATGTGTAGACATTAAAGAGTATTGTTAAACTTACATTTATCTAAAAACTAAAATATGTAGAAATTGATAACGTTACACATCAAAAATAAACTAAATAATCTATGTCCGATATACAATCCGGAAACAAAGATAAAACTTTTAAACTGACAAGTTAAGTTAAACACGTACACTTCCACCAGGGATGTGAGGCGGGGTGTTCCGGAAGGGTAAGCACCTCCTGTTTAGCAAGATACACCCGATATCTTAACATGATAGTAAACTTAAAACAAACATATTGTACAATATATCAATTGTAGTGAACATTGTTAATCTTGAATTTTATTAATAGACTAAAACTGTATACATTGACATTTTTATATAAAAATTGTAGGGAGTAATAATATTTATCTGTATATCTTATTTTGCATAGTATATATAGTATTGTATTACAAATTTCGTATTGTTTGTATTCAATCACACGAAACATGATATAGATAAAGAGTTTTAAATGCTGTCAAATCATCAATGAACCACAAAAATGCACATTACCTCTTACTGACTTTGTGTTAAAGATGTCGCGAAATCAAACAAAACTTCCCATATATATATATTATATATATATATATTATATATATATATATTATATATATATATATACGATGAAAACCCTAAGTCGCATGGAAAATATCTAATATTAACTGTTGTCATAAATAATACACATTGTTTGTATGTAATTTTATTTGGTATTGAAACAAATTGTTTAAATTATATTTTCATCTTGAACATAGGTAAACAGTTATTGCACATTGTAAATATTACCATTACACGAAGAGATTAGGTAAAAGAATTTTTATGAAAAGAACGTTTATATGAATTAAAGGGTTTTGAACACTGTGAAATAATCATTGAACCAGAAAATGTCTACATTACAAACATTACTTATACTCGGTGTTAAACATACCGACCAAGCTTCATGGAAATTAAACCACTGCGGTAGCTCAGTTGGTAGAGTGCTGGCTCCGTAAGTGGGAGGTCGTGGGTTCTGTCCCCGTCCGGGTCTGAACCAAGACTTGAAAGTGGGTAGTGACTGTTCTTTCGCCAAGCACTCGGCATTACGAAATAAAAGTCACGTTTTTTTCGGATGGGAACTTCAAATAAACGAAGTCCCGTGTCACGGTGGACTTGTCACGCCAAAGAATCCTGCTTTACAATGCCATCAGCGCAACGCACATGCAAAATTTCTGCACCTTCGCCTATAGTTGTCGACGTCTCGATTTAAATGACATATTCTTGGTGTTAAACATACCGACCAAGCTTCATGGAAATTAAACCACCGCGGTAGCTCAGTTGGTAGAGTGCTCGCTCCGTAAGTGGGAGGTAGTGGGTTCTGTCCCCGGCCGGGTCTGACCCAAGACTTGAAAGTGGGTAGTGACTGTTCTTTCGCTAAGCACTCGGCATTACGAAATAAAAGTCACGGTTTTTTCGGATGGAAACTTCAAATAAACAAAGTCCCGTGTCACGGTGGGCTTGTCACGCCAAAGAACCCTGCTGTACAATGCCATGAGCGCAACGCACATGCAAAATTTCTGTACCTTCGCCGATAGCTGTCGACGTCTCGATATAAATGACATATTTTTGACTGGGACGTTAAACACCATTACTCAACTCAACTCTTCCAGGAAACTAAGACATCGATGTAAGAGAAATGATCAGTATAAAGTGGTTTGTTGAAAGTCTTAAAATCGAACGAAAAAATGAACACCATTTCTCTTAACATTTGACTATTTGTATTTTAAATTTAAAGATGCAACAAATATGTTTTAAACATTTTTTATAAATTTGTTTTTACGAATGTGCCTGTTAAACGCTTAACTGTTTACAAAATCATCCATAAGTATTGAGTATTAGTATATTCTAATATACATTTACAATGTTTGTCCATTTTCTAAAAATTCACTTTAAACTACAGAAGTTAAATATCCGCTACTATTTTTTGCCAAGTTTCACAAAGTTCAATAAACACATGTATGTCATAAGAAGATAGCTTACTAACAGAGATTCTGATTCATGAACTATCTGTCTATCATTAACCGTGGTACAGAATTCACAAAGAGTATAACTCGTATTGTCTCTACTGGTCACATGGAGATATGAAAGAAACATGGCCACGTTAGAATAAACCAAATCTTAAGTGACCACTGTGGTTCAGTAGTCTTAAGCACCAGAATGCAGACCAATGATCAGTCTTTCCGCCTAGGTTCAAATTCACCTGAGGAGATTCGATGTGAAAAAGTTTGTGTCAATTCGTTTGCTGTAGGCTTGGTACTGATTTCGAGCACTCTAGTTTTCTTCACCATCTTATAATGGATTTAAGTACTTTAAGTAAAAGAATCTTGATTGGTGAGCAAAACTGATTTACACTTTTTAATAAATCAAAAAAATTATCAAAATTGTCATTAAAGAATTCATTTTATTTAAGATTACAACTTTAAAGTTAACCTTTAAAAGATCTAAATTTTACAAATGTATTCTTGTGTAGGAGAACTGAGCCAGTCGTGGTGTTATAGTGTTATATATATTAGAAATATATAATAAAATATATACTTCCAGACCGAATCTTTCAACGAAGTTGTAGAAAGGTCACTTTTCAACCCGAAAGGTTGGGTTTGATCTTAATAAATATTCAAGTACTTGAGGTGAATAAGGAAGGTTTCATTATATGTTTAACTTTCCTGTTTAATAATATCAAATTCTGATCAAATTACAGAACAAACTATTACCTTATAAAGTTCTAGTAGCTGTTTAAGAAATATGTCAATCTTGTTACATGTCATGGTATACTGTATTTATTATTTATTAAAGCATATTGATTGTACCATGTTTAATTTGTATGAGTAATGATAAACATATCTTTATCTACAGACAAAAATCTGTAGACATAGTTTACAATACAGATCTTATAAACTTTATAAACTTAAAATTCATATTTTGGTCCAAGCACTACTAATGAGGAATCGTGGTTCAAAGCGGCTGTCTAGAGCTATAAATCAAAACTGGTATAATATGTAATTACATATAATTAAGAGAAAATACATAATTTGTAAGGTTTACAAATATCTTTGTTTAACCTAGTACAAACTGATTTGTATCAAGACATATCAGATAAGTTAAATCTGTTTACACTTGATTTAGTCAACCATGATCTTTTTGTCAGTTTATCAAATCTAAAAAGGGGTTGTATTGTCGAATGTTTTAAGGCGTAGTTTCCGTTTTAATTCCAATACTTTTTTGGTTTTTACACATGTTTGTTGGAAAATTCGTCTGCCGTCGGTGGGAGTCTGTCTTTGAGGACCCTGACTTCCTTCAAAATCCATTAATAGATTGTCTTTTTAAAAGTTAATAAATCTGACTAGGGTTAAAAACGCAGAATTTATTGACTTATTCTTTAAGAGATGAGAACATAAACGGCCATATAACATGTTTGTAATACCTACAACTAATGCCGTAAATGATGTGTCTAGGTGTTAAATTTAACTTTTTTATACAAAATAATATTTTTATGATACAAATAATATTTTTTTGATACAAAATGGAATTTTTTATTCAGTTTCTAAAGTTTCAATTTCGGTAATTGTATTCTGTAAATTTACATATAGTTGTTTAAATAAACGAATATGTCCGACTAAAACGTTGATATGAATAAAAAGATTTAAAGACTGTCAAATAATCATTAAACCAGAAAAACTCTTCAAAATGAACACTAAATCTTAGTCTCTTAAACAGATAATAACAGCCGTTATTCTTTGGCCTTCATGTAGATATTTGTTTAATTACAATGCGTGAGTAACACAAATGTTTTATAAAGAATCAGACGCCAATGTGAATACAAGTAATTATGTTTAAGTTGATATTTTACCAATATACTATTTAAGTTCTATAGTATTCATTAATAAATAAATATTGTTTCTAAAAAAGCAGTTCACATTAGATAAGATATATTTTGTAGGTGTTTAACTTTCTCTTTGACTACCTTGCCAAGATTCACAAAGTTGAATACATCTGACGAGAAGGGAGATTGATAACGGAGCTTCTGATTCATGAATTACATCTCTGTCATAAACTAAGGAATAGAGTTTACTCAATGTATTACACATGTTGTCTCTACTATTCATACGGAGATATGAAAGAAATAGCATAGTGTATAAATACACCACTGGATGTATATGCACCACGTTAAGCGCGGAATGTTGAACAAGTTCTTGTTCTATCTCTGATGGATAGAACTTGCAGTCTACATTACATGTATAACATTGAGAGAAAATGTTACATGCCAACTTTTGATTCAAAGTCAATCCTTTACCACACATTCTTTCAATATACGCTTGATCATCATATATTTTGATGCCAAATAATCCACGATAAAAAGTGCATAATTTTATATTTTTCATGATTTTTTGAACAATTGTAACAACTTCCTTATATTCGCTGTTCAAATAACACAACGTAGCAAGTAGTAACATCCCTGTACATTTATCAATGACCATGCAGTTGTGTAAAATAAAAGATTTCAATTCTTTTGTACGATTGTAACGGTTTTTATTAGACACATCTGTGACTATTTGTTTATATAACAGTTGTACGAACTGATGCATTGTATCATGATATAACAATGTAAGTATCAGTTTGTCTATATTACTGGTTGACGTTTGTATCATTTCAGCATTAACATCAAGTATCTTCATACTCTTGGTGATATCATCAAAGGAATAAGATTTACTTATTTTCATTATTTCCTCATCACAAAGATATTCCCTTTCTACATCAGTTATCACACTTCCTTTAAGTACTGTCTGTAACTCTGATAAACAAGGAATCCGAAATAAACTATACAATCCCTCATGATAAAGTTCACTCAGATACCTAAGTAATATTCTACCTTTATCTCCACAAACCTTACCCTCAAACATGTTATTCTCTCTGATGAAATAGTTAGGACAGTATTCATCTCTTACCCATTTGATTAATCTTCTAAAGCATGTCCAAAAACAATCGAGGACATTTTCTTTATTCCAAATGATAGTCTCTTCCTCGATACAATAAAACAAAGTGGTTTTTAAAAAATAAGAACAAAGTAAGTCCTTCAAATCTACATTTGAATTTATAACATGTTTAAGATAAAGTTTTAATAATGCGTAGCATAAAAACTGGCAATGGTTCATGGAATGAACAAGTTTTTTCTCGGCAGTTGAAAAAGATATTCGCCATTGTAAGTAACTGTATTGTGAATGTGGATTTCCTATTGGTACAATTAGGAACCCATCTTGTACGATATCTGTAATTAAATTACGTGGTGGCCAGTTGTAATTTCTATGTCTACCAATCCATTCAGCTGCCACAGTAGGCCAGATTTTGCAGTTGAAACATAACAACAAATCACGTTCAACCTTAGAAGGTAATATTACAGTAGAACACGGCCCATGGGCTACTTCATTAGGGTGTACCTCTCGATTTATATCAACAATTGCGTCACGGAATAACAGACTAGACAAAACAAGACCACTGTCAGTTTCAGTCAGTGCCGACGAAAAGATCTCATCTTCGCTCAAACGTTCTTGACAACGAAGTCGAGCAAATCCCGGTTTAATATCGGTTGTATCCATTACAATATCAGGATTCGATACCTCAACATTATCTGAGCTAGATACAGAAATGTCGTTAAATACATACATCAAATCTATATCACTTCCTGGTAGTGACAATCCTTCTGCCTTACTACCACTAATTATACAAGTGACGGAGTACTGTGAAAAGATTGCACGATTAGTAATTAAGTCATCTAATTCATACCACCGTCTTCTGATACTAACTTGCTCCTCTATTCCAACAAATCTACAAAGTTTATTCCATATCATTACCGATATATCCTCCATGTTTCAACAAATTAAATAACTGCAGTCAGGTAAACACGACAAGATTGGGGAATCCCCAAATTCCAATGATTGATCTTTAATATGTATTATAGCGTGTTGTTCGTAAAATCTCACGTGATCAATGTTATCTAGCTGTGTAGTAATCTGTAATAAGATTTTAATATCTAGCATGTTCCATATGGTATTGCAGTCTACTAAGTGTTAATTGTTATCGGACATTTCAAGAAATATCTCCTATAGCTGACAGTGTAATAAAATATAACCTTGGTCGCCGAGTGATCTAAAACATATGTATACGGATCACAGCGCCCTTAACCGACTAGGTTAGAATCACATTTAATATTGGTCTCATATGTATACGGATCACAGCACCACTCACCTACTAGGTTCCAATCACATTTAATATTGGCCTCATATGTATACGGATCATAGCACCTCTCACCGACTAGGTTAGAATAACATTTAATATTGGCCTCATATGTATACGGATCATAGCACCTCTCACCGACTAGGTTAGAATCACATTTAATATTGGCCTCATATGTATACGGATCACAGCACCACTCACCGACTAGGTTAGAATCACATTGGGTATTGCCCTCAGTGTGTGAATGTCTTAGTTCGCTTGCATAAAGTAGATGATCAGGTTCCCTTTTACTATTCATAAACAAGCCGTTTTGATATCAATAAAACAATTTTGACAGGTGCGATAAACACCATTATTCCACTCCAGTCTAATCCCATTGTAATAAACAATGAAAATTTTATTTAATTCGAAAAAATTTAAACTCAAGGCAATTTGTCTTAAAACAACAAATATTACAAAGAAATAATATAAAATCATGCATGGGGAAAGTTAGTCACTTTTGTTATTTTGGTGTAGTTTTTTTCACAATTAAATTACAGTTTTTTGAACACGCGTGTATGTTGCGGGTTTCTCGGCCTAATTAATCGTAAATTTGTTTCAAATATTCTCTAGTAAAACAATGCAAAATATATACTATTTTCATATCCGATTGTAATAACAAGTTTAAGAGTGACTGTCTGAAGATCTTGTCATCACTAATGATAACTAACATTCTTTCTAACACGTTTAAATGTCAGACAAAAATTCTCTAAGGTCCTGGACGCTCGACTAATGTACATTTATCTCCATTTTGAAAATGTAACTTATGTAAACTTGTAGTTTAAAAGACACGACTGATTCCTCAAGTTCTGCTTCATATTTAGACTTATACCTGAATTATGACGCACAAGAAAGGCTACATTTGAAACTTTATGACAAACGTGATGACTTCAATTTTTCTATTGTCAACTTTCCTTTTTTATGCAGCAATATACCTGCTTCTCCTGCTTATGGTGTATTTGTTTCCCAATTAATACGCTATATTAGAGCTTGTTCCCACTACGGGGACTTTGTACAACGAAGTAGGCTGCTTGCAAATAAATTGTTGACTGAGGGATATTGCAAGCCTAGGCTTATCAAGGCCCTCAAAAAGTTTTATGGCCGTCATCACAGTATTGTTGATAAGTTTGATGTCTCTGTGTCCAGGATTGCCTTGGATATATTTGACGTCTCATAGTTCCATGTTCCTTTCACACAATTTTGATTACACACGTGACGGGTGTAGCTAGCTAAACGAAGGTGCTTACCCTTCCGGAGCACCCGGCCTCACTTCCCTGGTGGAAGTTCACGTGTCTAACCTAACTTGTCAGTTCCAAAGTTTTTACTTTGCTTCTGGATTGTGATTCGGAAATGGATAAGTATGTTTGTTTTTGATTATGGATAGTTAACAGCAATGTTCTATTGTTCTGTGACTGACATACAAATGAATTGGCCAGGCTTATTTGAAGAAAAATATTTTAGGCGATTCTGATTAAGATAACCAATGTTTTTCACTTCTAAAGTGTTTACCAGCATCATTTGCTTACCAAATGTTCTTACATTTTCTTAGGCTTGACCTTGTGACCTATATATCTACCCAATGTAACCTATATACTGACCTGACCTTCTTTTTGCCAAGAGGGTAACAGTGGTTAAGTTGAATGATTCGATAAAAGTGGTGACTTTTATTATAAGGTTTTACTTTATTTTACCCTACTAACCTAAATGCTGAGCGAACATAACCCATACACCATATACACCATCCATTACGGGCTTAGCCATTAAAATTAGTTGTGTTATTCATATTCTAGCCACCTTATTCCATAAATAGCCACCAAATCCATTTTATGTTTAGGTCCTAACAACTCTATCTAGCGATGTCTTTTCGAAGTCTCTGTACCTCATGCAATGGTGCTTCTCTGGGCTAAGCCACTCTATCGAGTGGTATTGCTTTGGCCAAGTAACTCCATCTAGATGTGATCGTTGTCTAGTCACCCCATTTGAAACCAGCTACCTAATTCAGCGCAGCCACTAGGGTGCCGAACCATTCTTATATATTTGGATCAAATAGTTTTATGAAAGAATCTGTTGATTATCTTTAGACAAAATCGTCATTATATGACATTACATTACATAGACTAGTTTGAAACGTGTTGTGAAACTGAAACAATTACATTGAAAACCCTTAAGGATATCGGTTATTGTGGACAAAAACTGGTTTTCAGTAGTCCAAGATGTACACAACCTATTGTAGAGGTTCTTACCAATGTCAATATTTTGGGTGTAATATTGTAAATTTTATAAAAGCTTTTATGTGACTTAAGATCGGTACAGCAATATTGATTTCAGACTAGAATTTTAATGTTTCAATATCACGTGTTAAGGATAACCTTTAAAAGGTTTTCATTCTATAACTTATTTCGTGGCTAACATTATAAACCTAATTTTAGTAACAGGAAGATTTCTAACAAATCTTCGTTGTTGAATAAACATAAACAGAAACTGAAGAAAAAATCCCAATTTTTGTGTATCCGTCGTGATAAGTGATTAATTTCCTCTTTTCGATGATATCATATTTAATCAATTATTTTAACTAACTCCGGAAAATGCAGTTATTTATAGTAACGTTTTTTTGCTATTGTATTGTTTGCTATAATAAGATGATGTTAATGGCATTATTATCTTTAGACAGATTTCACTCTCGATTTAAAAAGTATAAGTTTACTCTTGTGCCACATACTGATCAAATAACAGAACAAACGCTAACTTTGTAAAGTTCTAGTAGCTTTAGTCACATGGTATGTTGTATTAATTAAACTATACAAATTGTACAATGTTTTATTTTAATTGTAGGAAATATTGATAACCCTCCATATTTAGAGAGAAAAATGTGTAGACATTAAAGAGTATTGTTAAACTTACATTCATCCAAAAACTAAAATATGTAGAAATTGATAACGTTACACATCAAAAACAAACTAAATAATGTATGTCCGAAGTACAAATCGGAAACAAAGATCAAACTTTTAAACTAACAAGTTAAGTTAAACACGTACACTTTCACCAGGGATTTGAGGCGGGGTGTTCCGGAGGGGTAAGCACCTCCTGTTTAGCTAAATACACCCGATATCTTGACATGACGGTAAACTTAAAAACAAACATATTGTACAATATATCAATTGTAGTTAGCATTGTTAATCCTGATTTTTATCTATCAACTAAAACTGTATACATTGATAACGTAACAAATCAATATGGCGGTACAAATGGGACAATATAAAAAGTGAAGTTAGTAATAATATTTATATGTATATCTTATTTTGCATAGTATATATATTATTGTATTTCAGATTTCTTATTGTTTGTATTTAACCACTCGAAACATGATATAGATAAAGAGCTTTAAATGCTGTCAAATCACCAATGAACCATAATAATGCACATTAACTCTTACTGACCTTGTGTTAAAGATGTCCGCGAAATTAAACAAAATTCCCCAAATTTGTATCATTCATTGTGTT
Organism: Anadara kagoshimensis; assembly: GCA_021292105.1. Classification (NCBI taxonomy): domain Eukaryota; kingdom Metazoa; phylum Mollusca; class Bivalvia; order Arcoida; family Arcidae; genus Anadara; species Anadara kagoshimensis. The sequence goes on along the minus strand of CM037863.1, from coordinate 21,483,296 downwards.
AAACGATGAAAAACCTATGTCGCATGCAAAATATCTAGTATTAACTGTTTTCTTAAGTAATACACATTGTTGGTATGTAAATTATTTAGTATTGAAACAAATTGTTTAAATGCTATTTTTATCTTGTATATAGTTATATAGTGTTTGAAAACAGTTATTGCACCGTGTAAGTATAAACAATACACGAAGAGATTTAGATAAAAGAATTAGTATGATAGAACGAATATATGAATAAAAGGGTGTTGAACACTTCCAAATAATCATTGCATCAGAAAATGTCAACAATACACACATTACCTCATATTTTGTGTTAAACATACCGACCAAGCTTCATGAAAATTAAGACATTAATGTAAGAGAAATGACCAGTATAAACGGATTTGCTCAAAGTATGAAAAACGAACAAAATAATGAGTACTGTTTCTGTTACCAACCGCCTATTTGTATTTAAAATTTAAAGATGCAACAGATATGTTTTAAACATTTTTTATAAATTTGTTTTTACGAATGTGCTCTTTAAGCCCCTTACTGTTTATAAAATTATCCATAAGTATATTACATACATAAGTCTTGAGTATTTGTATATTCTAATATAACCTAACTATATAGTTTAACCTAACTTGTCGGTTTCAAAGTTTTTACTTTGCTTCTGGATTGTGATTCGGAAATGGATTAGTATGTTTGTTTTTGATACATATACAATGTTTGTTCATTTTCTCAAAATTCACTTCACACTATAGAAGTTAAATTTTCACCTCTGGTTTTTTGCCAAATTTCACAAAGTTCAATATATGTCATAAGAAGATAGCTTACTAACAGAGATTCTGATTCATGAACTATCTGTCTATCATTAACCGTGGTACAGAATTCACAAAGAGTATTTTCTCTACTGGTCACATGGAGATATGAAAGAAACATGGCCACGTTAGATTACACCAAATCTTATGTGGCCACTGTGGTTCAGTGGTCTAAAGCACCAGAATGCAGATCAATGATCAGTCTTTCCGCCTGGGTTCAGATTCAACTGAGGAGATTCGATGTGAAAAAGGTTGTGTCAATTCGTTTGCTGTAGGCTTGGTACTGATTTCGAACACTCTAGTTTTCTTCATAATCTTATAATGGATTTAAGTACTTTAAGTAAAAGAATCTTGATTGGTGAGCAAAACTGATTTACACTTCTCAATAAACCAAAATAATTATCAAAATTGTCATTAAAGAATTCATTTTATTTAAGATTACAACTTTAAATCTATAATGTCACGTGTACAAGTTAACCTATAAAAAATCAAAATATTACAAATTTATTCTTATGTAGGACGACTGAGTTATTCGTGGTGTTATAGTGTTATATATATTAGAAATATATAATAAAATATATACTTCCAGACCGAATCTTTCAGCGAAGTTGTAGAAAGGTCACTTTTCAACCCGAAAGGTTGGGTTCGATATTCAGCTGGGGCACTTGGTCTGAAAGAGTTGATTTTTTCTAAGTGCTTCCTCCTTCCGGTTTAACTTGAAATTGAATTACATAATAAATATTCAAGTACTTGAGGTGAATAAGGAAGGTTTCACTATATGTTTTACTTCCCTGTTTAATGATATCAAATGCTGATCAAATTACAGAACAAACGATTACTTTATAAAGTTCTAGTAGTTGTTTAAGAAATATGTCAATCTGGTTACATGTCATGGTATGCTGTATTTATTATTTATTAAAACATACGGATTGTACAATGTTTAATTTGTATGAGTAATGATAAACATATCTTTATCTACAGACAAAAATCTGTAGACATTGTTTACAATACAGATCTTATAAGCTTAAAATTCATATTTTTGGTCCAATCACTACTGGTATAATATGTAATTACATATAATTAAGAGAAAAGACATAATTTGTAAGGTTTTACAAATACCTTTGTTTAACCTAGTACAAACTGATTTGTATCAAGACATATCAGATAAGTTAAATCTGTTTACATTGATTTAGTCAACCATGATATTTATGCCAGTTTATCAAATCTAAAAATGGGGTTGTGTTGCCGAATGTTTTAAGGCGTAGTTTCCGTTTTTATTCGAACACTTTTTAGGTTTCTGCACATGTTTGTGGGAAAATTCGTTTGCCGGCGGTGGGAGGCTGTCTTTGAGGACCCTGACTTCCTTCACAATCCATTAATGGATTGTCTTAATATAATTAAATAAATCTGACTTAGACGAAAAACGCAAAATATATTGGATTATTGTTTTAAGAGATGAAAACATAAACGGCCACATAACATGTTTGTAATACCTACAACTAATGTCGTAAATGATGTGTCTATGTGTTAATTTTTTATAGAAAATAATATTTTTATGATACAAATAATATTTTTTATGATACAAATAATATTTTTATGATACAAAATAGAATTTTTATTCAGTTTATAAAGTTTCAATTTCGGTAATTGTATTCTGTAAATTTACATATAGTTGTTTAAATAAACGAATATGTCCAACTAAAACGTTGATATGAATAAAAAAATTTAAAGACTGTCAAATAATCATTAAACCAGATAACTCTTCAAAATGAACACTAAATCTTCGTCTCTTAAACAGATAATGACAGTCGTTATTCTTTGGCCTTCATGTAGATATTTGTTTAATTACAATGCGTGAGTAACACAAATGTTTTATAAAGAATCAGACGCCAATGTGAATACTAGTAATTATGTTTAAGTTGATATTTTACCAAGTTGAATATACTATTTAAGTTCTATAGTATTCATTAATAAATAAATGTTGTTTCTAAAAAAGCAGTTCACATTAGATTAGATATATTTTGTGGGTGTTTAACTTTCTCTTTGACTACCTTGCCAAGATTCACAAAGTTGAATACATCTGACTAGAAGGGAAATTGATAACGGAGCTTCTGATTCATGAACTACATCTCTGTCATAAACTAAGGAATAGAGTTTACTCAATGTATTACACATGTTGTCTCTACTATTCATACGGAGATATGAAAGAAACAGCATAGCGTATGAATACACCAGTGGATGTATATGCGCTAAGTTAAGCGCGGAATGTTGAACAAGTTCTTGTTCTATCTCTGATGGATAGAACTCACAGTCTACTTTACATTTATAACATCGAGCAAAAATGTTACATGCCGACTTTCGATTCAGAGTCAATCCTTTACCACACATTCTATTAATGTAAACTTGCTTATTACATATACGAAAACGTGATAAACCAACATAAAATGTGCAAGATTTTAATTTGGGAAGAAGTTTCTGTGTCATTATTATAACTTCCTTGTAATCACTATTCAAATAACATAAGGGAGTAAGCAGTAACATCCCGGTACATTTATCACTGTTCATACAGTTTTGTAAAATAAAGGATTTTAAGTCTTTTGTACGATTATAACGGCTTTTATTAGATCCATCTGTGACTATTTGTTTATATAACAGTTGTACAAAGTCATACATTGTATCATGATATAACAATGTAAGTATCAGTTTGTCTATATAACTGGTTGACGTTTGTATCATTTCAGCATTAACATCAATTAACTTCATACAGTCGGTTATATCATTAGAATCATATGCATGTATTGTTATTATTTCCTTATCACAAAAATATTCCCTTTCTACATCAGTTATTACATTTCCAGCCAGTACTGACCTGTCCGTGTTACAGAACTGTAACTCTGATAAACAAGGAATCCGCCATAAACTATACAATCCCTCATGATAAAGTTCAATCAGATACCTAAGTAATATTCTACCTTTATCCCCACAAACCTTCCCCTCAAACATGTTATTGTCTTTGATGAAATAGTTAGGACAGTATTCATCTCTTACCCATTTGATTAATCTCTTAAAGCATGTCCAAAAACAATCAAGAAAATTTTCTTTATTCCAAATGATTGGTTCTTCCTCGATACAATAAAACATACTGGTTTTTAAAAAATAAGAACAGAGTAATTCTTTCACATTTGGATTTGAATTTATAACATGTTTCAGATAAAGTTTCAATAACCCGTAGCATAAAAACTGGCAATGGTTCATAGAATGGACCAGTTTTTTCTCGGCAGTTGAAAAAGATATTCGCCATTGTATGAAACTGTATTGTGAATGTGGATTTCCTATTGGTACAATCAGAATCCCATCTTGTACGATATCCGCAATTAAGTTACGTGGTGGCCAGTTGTAATTTCTATGTCTATAAATCCATTCAGCTGCCACAGCAGGCCATGTATTGCAGTGGAGACAGCCCATTAAATCAAGTTCATTCTTACATGGTAATACTTCAGTCGAACACGGTCCATGGGCTACTGCATTAGGGTTTAACACTCGACTTATATCAACAATTGCGTCACGGAATAGAAGACTAGACAAAACAACACCACTGTCAGTTGAAATTAGATAATTGTTGCTAAAACTGCCATGACATCGAAGGCGAGCAAATCCTGGTTTCAAATCGGTTGTATCCATTACGATATCAGGATCTGATAACTCAACATTATCTGGGGACGATACAGTTATGTCGTTAAGTATATACATAAGATCGGTATCACTTCCTGGTAGTGACAATCCTTCTGCTTGACTTCCACTAGATATTTGAGTGGTTGAAGTCTGGGAATTGATTGCACGATTAGTAAGTAAGTCATATAATTCATACTTCCGTCTTCTAATGAGAACTTGCTCCTCTATTCCAACAAATCTACTCAGTTCATTCCATGCCATGCGAGATATGTTCTCCATGTTTAAACAAATTAAATAACTATAGTGAGGAAAACACGACAAGATTTGTAAATTCCCACATTCTTATCAATGACCTTTAATATGCTATATTTTATTAACAATATGATCACGTGATCAATGTGACGTTTGTGATCTAGCTGTGTAGAAACCTCTAATAAGATTTTAATCATGTCCCGTATGGTATGGTAGTCTAGTAAGTGCTCATTGTTATCGTATAATTCAACAAATATATCATACATGTATAATCTAACAGTCTAAGAAAAAAGCCTTGGTGGCCGAGTGATTTAAAACATATTTGTACGGACCACATCACCTCTAACCGACTAGTTTAGATTCACGTTGGATACTGACATCAGTGTAAAAATGTCTCCGTTCGCTTGCATAAAGTAGGTTATTTTCTGCGGACACTCCGGTTCGCTCCACCATTCATTTACGGGTTTGGTATCAGTGAAACAATTTTGACAGGTGCGACATAAACCATTACTTCACTCTTTTCCAGTCTAATTCCTTGTTCCGCTGATATTTGACAGTCCAGCATATGTCCAGTGTGATCAATTAATATATCAATTATCCATGAAGTGTTGTATAGGAGTTATTGAAGGCGTTATTACATATTAGAAATACGTTATTTCGAGGTATTAAATACATTATATTTCGTTTTTTTGAATTGCGTAAATGTGAACTACAGTATTACTGGTCCTCTAATTTGTCACATTAATCTTTGTCGGATAAATAATTTTTTTAATAATTTTGCAGTTAATTATTTCAGATAATAGAATATATTTTAACCCTTTAGCTGTGGTGTTTTTTTTAAATGCTGGACGTTATGTATGCGTGATATTTTCCATCTGACGTCTTCAATATTGTTAAATTTCAATTGCAAGACGTTTTGTTTTTACTGCAAAGGAGTACATTACTTGTGAAATCAGATTTCATCGAATTTATACAATCTTCGCTGTGATGTTTAAAAGATAATCAATATATTTTCAGTTTTCTGAAATTTTGGTTGGAGTTCAAAACTTACAATTTTCATTAAATAAAGTTAGTTAGTTGACGATATTATGTCAATAATTACTTTGATAATTAATATTTTACTTGCAAATGTGAGGGAATTTTTAACAAACCGTTTTTGTGTAACAGGAAGTGAAATAGGCAGGGGTTGAACTTGAGACACCCCCGCATTATAGACGAGTGTTCCACCAATTGAGCTATCAACATATGACTAAGAAAATATTACAAAGTTTATATCAGAGGATAAAAACAATCTAATACATTACTTGTAGTAATTTGTTTGTTTTTAAAAGGTTTTAGCTACACATTAAGTAAAGTATACCATTTGTATGGATTAAAAGTAACGAATGAATGGTGTCGTGAACAAGTTTGCAAGATAAGGGCTTGAACTTTGCGTTTTAAAATGTTTCATACCAGATCGGTAGAGGAATGGAAATGTTTTACTTTAATTTTTTATATCGTAAAAGCATATGTACCAAACACTTTTAAGGAAAAAAATATGTTTAACATTACAGTACTGTAGTTTTACATTGTATGAAAGTTCGAAAAAGTTTTCAATACAATTAAAAGCATGTATCTGACACTACAACCAGCAAGATGAAACAATACAAAAAAAAAAAAAAAAAAACAAAAACAAAAAAAAAAAAAAAAAAAAAAAAAGAAAGAAAGGGAGAAATACACACATTTTGACAGACACCGGAGTACCAATTCAGTGGTGTGGCTATTTACAAAACTGTCCAATTATGATACTCCTCAATTTGAAGCTCGTCAATTATAAACCTACCATTTATAAAACTCGTTATTTTAAAACTTGGCAATAATAAAGCTCTATAACTATAAAACTCACTTAATAACACCTGTCAATTTTAAAATTCACCATTAAAAAAAATTATAACACTATGATTATTATATAATAATAACACTCAGTAATTATAGGATTCGCCTTTTATAAAAATAAAAAATTACAAAATTTTCAAGTTTGTTTATTTGGTAAATAAAAGAAAATGAAATGTTATTCCCAGTGTGTATCAATACTAAATGATTATATATAATCTATCATGTTTTAGTTGAAAGATTCTTTATCTAACCACCTGGTAATTGAAGATTGTATTCAGTAAAACGGGTAATATTTGTGAACATTCAATGTAGAATAATCCACTGTTTAACATTGAGTAATTGTTTTCTATGTTTAGTTGTATTTGAATATTTAATGTCATGATTTTATAGTTTAGAACTGGTATAATATGTAATTTAAACCCCTGAGCCGATATCTCTGCTGGTGGCTGGTGCTCCGAGGATATCACAAACTCAGTAGGCAATAATTTTGTCCTATTGTCAGAAATATACTATAATTGTCTAAATTTCCTGCAAGTTAGAATTTAAAATTTCTCAAAAACTAAGGTAGACTCCCTTATGCAAAGTATTTCCTTAACTTAATTGGTAAAATATATTTTGGTCCTTTGGGTAGCTTTTCAACATCTTCAAAATAATTTTGGTTTCATAATTTTGGTCCATGTATTACCGATGAGGAATTGTATTCCGAAACGGCCGTCTAGTGCTGTAAAATTAAAACTGGTCTAATATGTAATTAGATATTTAACAACCATTTATTCAAGCTTAAACTGATTAATTGATCTAATGATGTGCCAGTCAAGAATTTTCAGATTATATCGAGACGTCACCATATGTAGGCAGAATGTTTACCTTCGAAGTGCGCTCAGGGTAATGTGCATGGAGCCTTCTTAAGCTTGCAACACCAAACTTGACACAGAGAATCGCTCTTGCTTAGGAAACCAACCGCAACACTACCTGTTTTTCAAGTCGTGGTCAGACCCCGAATGGAGGTTCGAACCCTACACTTCTAACATACAAAGCGAGCACTTTATCAACTGAGCTACTGTAGTTGTACATACAGACATGTATATTGTTACACATATAGCTGGTCAATAATAACTCATTATAATAAAGAAGGTTGTACAAGGCTTCCATATTAGATTTTATTTCACTTATATCGAGGCGACCAGTTTTAGATTGGTAGAGAAAACAGGAGAGCCCAGCAAAAAAAAAAAAAAAAAAAAAAATCGACGGTCTGAAAGGAACTCAGCAATAAAATTAAAAAAAATTAACGCAATAAAGTTTTTGGATGACTTACAAAAATTACAGAAATGATTTCAGAAATTTAAAGTTTTGATATCACGTGTATAGGATAACCTTTGAAAACCTTTAATTTTTAAACTTATTTCATGGAACACGATAATAAACTTAATTTTAGTAACAGGCAGATTTTTACCAAATCTTCCTTGTTTAATAAATATGAACAACAACATATTTAATTGCGCGTCCGAAATATCTTTAAATAATAAGCCTTTTTTAGTAACAGGAAAATTTCTTACAAATGATTTAACTTCCCTGTATCATAAATATGAAATACGGACAAACTTTTTCATAAACTTCATTATCATTAACATCCAATATTACACACTCACTCATTATCTTAAGCTTCCAATAGTACACACTCACTCATTATCTTAAATATTCAATATCATAAACTTACTTATTATCTTAAGTATTCAATATCATAAACTTACTTATTATCTTAAGTATTCAATATCATAAACTTACTTATTATCTTAAGTATTCAATATCATAAACTTACTTATTATCTTAAGCATTCAATATCATAAACTTACTTATTATCTTAAGTATTCAATATCATAAACTTACTTATTATCTTAAGTATTCAATATCATAAACTTACTTATTATCTTAAGTATTCAATATCATAAACTTACTTATTATCTTAAGTATTCAATATCATAAACTTACTTATTATCTTAAGTATTCAATATCATAAACTTACTTATTATCTTAAGTATTCAATATCATAAACTTACTTATTATCTTAAGTATTCAATATCATAAACTTACTTATTATCTTAAGTATTCAATATCATAAACTTACTTATTATCTTAAGTATTCAATATCATAAACTTACTTATTATCTTAAGTATTCAATATCATAAACTTACTCATTATCTTAAGTATTCAATATCATAAACTTACTTATTATCTTAAGTATTCAATATCATAAACTTACTTATTATCTTAAGTATTCAATATCATAAACTTACTTATTATCTTAAGTATTCAATATCATAAACTTACTTATTATCTTAAGTATTCAATATCATAAACTTACTTATTATCTTAAGTATTCAATATCATAAACTTACTTATTATCTTAAGTATTCAATATCATAAACTTACTCATTATCTTAAGTATTCAATATCATAAACTTACTTATTATCTTAAGTATTCAATATCATAAACTTACTTATTATCTTAAGTATTCAATATCATAAACTTACTTATTATCTTAAGTATTCAATATCATAAACTTACTTATTATCTTAAGTATTCAATATCATAAACTTACTCATTATCTTAAGTATTCAATATCATAAACTTACTTATTATCTTAAGTATTCAATATCATAAACTTACTTATTATCTTAAGTATTCAATATCATAAACTTACTTATTATCTTAAGTATTCAATATCATAAACTTACTCATTATCTTAAGTATTCAATATCATAAACTTACTTATTATCTTAAGTATTCAATATCATAAACTTACTTATTATCTTAAGTATTCAATATCATAAACTTACTTATTATCTTAAGTATTCAATATCATAAACTTACTCATTATCTTAAGTATTCAATATCATAAACTTACTTATTATCTTAAGTATTCAATATCATAAACTTACTTATTATCTTAAGTATTCAATATCATAAACTTACTCATTATCTTAAGTATTCAATATCATAAACTTACTCATTATCTTAAGTATTCAATATCATAAACTTACTTATTATCTTAAGTATTCAATATCATAAACTTACTTATTATCTTAAGTATTCAATATCATAAACTTACTTATTATCTTAAGTATTCAATATCATAAACTTACTCATTATCTTAAGTATTCAATATCATAAACTTACTTATTATCTTAAGTATTCAATATCATAAACTTACTCATTATCTTAAGTATTCAATATCATAAACTTACTTATTATCTTAAGTATTCAATATCATAAACTTACTTATTATCTTAAGTATTCAATATCATAAACTTACTTATTATCTTAAGTATTCAATATCATAAACTTACTTATTATCTTAAGTATTCAATATCATAAACTTACTTATTATCTTAAGCATTCAATATTACACACTCACTCATTGTCTTAAGCATCCAATATTATACACTCACTCATTATCTTAAGCATTCAATATCATACACTCAATAATTATCTTAAGCATTCAATATTACACACTCACTCATTGTCTTAAGCATCCAATATTATACACTCACTCATTGTCTTAAGCATTCAATATCATACACCCACTCATTGTCCTTAGCATCCAATGTTATACAATCACTCATTGTCTTAAGCATCCAATATGACACACTCACTCATTATCTTAAGCATCCAATATTATACACTCACTCATTGACTTAAGCATCCTCTATGATACATTCACTCATTGTCTTAAGCATCCAATATTATACACCCACTTATTATCTTAAGCATCCGATATTACATACTCACTCATTATCTTAAGGATGGTTAATTATCTCAAAACTATACACTTTTTGTATAGACATATATGTTAGGATATTGTAGGTATTAGACATTTGATCATTTTGATATATGAATGAAGGTCACGGGTTTAAAAGTCAAGGTCACAGATGCAAACAAATACTGACATGGTTAATTATCTAAAAAAACTTTAAAATTATTGTATGGGCTTGTAAATTGTAGGTATTGACCTAACAACCATTTTGGTATATAGATTAAGGTCATGGGTTCAAACTTTTTTTTTAACCTTTTAGCTGTTTATAAATAATATATTGTAGCTAGGTTTCAAATATGTTATATGTAGCATTCTTAGGACAAGTTATATAAATTTGCAAAAATCTTTACATATAATTGGCCCTTACTGCTGAAAATTTTGACTTTCTCTTTACTTAATGTCATTGACTATTGAACCTCTGCATGAAATATGAATTCTGTCGCACTGAGCGTTTAGGCCCATGGGCCTCTTGTTTAGATTAGGGTCTCCCTGATGATGGAAGTTACTTTGACCATCCTTGATGGTTCCATACATTCATTTATTTTGATTAAACTATTTCCCACATAAATCCTAAATTGGTCTAATGTGTGAAAATTACGACATAGCTTCAGTCCCATGCCTATAACCTGCATATTGTATACACTACATGAACCCACTGTGTTGCATTGGGAGCTCTGCAAGGTGAACATAACAACCTCCTTTCAGTTCCCTGACAACTTCATATACCTGACACTACATTGATGGAGACACTGAACTCCTTGTCTCGCTAATCTTTCGCTAATGTCAGTACTTTCAGTACTTTGATATTTCAAAAGCAACTATTATAGTTTTAATATTTGCTTAAATTATGCCAATTTATCTCGGTTACGCTCTATTACTTCGACAGGTCATTTTGATACCCAATACAATGGGCTAGGCCTAATTTTGTCGATCGGTCTATAGTCCGCTAGTGATATTGTGACAGAGTGTTTATAAGCACTTTACAACATAGGGACCATATATACAAGTATTTTTGACAAATTCAAGGCGTAAATACCATACGACTACACGATATCAATATCTACCCGAGCATATTAGACTCGCCCATATTTATAAACACATTGTCACACTATGGGTAAACAACATTGACCTGTCCGTTTGACCTTTCATTAAGAATATTCATAAGAAGAGTCCATCCAATATATGGGTAGCGTTAGATTTCGCAGTTAAAACATATACACATTGCCCATGATTAGTGTTCACATCAGGCAGACGAAATATACGCGCATGATCCCTATTACTTGCATTTACCTGTCCATAATAAATATTTAAATTAAGGTCAAACGGACAGGTCAATGTTGTTTACCTATATCGCTGACTATATCCGTATACATTCTTCACACATGAGTAAGAAAGAATGCAAACAAAAGCAATAGAAAATAGAAATAAAAAAGAAATTACTGGAAACATTTTTTACATATAAAAAGCGAGTTCAATAAAGTCAAAGTTTAAGTGCAGCATTTCTAGCGCAATCTACAATTCGCTTAAATCTTAGAGGTCCTACCTTTTCACTTGATTTTTCATTTTCACCTGATTTTCTTGACATGACGACGAGAATGTTTGTCATGTAGTTTTCTTGTAGGAATTGTAATAATGCTGTACCGGCGTCAAATTTCCCATCATCATCAAATCTAATTTAAAGTGTTTAACTGAATTTGCCAGTTCTCAAATTTTTCACTTTTCTTTTGCGATTATGATTCGAACATGGACCGGTATATTTGTGTTTGAATTTTGGCATTCTGCTTTGAACACGGCCTGTTTGTAATTGATTTGATTGAGCTTACTCGAGCACTATCCTCGATTACACTGGAAGCCATGTTGAAGCCAGTTTCCACTAAACTAACTCAGAAAGATCTTGGCGGAAGAAATCTTAAGCTTATATAAGGCTTATAGTATGTTGAAAATATGTAAAAACAGAAATGTAATTATCAGAATAATCTTTTAAACATTAAATAAATCGAGTGTATATATACTTATGTTGACCGTTGATTAAGCTAGATCCAAATAATTTTCAGATGACCATTCAGAACCATCATGGGACTTTTGGTAGATGTTTTAGGCCCATTTTCGTACGTGATAGAAGGCGGTTGTAGAAACTCTTGTCTAAAAGAACTTGCTCACCAATTCCGATATGACTAAAAAACAATGAGGTGGCACAACCATTGCTAAAGCATGAGGTTGGTTACAGCTTATGTATATACGAACAGTAAAGCAAATATTAAGGCTGGACTAGAAAGAAGACAACAATAACATATAATCATCATTCATCATAGGATTAAGTGTGAGAGGGAACATGACACAATGGCAACATGATGGCAGTGGCATGGTCATTAGAAATTCCTTGACTTCTGATGCTTTGTATCTTTAATAACAGGGATGGACAAAACAATGATCATCACCAAAAGATGAAGAGGACAAATGTTAAAAATTTAAATAGAGAAATTAGAACTCTTAACTTTCATCTATGTGTGCATTTGAAAAGAAAAAAATCATTAGTTAGCGTTCCTATGTAAGATTATCAAAGACCTACAAATTCTAAACATAAACATACCCATCCATCTCCAACTCACAATCCCAAAAGAACGAGGAAAAATTGACAAATTTAGTTGTGAACATGTAAACTTTCGACGGGTGTTGCAGTCAGAAGGGTAAGCACCCCTGTTTAGCTAGCTACACCCAATCTGTAAAAATCAAAATGAAGAATAAAAAGATTATGAAATTATCTGACATCGAATATATCGAAGATAATTTTGGATACAGAGACAACAAAGCTGTTGGAACTCAAAGAGTTATTGCTCTTTATATTATTCTAAAATATACACATACGTTAATAAACTATGGAAGAAATCGCCTTTGTACTTTCGAGTCACAGGATTTGTTCTGATACATCGGGAGTATTCTTTCTTTAATGGTTTCTGTCTCGTCATTGACCTTCACCACAATCCACACTATCCACTCGAAGCGAAGACATAATACACCTATTGTAAACATAAAAAATGTCTTCTTTTGTGTTTTTAAAATGCAATATATAAATATCTATATACTAGTATATCGTTCCTTAATTTTTACATTTCCTTATAATTTAATTTTTTTGCACAAAAGCTTGTTATTAGAACAATTATGTTTTCTGTTAAAAATAATAAATGTTTTGAAATTTTATGATCGCCTTCTTTTGATGTTTTCATTAGGACTATGATTACATATGCTAAACTTACGCAGCTTCTTTCCTGTCTATACGTGTGCTGTTCAAACGATTAGAAATGCATGTCGTTTAAGATAGTGTTTTAATTTATTAAAGTATTTGAAAAACCCAAAATAAGATTTTCAAAAATGACCATTGAGCTGTTTAGATGCGCGTTATTCAGTTTGCTTTGCACGGCAATGGAAGTTATATCACTTTAAATGCCATTTCTAGACAATTCAATGGTTAAATAAATTGCACACTGGACAGAAAAGGTTTTAGAAGATGAAGTATATCAACAGCAGTTGTATAGAACCAAATGGAATGCACAAGCCAATGTAGGGATAGGGAATAGACTGTAAATGTTGAGTTGATACTAATCTAATTAAACAAAAGACAAATGAGGAGATCAACTTAGTATGACCAACAAAAGGAAGCTCAGACATGCAATATAAACCACTAAAATTATTTCATTCTTAGAATGTTGACATATATTTTAATATGAAACACAATGGGTAGGCGATCAGAACCATACACTCGTTAAGAATTTTCTAAAAATTAGTTTTATAGTCCCCCTTCTTAATTTGAAGTTGATGTGTATACCTTAATACACTAGTTTTCTAAGTTTTACCCTTACTTTTGGGATTTTGATTTGGACGTTGACTGGCATGATTAACGAAAAATTTTATATGTAGTGAAGATGTTACAATGTTTTAATGTAGATGATGTGAAAGTTGTTTTAGAAACATTCAGAGATTAGGAAGCAATCAAAAACAAACATACCAATCTATGTCCAAACCAAAATTCCAAAGCAACATAAAACTTATGAACTGGGAAATTAGGTTAAACAACAAGCAGTTTGTTTTTTCATTGATACTGGTTGAAAGGAAGTGTTTATCTAACAATTCAATATGAAATACGCGATGTACATAACGCCATTTCATTGTACATACGGTCCCCAACAGTATAGTAGAATTGTAAGCATAGGTAAAATAATATCAGTTTCCTTTTCTTACAGTCCGTATAATACACTGCAGGAAAAAAACAGTACAGTAAAATATGAGCTACATACATAGGTATTGTATGCAAATCATGAAATCCCATTGACGACACCAACGCTTATTAAAGAAAATATTTAGCTCTTTGAGCTTTATCAGAAATTTACCTATTTTGCCTAGATGCAGCTTTTTAAACATGTCTTGCACTTTTCAAGACAATTCGTGATCTCGAAAGTAATAAATTATCATCAAGGCATGGATCCATTCCACAAAAGCCATTGTTAGAAAATGATAAATTGTAATTTGGCCATGGGTTGTTTATTTTATTTATTGTCGAATACTGGTATTTAAATAAATAACACCAATGACATTGTTCTAAAATCTATTACCAGGTGTTTGCATCCAAAATAAATTGGTTTATTAATCAGAAAGTACATAGAAGATTCTTTATGACACAGATTTTAAACTATATATATAAAAAAGTTTACAATGTATCTATTTATGGATTGCATGCATGATATTTACGAATAAATGCTATCTGAAAATAGTATTTTTTTCCTTGTACATTAACCTATAACACAGGAAAGAAACAATAAATAGTCGGTCTTAAAGTTCTGTGCGCGGGTGTATAGACCATTACAACTACAAAAGGATTGGCTTGTTCAAACAAAGAGTATTTACTGTCTTCCTTGAAATCGTGTTTTCAGTATTTCATCAAACTGATATTTCCCATAAGTATTAATACTGAATAAAAATACAGTCCAACCTGCCCTTTTAGGACATCTCTATACAAGGGTCACCTGCTTATAAAGGCCAGTAAAATTGTATCGCAATTGTTCTTTATTCATATTATTTGAACCTGTATATATAAGGCCACCTGCCCATAAAGGCCAATTTTACTGTTTCCCTCGGATGGCCTTTATAGACAGGTTTGACTTTATATAGTAATATTTATGATTTGTTTGTTGGTTTAAGCAGATTGGTCATTAATTAAAAACGACATCTGGAAAAAAAAAACATCAAAGGACTTTTGATTATTAGGGTGTTAGGCGGTGTGTCATAGTTATTGATGGGCATTTTAATGATGTTTATGTATGTTTCGTTCTAAATGTTAATACTTTATGATATATGCTTTCAATGAGTGGGTATACAATGTTTCTAATAGTGGATCGCAAGCATGACTTTTATGAATGCATTTATTTAAAAATTAGATTTCTTCTTGTACATTGAGCTATAACACTGGAAGGGAACAATAACTAGCCCAACTTAAAGTTCAGATGGATACGTCATGATTACTCCCAATCGTCATTGGCTTGTTCAAACAAGGATTATTTACTATCTTTCTTGAGAAAATGTTTTCAGTATTTCATTATTTCATCAAATTTACAGTTTATGAATGAACTTTAATATTTCTTCTTGTATATTGACCTGTAACATTGGAAGGCAACAATAACTAGCCCATCGTAAAGTTCTACGCAGATAGATACGTCATGGTTACTATTAATCGTCATCAACATGTTCAAACAAAGATTCTTTATTTTTTACTTGAAAAGTCAACATCTTTTTAATATAACAACCAACTTACATTTTCTGGCTTACTAAAGTAATTATAGCTAAATATATAATACAAATTAGGTTATTGTCATTATTTGTATAGCTAGATATTGGCAGTTTGAAAGAGTTTGAGAGCGACTTATAAAGAAACCATAAAAAGCTTTAAAATACGGTGGCGCTAGGTGATTTGCCTTAGTCATCGAGGGACCACTGCGGTAGCTCAGTTGGTAGAGTGGTCACTCCGTAACTGGGAGGTCGTGGGTTCGATCCCCCCGGCCGGGTCTGACCCAAGACTTGAAATTGGGTAGTGACTGTTCTTTCGCCAAGCACTCGGCATTACGAAATGAAAGTCACGGATCTTTCGGATGGGAACTTAAAATAAACGAGGTCCCGTGTCACGGTGGGCTTGGCACGCTAAAGAACCCTGCTGTATAACGTCATCAGTGCAATGCACAGGCAAAACATTCTGCACCTTCGCCTATAGCTGGCGACGTCTGGATATAAGTAAAATAGTCTTGACTTGACATTAAACACCATTACTCAACTCGACTTAGTCATCGAGGGGTATTTAATCATTTTTTATCATTGTAATGATTTTGGTAGGGCTATTTGGTAAAATATTTCTGTCTTTGGCAGCCAATGTGTCGTTTGTTTTATTGCAGTTTATTCAACGCAATATAAGATCGCATTTCTTTTTTTTCTGTTTAAACCATATGTAGCACACATTCACACACCATTCCTCAGATTTACAAATCAATTCTCACATAAGTTTATACCTTTTATTTTGTCCTATATATATATATATATAATCGGTGTTGGCGTACTTCATTATGTTGAAGCATTCCTTTCATGCCTCCTTTTGGTTATATGGATATGTTAAAAATTACCAAGGCCTATGTAATCATTTTTTTATGTTTTCCTCGACAATATTCTTGGACCTGCAAAACTAAGATGGAATGCTTAGCCGTTTCAAATAGAATACACTCATTTGTGAAATCATAATGACAGGCTTGGTGAACATCTTCAATCAGACCTTGTATGATAAGCATATTGCTTGCATATTAAGGCATGGTTCTGGTTCATGTTTTGTTTTTGTGAAATTTTGATTTCAAAAGTGAAGGACTAACCCTTTCGGAGCATCTAGTCTCACTTCATTTGTTCAACTAAATTTGCCATGATTCACATAAAAAGGGTATGCTTGTATACATTAATAATATAGAACATTTTCATCTTTTTTTACAGGTCACGTGTGAGTGAACCTTTTAACACTCAAATAACTTTATGTATATTGGAATATTTATTACTAAAGAGAGATATAAAATACACATAATTATAAAATGTGTTCCCTGTAACCAGACCTAAAGCTTTAATTATTATTATATTATTGTAAAATTTTAATATAAATCTCCAAGCATTACGTTATAACAACCATAGGTATCGCATCGTATAAATTATTCCTTCAGAAAGAACAATAATATATATTTAGGATTCAAAATCAACCCAAAGTATTGGGTAGTTCATAAAAAAGGATAACTTATATGGAGAGCAATATTCTGAAAACCAACAGGTAGATCGAGTCGTGTTTTTTTATTAGCAATACATGTCCAAATAGCATGTCAACTGCCTTTGAAGTAGTGCTGCCTTTGAAGTAGTGCTGTAAAATAAACACTGGTATATTATGTAATGGTTTCCAACTATTCAATTTTAGAAGATTAGGTGTCCTTTAAAGTTACCAAAAACAATGCAAAACGGTCAAAACAGACAAAACCTTTACAATGCACGCAAGTGTGTTAAACGGGTCATATACTAGTTAAGGAATAACATTCTATTTGAGTGTATTCATTCGTTATTATGAAGCAGTTCATGTTAAATATGCTTTTCCTGATACTAATTCATAATACCGAATGAAACAGAATGTTATTTCTTATATTTACAGTCATAAATATATTGGCAGCATGACAGAAATGTAAAAATATTGCTAAAATAATTTATTTTATCTAAGATACCGACAAAGATACGGAATTGATGGACCAGCTTTTTTTTCAAATAAGGATAGACACGTCGGGACAAGGTCGGAATGCTGACCAATCAAACAATGCATGGCGTAATTTTGATGACTATGACGTCATCGGATAGTTAAACGTTACGTTATTAGAAGTCATAACCCATACCGTATTCATGAGCAATGGAATACCAGCAAAAACAAATGTGTTTATGTAATTACATATTATACTAGTTTTAATTTTACATGACTAGACGGCCGTTTCGGAATACAACTTCTCATCAGTAGTGCTTGGACCAAAATTATGAAACCAAAATTGTTCATGTAAAGAAGGTCAATTCCAATCGTAAATATATTAAAAAATAACCAACTAAAGTAAGAATATTAGCTATTTATGTAACATTATTAGTTAATTATGGTTTATCAAATATAAAAATATAAATTAAAACCTTGTTTTTTTCATTCGTTTATATTGAAGATCCATGTTTCTGTATTATGTTTTATTCCACGCCCGTTTGTCGTGTAGTGTTAACCAGATTTAAATATTCTACTTTTAAATTCTTTTCATATGTAATTTATATGTTGACAAGTGGTACGGCTCATTCTATTTTTAATATTTTGTTGAAAATATGTAGCCTGCTTCAACACTTTTTCCCCTAAAAATGAATTGTACTTGGTTTATGCAATCAGGCCCAAATTGTTCTAAGCTTGATTAGCTTTATCAATGATTAACACAGATTTAAAATATCAATAAAATCAAAATATCATTATCAAATCCAAATGTTTAAGGCCATGTGCTTCAATTTGTTGAAATGCTATTCATTTGCGAAATTTTCAACAGACTTGAAATTATGCATTATTTAAATTTTGAATAATCAATTAATTACCTAATCACGCTTCGAACAACTAACCCCCTGTGTAAAGCGCTATACTTGAAGCATTTCCGTATTACCTGTAGTTTTTATTCGGAGATGTTCAGAGAAAGGTTTGTTAGTATTGTAATTATTTTTGTTTGTCATACATGTCTAATTTCTAATGATGGTAAGTTGCTTGATATATTTTATGACCATGATACATCAAACTTCAGAATATTCTTTTTGAATTATTTGAACAGGGTCCTCAAAATATTTTATGGCCGTCATCATAGTATTGATGATAAATATGATGGCTCTGTGTCCCGGATTGCCCTGAATATATTTGACGTCCCATAGTTCTATGTTCCTTTTACCAAATAACACACATTAGGGTGTAGCTACTTTAACAGGAAGTGCTTACCCTGGTGGTAGTTCACGTGTGTAACCAAACTTTTCAGTTTTAAAGTATTTAGTTTGCTTCTGGATTATTATGTTTGGTTTTCATTACAACAACATAGATATGAACAGACTCTTATCACTTTGAGGAGAACCAAATAAGTAGAGCTACAGGAGCTTGGATACTCCTGAGGCAAGCACACCACATGGCAAAGGACAGAGACAAATAGAGGAAGCTTGTTGGTGCCCTTTACTGTCCTAGTTGGAATGAATAGGACATCACAGTATTGTTGATAAGTTGATGTCTCTGTGTCCAGGGTTGCCTTGGATACATTTGACGTCTTTTAGTTCCATGTTCCTTTCACACAATTTTGCTTACACACGTGGTGGGTGTAGCTAGCTAAACAGGAGGTGCCTATCCTTCCGGAGCACCCGGCCTCACTTCCCTGGTGAAAGTTCATGTGTCTAACCTAACTTGTCAGTTTAAAGGGTTTACTTTGTTTCTGGATTGTGATTCGGACATGGATTAGTATGTTTGTTTTTGATATGTAAATAAGTAGATTCGAACAAAACAACTAATATCAAGACTATTTTATTTAAGTTTTAATTTATGCAAGATAAATGTTATCGAAAAAACTGTAAAGTTGCCGATACAGGTACATGTAAACTGATTTTTTTAACTCCACTACTAACCAAACTCTCACTTAGATCAACTAAATAAGATTTCCATTTAATAGTCTTAGATTACATATTTAGTTACTTTATTTACACAAAAATATGACAATTTCGACAAAATAAAAAATGTTAAGTAAGAGAGAAGAAAAAAAGACCCTTTTTAGTTTTTATGCATTTTATCTTAAGCTTAAACTGACATGAAAGTAATTCAAAATTATAAAACTGTTCAATAAATGTGCTATGACATTAAATATAAATCATATTTTATTCTCTGATTCGACACCTCTTCGCAGAATCGTTGGTGTCAACTAAGGCTTTCAATTAGTTTTTATGACGACCAATGGTTGGCCGAATGGTAACTATCCGTTATTGTTTATTTGTGACGTAATGGAAAAATTGAAAAATGATGAAATTAAGTTCGACCAATTCATGGACGGCTACTTTAATACAAGTCGTAACCATATGATTCTGATTCGGCGAATGGATCGTATTCGAATCGTTTATTCCAGCTTCCTCGTTTTCCTTTCATGCCACATCTATAAAAGACAAATACATGTATGAATAAAATATACAAATATAGGACAATTATTGTTTAAAAATATTCTAAATAACTATTTTTCCATAAAAAAGTGAATGATTTATTGCAAAAGTCACATTAACATTATTTTAGCTATTCATTGGATCCTCAACAGAGAAATAAAGCAACTTGGCCATGAAACATAGCTGATCTATTGCATTTAACTTAACTGATGACGTTATTGTTTAAATATTAATGATTCTGCTCTGCAATTTTATGTATAGGATATTATAACTGTTATAATTATTTCATTCATTCAAACAATGATCTAAACTAGCTCCTTAAAATTAAGTACATTTGCACTGTACAATTATTTGTTCCGAATACTTTTTTCATCTGGGTGAACGATTAAAATGCAATAGTGTATCATATCAATTACTGTTGATGAAATATAAATGACGATTTATTATCTTGAAAAATAACTATAGTTTCTGCTACGCTTATTTTCTGAGTACATGGGCATGATCTAGAACTACATCAATATACTAAGGGATTTTTAAGGGATTTTATAATTTTTTTTAGTTATTAAACTATACCATAAGATCATGTATAGAAAGTAAATCTTTTTGAATGAATCAAAACCAAACATACTAATTCATATCTGAACCACAATCCAGAATCAAAGTGAAAACTTTGTAACAGACAAATAAGGTTAGACACGTGAAACTGCACCAGGGAGAAATAATACAAAAATAAAATGTAAAAAAAATCCGAGAAACAAAAAAAAAAAAAAAAAAAAAAAAAAAAAAAAACTAAGCAAAAAAAAGGGAAATACATATTTGGACCTGCTCAACTCGACTTCGACCAGTAAATTTTTTAATGGCACAAAAGAAAACACAATGGCGTGGTTATAATTGCACATGGATATTCTCAACTATTCGACTTACAATGAGTGGTCCATGAATAAGCATTTAAAGAAAACAAGAAGCACAAATTGTGATATATATATAAAAATTATCACAATATTATAATATTGCTAAATGTCATGATAATTTATCCAAATATACTAGATATATTTGACTCTTCATTGTTTTATGTTTCTTTTAATCACAATTTTTTCAAGCAATTGGGACATTTTCGGATATAGAAAAAATTGCTCACCCTCACGGAGCTTCAGACTTCATTTCTTTGATAAAACGGATGTTTTATTTAAGTCAGTTTAATGTCAGTTTTGTCAGTTTTCAAAGAGATTACTTTGCTTTTAAAATTGTGATTTGAACATAGATATGTTTGTTTGTGTCTGGTACTTACGATGGATTTTCAATTCCACAACTGGTTTGACAAGCGATATATTTGTTACAGCAGATGTTCATCGCCAAATCCATGTCATATGACGTCTTTGCTGCAGCTTGTTTTTCCCTCTTGCATTTAAAGGCAGACAATAGGCAGCGTGTACGACAACCCTTACTTGCTTCTATTATTTCACTTGATAATATACACATCAAGAAAATGGCGACAATGGTGGTTGATACGCATGTTGATTTCATCTGCAATATAGAAGTTAAATAAAAAAGATGAAGTTCACAACAGGAATATTGATACTGAATGATGTATATTTGACAAACATGAAAAAGGAAAGAATTTTTTTTTACAAAAATCAAAAAATTAAAAAATAAAGAAAATTAAAAAGATAAAATAAAAATTTTAATTAAAAAAACGCACATAAATATTGAATATTATTTTTTTGGAACGTCTGCCTTACATCTGACTCCGTTTTTCATTAATATCTATTAATGGTTACATTAGCAACGATATATTTGACGTCCTATATTTTCATGTTTCTTTAATTTTCATTTCGTGGCTTTGTATTTTAAAACGTAATTCTTGGATATTGTTTTGTGAAAGTGCACCATGTTGCGATCCTTGATAAGTAAAATTATTGTTGGCATTGAATTCAATGGTGCTTCCTAGCGCACTAAAATGGAAATATTTCACCCCTGCAAAAATTGGTGACTTTACAATTATAACAGTTTAAGAAAACTAGAAAAACTGTGAGCCACAAGCTCACAAAAAATACCCCCGGCTCCTCCCACATAAAAAAAATCCATCGTATAAAATTCTTAAATAGGAGATGCACATTTACATTATATCACAAAATTTGTGTGAAAGTTTCATGAAATTCCATTGAAGGGTTTAGGAGGAGTTGCGGATAAGAGATAGGTACCCTAAGGTGTAATGGAAGGACGGACGGACACACGGACGGACACACGGACGGACACCCCTATCACTATATACCCCCACTTTTTAAGCGGGGGTATAATAACAGACAAAAAAGACATAATAGGGCCATTGAATATAAATTTCAATAGGGCGGACAATTGCATTTGATAATCAAATACTGTCCAATAGTACCATTAGCTAGCCTTGCACCGTACCATGCAAATATTTAACATCTAGAAATATGATTGCCAAACAGGGATAATTTCTCTTGATTAAGTTGCTAAAATTGCGTAACACACTTGTAAAATATTTCTACAATGTGTATTTTATTGAACTTTTGATTTTATTAAGTATTAAATTATTTATTGCAATAATTATACAAAATATTTGGAAATAATTCTAACACGTTATGTAAAAATCAATATGAAGTGTGAGTGAAATTTCCAAGAAAAATCTTTTTCGATATTTTGAAGATTTATTTCCTCCGAGGGAAATTATATCAGAAACCTTATGATTTTCCTCGTGAACAGTTGTGACAACTTTATATATATTATGCCTTCGGTACTCGTTGGAATACCTTATAATGATTCGTAATTATTACAAAATCACCGTTAAGGCGTGGGATTTGAGAACAATATATTTCTGTCTTTTATGTTGCTTTATATATTGATTTTTAATAAAGTTTAATTATAACAATGCTCCGTGTTAAATTAAACACCAGTAAAATTTTAATTGCATAGCCAATTGTGTATCATAATGTTTTGAATTTTTATGAATTTTTTGCACATGATAAATGTAGTTCATTCTATTGTAAATAAGACAAATTTCTACTTCCATTTTATGTATTTAGATATGTATTGTGATATAGCGATATAAAATTATGTGAAGACCCTTTGGTCTTTAACTATGCCTTATATTAATGTGCTTTTAAATACACTGAATCATTTCAACATCTTGCAATAAAATGCTTTGTTTCACAATTTTGGTTAAATGACTACCGATGAGATATTGTATTCACTTTATTAACAATTTGCCTATCCCTACTATATTGCATTTTTTAAAACTTGAATATAACCCTTGTGTTACTAAAAGATGTAGCAATGGTTCGAAATGTATATATTACCAATACGAAAATTAAAAAATGATTTTGTTATGAAGAGTAATTTGTCGAAAAGTATATTTTAGACCATTAACAACACTATGCTTGATACCTATATATAGTGCAAACTGTAAATCACGTTAAGATTTTTTTTTGCGATCCCGTAATGAAAACAATTTCGCGACAATCAATTTACGCAATGCACCATGTGGAACCCCAAATTAAAGTTAGCTTTTCTAACAATTGATTTAGAACATGTGTCAATAAATGTCGATGGCTTTAATCTTATACACGAGTTTTTTTTTGCGTACATTTTCATAATTACTAAACAGATCGCGAATATCACAAAAATAAAGTACTAGCAAATTTAAAATGTTTTACAGTAATGCGTTTCTTTTAACATTATTTGAGTACTAACAAAACAGTGCCTATTGCCAATTTATATAAGTTCGAAACGTTATTAACCGTTAATATATCATAACAGAATATAAACGTGTTAATTTTACAGGACTAGACGGCTGTTTCGGAATACAATTCCTCATCAGTGGTGCTATGACCAAAATTGTGAAACCAAAATGTTTTCAAGGATTTAAAATATATATCCAAAATTCCAAAGGACCAAACTTTATTTGAATAAATTTAGCTAAGGAAATACTTTGCAAAAGGGAGAGTACCTTAGTTTTTGAGAATTTTCAAATTTTATCTCGAATGAAATTAAGAAAATATTATATTTCTGCTTTATCAATAAATAATCCTTGAGTCAACGTAAAATACCGCCATATGCTTGATTTATTTGATTTATTTGGAAGACATTCTAATGTATTACTTAATTATAGGTTTGATTTTACATACACAGTGCAGACGGTATTAGGGAAGTCAATTATTGACCATGGTAATGCGTCTTCACTCATTGTTTTCTTACTCGTTCGAAAACTGACACATTGTAGCAAAGCATACAATAAGTACTGAGACTTATAGACAAGCAATGCATCATGATTAATTATATCAGAAACCTTATGTACTAAGTTTCATTTACTTCGCGGTCGTTTGTTTTGCGCGAAAATTAATAATAAGCGAAAATTATGTTATGCTTATTATATAGTGCATATTTCAAAAACGCAAAAAATTAAACTGCGCCGACATGTCTAAATTTCCTATACCGCTAAAATATATCGTTTACAATAATTGAGATCGTAGGTTGTAAAAAAAGGAAAACAATATTAATAATTCCATGGGTAAACACACATAGCTTAAGAAGTAACCCTGTTCGGAAGCAACAGTCCATGAACTGTCGCGACAAAAAACATATTCCGTTTCAAAAGAATAGGAAAAGGAAATCACTTGAGTAAAACTTAAATGTTATGTTGTTTTAATCTGAACAAGAATAATACAATGTGAATGAGATACATGACACCTATGTAACAAAACTAATGAACAGATGTCCATTGAAACACCGGAAACAAAGAGCACATACTTTTTAAAAGGAAAAGTATCCAACCTACTTAAAACTGAAATGTTATGTTGAAATAATCTGAACAAGAATAATACAATGGGAATATATATTATATGCCACCAACGAAAAAACAAACCAGTAACCCTGTTGGGAAGCAGTTGCCAATTGAACCGCCGATATCAAAGAATACTAAGCAAGCCACTTAAGTAAAACTGTGATATAATGACGTAAAAAAGAAAAATTTGAATAATTTAGATGGAAAAATATAACATAACACAAACGTAACTAGTAGTCATAAACCATTGAACAGTCGAGAACAAAGAGCATACGTCGTTTTTTAAACAATAGTACTGAGCCACTTAAGTAAAACTGAAATGTTATGATGTGAAAAAGGAACAAGAATAAAATGAATATAAAATGGCACACACGTAATTAATTACACATTATACCAGTGTCAATTTTACAGCACTAAACGGCTGTACAATTCCTCATCAGTAGCGCTTGGACCAAACTTGTTAAAACAAAATTTTCAAGGTGTTGAAAAATATTCAAACATCCAAAATGTATTTAACCGAATTTAAGAAAGGATGTATTTTGCATTAGGCCTAACTTTTTAAGAGTTAAACAAGTGAGTCTCTTCGGAAGCAGTTGTTTATAAAACGGATTGATTCTAAGAACATATAAAGATTTTATCAAAAAATATTACAGACTACGGAGTTACAAACCTGCAATTATGTTAAAATAAAAATTTAGTAGGAAAATATGCAAAACAAAAAGCCATTCGGTACATAAAGTCACAAAAGCTTATTGACAATGTAGTGTCTTTGAGTATATCTTTTTAATTGCTTTTGTGTGTTTTTGCATGTTCATGCTGCAAAAAGGCATGTCTGTAAAGATCATTCGTTTTATTTCAACTATTACATGTTTGTTCGCTATTAACCCAAATAAAGAGTAGCAGGTCCCATCTGACTGTTATCAAAGAATCATTTTAGCTCACAGAGAATTATTCTATTTGGTCTTTATGTTGACGATATATATATAAGTTTTTATTAATTAAATGAATTAATCTCTAAATGTACAAAATAAACTACAAAAGCAACACTAATGCCCCTATGACTGGTAAACTATAATTGAATGATTATCATTACTACCTGATCTTTTTCGAATTGTCACACTATATTTAACACAATATAGCCGTGAACTATCAATTACATTTATTAGTGACCTGCTGTGTTTTAATACTCTAATTTCCAACTTTTTCATTACATTTAGAAGTTATTTGTTCGATTGCCGTAATTTTTATTTTTAACAAAATGTTTATATTCATTAAAAATTAATTTTTAATTAGTTCCAATATTTCTGAAAATATAAAATGTTCTAATTATAGTTTTTAATCTCTTTAAAACTAATAACTGATGCAATTATCATAATGCTGTTTTAGCGTGCGATCTCAATAAGCAGAACGGGTAGGTAGAAAAATGTATATATTTTACCAGTTTTAATTTTACAGCACTCAACGGCCGTTTCGTAATACACTTCATCAGTAGTGCTTGGACCAAAATTGTGAAACCAAACTTTTTATCAAGATCTTAAAATAATACCCAAAGGACCAAAGTATATACTTGACCAAAAACTAAGGAAATACATGTACTTTGCATGAGTGAGTATACCTTAGTATTTTAGGAATTCAGATTTTAACAAGCAGTTAATCTAGACAATAGGACACCAACTTAGAAATTTCTATCTTTATTTTATTTTATTATATAAGAACGTGATAATGATAAACAAATAAAAAATCAAGAAACAACTTATACAAAAAGTTAAAAGAGATCTAAAAAAATGATTATGGACTATAACCATAACAATAGCAATAAGTGTGATCCAAAATGGATCACCAGTTTGATAAGAGATAATCTTCCAGTCGGTCAGTTTAATGTCTTCAATATACCTAAATTGTCTAATCATCTAATGAGGTCCTATGCCTATTGAAGGCATTTTGACCACAACCTTTAATAATTTTAAGGCTTATAAGTTTGATATCAGTTCCAAAGTTTTTACTTTCCTTCTGGATTGTGATTTTGACATGGATTAGTATGTTTGTTTTTATGTCTCTGTGTCCAGGATTGCCCTGTGTATATTTGACGTTCGAAAGTTCCATGTTCCTTTCATTCTCAATTTTGATTACACACGTGGTGGGTGTAGCTAACCAGACAGGATGTGCCTACCCGTACGACCCACCCGGCCTCATTTCCCAGGTGGAAGATCTCTTGTTTAACCTAACCTGTCAGTCACAAAGTTTTAACTTTGCTTTTGGATTGTAATTCGGACATAGATTAGCATGTTAATTTTTGATATTTGCTTTTAAACTGTAAGCCTAATTGCTATAAGTAACTTTAGTCTACGTCATTCAACGAAAATAGTAAATTTTCTTACGTCAGTGATCAAGTGAGAATATCTGTAGATATCAAATGTATATAATCAATAGACGGATTACATTAACAAATTAACATTATCACATATTGGGAATATCTCCCCATGGACGGTTACACATACAGCTATCAAACGATGTGGTTTTACGCATTCTTGTTGTTTCACTTTGATCTTTTAGTGCAGAAATACTTCCTTTTGGCCAATGTTTAATATTTATAGCCATTGCGTAATCCATGAACGGTTTTCAATGCAGCTGTTTTTCCGTGTTGTTTGGTTGCTAATGTTTTAATATTGAAGCATTCATGAATGTGTATTTGTTATTATATGTTTTTTTATCTTCAATAGCCCATTCAATACTTATTCCTTTACAATAACAATAATATAATTGTCACATCGCTTCATAGTTCAGGAAATTGTGATACTAAAATAATGCTAAAATTATTTTTAGAAAACATCAGAAATAAAAAAATGATTAGATAAGAACAAAAACAAAATGAGAATCTAAAACATAAGCTATGACAGAGCTTGTTCCCATAACGGGATCTTTATATACAAAGCAAGCTGCTTGCAAATAAATGTTGACGGAGTGATACAGTAGATTTCGCTTTTCAATGCCATTAAAGTTTCTCTTCAATCACAATATTTTAAAAGGATGATATCTCTAAAAATATTTGATGTTCTATAGTTCAATTTTGCTTTCATGCTAAATCTTGACTACTTACTCCCCGCATGTAGCTAGCTAAACAACAGGTTCTTAACCTTCCGGAGCACGTGATTTCATCCCAGTCGAAATCCACTTGCTTAGCTAAATTAACCAGTTATCAAAGATTTCACGTTACTTTTGGATTGTGAATTAGACATGGATTGGTATATTTGTCTCCGATTTTTCCTGTTATTTCTAATAACACTTTCATTTAACGTGATGATCCTTCAAAACATTTACATTCGATAAGATCAAATGAGAAGATATAAATTTCTGATTTTGTGGAGGTTTTTATAGTGAGCAATAATGTATATCACATAACCCTAACCCTCAAATAAAATACGCTTTAAACATAAAAGTTTCATCTAAATTTCGAATCAGGAAATCACTAAAATTCCATATAAAAAACAAAGGAAATGTTAAATTTATAGAAATGGATTTGGTTTAATAAAAAAGGTAACAATTGTTTTTTTGAGTCATTGCGTTTTGAGTTTATTTCAGATCGAAATAAATGAATGGCCTTTTCAAAGTTGATATAATGTTTTCCTATAAACGTGTTTCTAATTATCACAATTGAAACTTCATTAATACTCAAATAACACACAATACAAAATACTTTATCACGTAAATTCAATCTCAAAAACCTAGATACATATGGATTCAAACTTTAAATAAAAGATTCCTCACAACATATGAAACATCTACACCCAAGGGATATGGTTTGTTTTATATTATGTAGAAAATAATCTTAATCATAAGATTTCATTTAAGAAGAGTTTTAAACAATATTTGGCTTATCGTTTTATTTAAGAAGAGTTTTAAACAATATTTGGCTTATTGTTAAATGAGGAAATTGCAAGTGCGTAAAAGGAAAAGAAATATTATGGAAATAGCACATAAGAAAAGATGTATTATGTAGTATGTTGATATCGAAAAATGGATAATTAAACTTGAATTATTGGATATCTTGCAACATAAAAAGCCAAGTATTGTTTGTTTTAAATATAGAATAAACAAGAAACTTAATTGAAACGTATATAAAAAAGTTTGCTTGAATTTTTAATGACAAAATTTTAAATTAGTAAAGGGCAAAAAAAAGATAGAAATAGCACATAAGAAACGAGTATTTAAACTTTAATTGAAGGATATCTTACAACATATAATACATCTATATCCCGGAGCATGTTAACCTTTAAATGAAGACTACATATTAAATTTAATTTTTAAAAAAATAGTTAATGATTGCTTTAAGGAAAATGAAACAAAAGGCTTTATCACAAACATTTAATATCGAAAATAAAGATATTCAAACTTTAATTGAAAGATACCTTACAACATAACAAAAAATTTGTATCCCGGGGTGTCGTTTAGTTATAGAATAAGTTTGCTAAACAAACGAACAATGATTAATATAGCACACGATACTAACAAAAGCTATAATGATAATTTAGCTTTAATTGAAAGAAATCTTACTATATATATAAAACACTTACATCCCCGGGGTAGAAGTTTTGCTTGTTTTGAAATAAATAAATATACAAATGTATATTAAATAAATGTTAACTTATTTTTAATGATTAAATAACAATTTTGCGAAAACCGAATTGATGGAAACCTTACATCATTTTTATTTCCTTCAAGGAACAACATGCAAAATATCAGAAGGTTGTAAAAACTAAGATTTGCTAAGTACTCCCCTGTATGTCAGCCCCGAGTCATTGCTGACGCAATATGATAAAAATATCAGGATGAACGAAGCCCCGATTTATCTTATGTCTCAATATGTCAAAATGCTGTCTTGTGTTAACAAGTTCAGAACTGGCTGACCTTGTTTGCTGTAGTATTTTTTTTTGTTATTTGTAAGACCAAATTGTAGATGTTATTTTTGAACATTGATAAAAATATTGTTTTCCAGGGTGATTTTTAATTTTTATTAGTAAGACCAAGTTGTAGATGTTATTTTTTAAATTGATGAAAATGTTGTTTTCATAGATGATTTTAACAGGCGTTCCCACTTATTTTTGTTCTTCAAACTATTGAAAGGATATAGGTTCCACATACACTGCAAATGCATATATTTTTAAGGTGGTTACGTGAATACTGCAACATTAACAAAACATTTTGCATAGGTAGCTAGACAAAAGGTATTATCCTTACGGATCACGCAACTGTCATTGCATTTAACGTAATTTGCCAACTTCCAAGTATTTACATTGCTTTTTAGATTGCGATTTGCACTTAGACCAGTATTCTTGTGTTTGAATATGTTATTGAAACAAATCAACTTTTAAGAAAAGGCTAACCTTGCTAGTTTTGACGGATTGTTTATTTGTAAAAAGTAGATGTTTGTTTTCATTGAAATGAAAGATATTTTTACCGATGGGTTTGGCAGGTGTTCCCGATTTCGTTAGATTTGCAAAGCATTTGTCTTCCATCTGCACTTAAAAGGGTTGATTTCGGACAGTATAACAATGTAACATATCAGGAAATTAGGGAGCGACACGTATTGCTCAAATGAGTTTGTTAGTTCATGATGTATCTCTTAACAAGGAAAAACAATAATAAAAATAAACAGGATTATTTTGATGATTAACGCCAATACACGTACACGACGCCAACTCAAATATACCGTCAGACCAGCATAAATATAAAGACACTACATCTATATATTGTAAAGGGGAAATTTTCGCGTGGGTAAAATTCTCGCCTATTTCGCGCTCAAGAAATCATCGCTAAATTTTTACCCACGCGAAAATGACAACTATACAGGTTTTTATATCATAATATACAGAATATCCACCCATTATATCAGTAACGCGGAAATTACAACCACGCAAAATGTCAGAGTTGAGAAATCGCAAAAATTTCACCCCCGCGAAAACAATCCACATTATAGTATACAGAACGGTATATAGAATCGTCCACACAAAGTGTATAGACACGCTGACACAGATGTATAGACGTACCGACACAATAATTATTCTACAAAGATGAACAAAACTATACATAAAAAACATTAACACTTATATACAGAGAAACACCAACATAAATATACAGAGAAACTCCAACATAAATATACAGAGAAACACCAACATAAATATGCAGAGAAACACCAACATAAATATACAGAGAAACACCAACATAAATATACAGAGAAACACCAACATAAATATACAGAGAAACACCAACATAAATATACAGAGAAACACCAACATAAATATACAGAGAAACTCCAACATAAATATACAGAGAAACACCAACTTAAATATACAGAGAAACACCAACATAAATATACAGAGAAACACCAACATAAATATACAGAGAAACACCAACATAAATATGCAGAGAAACTCCAACTTAAATATACAGAGAAACACCAACATAAATATACAGAGAAACACCAACATAAATATGCAGAGAAACTCCAACTTAAATATACAGAGAAACACCAACATAAATATACAAAGAAACACCAACATAAATATGCAGAGAAACTCCAACTTAAATATACAGAGAAACACCAACATAAATATACAAAGAAACACCAACATAAATATGCAGAGAAACTCCAACTTAAATATACAGAGAAACACCAACATAAATATACAGAGAAACACCAACATAAATATACAAAGAAACACCAACATAAATATGCAGAGAAACACCAACATAAATATACAGAGAAACTCCAACATAAATATACAGAGAAACACCAACATAAATATACAAAGAAACACCAACATAAATATGCAGAGAAACACCAACATAAATATACAGAGAAACTCCAACATAAATATACAGAGAAACACCAACATAAATATACAAAGAAACACCAACATAAATATACAGAGAAACACCAACATAAAAATATATAGACATATTGATACAAACTATGTATACAAACACCAACATAAATATATAGGTAAACAACTTTGACCTGTCAGCTTGACCTTTTATTTAAATATTTATCACAGACCAAGTACATCTGTGTATAGGGAACACATGTGTTTATTTTGTATACATCATGAGATATACTCACTTCATAGAGTAAACCTTTGTACTGTGTATGTATTAACTAGGATCTTAACACTACCCATTTATTGGGTGGACCTTTCTATATGAATATTCCTAATGAAAGGTCAAACGGACAGGTCAATGTTGTTTACCTTTACATAGAAAAATTGACATCACTATAACAGAAACAACAACATTATTTCACAGAAGAAATAAAACACGAACATTTATTAAACGTCATGTTTGTTATAAAGATAATGTCAAACAATACCCAATGGTTTCTATAAAGTCGATTAGTTTAATCAACAATTGGAGTATCTAGAAAAGTTGTTTATAGTTGTACTACTTACCACTGTCGTACAAACAACTGGATACCGCTTAGAAGCCTAAACGCTAGAACAGCGTAGTAAATTATTTCACGTGTATAGTAACGTGAAAAAAAAACATGCACATCTAAGGCCTAATGACATTTGCAGCTAATATCAATTTTGCTCTATAGATCTTAATCATTGGAATTATAAACAATTGTATAATCTTTAAATATTTCTGCAGATGCTTATCCTTCCGGAGCACTCGGCCTCCCTTTCCTGGTAGAATTTCACGTGTCTACCCTGACTTGTCAGTTCCAAAGTTTTTACTTTGCTTCTGGATTGTGATTTGGACATGGATGGATATGTTTGTTTTTGATCAAAATTATAAAATGTTTTCTTGTCTAAGAACAAAAAAATAAAAGAATCTTTTGCAATCAACTATGTAAAATATAGGAAACATATGCGAAAAATATGTATTGTTGATCATGTCACGGTAAAAATGTAGTTCTTTTATGATCGACTTTCATTAAAATTATGTTTAAGTTTTGCTATTCGTAAAAATGATATTTACTATATTTTACTATTACAATTTTTAAATGCATCTAGACTCCAACTAAATGAATGTAGACGTGGATAATTCTAAATGATGTGCGTAACCACGTTCCCGCCATAATTTTGTAGGCGCTGCAAGATCACATATTCTTGACGTCATAGATAAAAATACGTCAAATCAGACATTGCGAACATTCGCACATAACAACGAGGTCACCATGGTATGGATCTACCTTAAAACACTTTTTTAATTTAAAAAATTAACAAAAATAGAAAAAAATCGAAAAAGCCTAAAAGAGAAAGAAAGAGAGATTATAGGACGGAGATGATTAAAAAATCGTTTGTTCTTCCAATAATTGATGAACTATGATGTATTTTCACAAAGTCTAAAACAAAACAAAAATTAATACGCTGATGTACACACTAAACCTAATTTATAGTTTCCAGCAACGCAAAGGAGATTTCATTAGTGAAAGCATGGTATTAAATATTAATTGTAAAACGACCTCGCTGTGTCATATTACAAACACCTTTGAGAGTGACATTATATGTCCAGAATATTTGTAAGTCATTTAGAAAAGTCAAAATTTGAAGTGTGGAGTGTAATTTTGTTTTCAATTAATTTCATTTTGATACAATCGAACACAAAAGTACCGGTTCATATACATTTATATTTTTATATTTTGATATTTATAAACTATAAATGACATTCTATAGCCTTATAAAAATAGAGTGACATAAAAGGCTTTTTATTAATCAGTCTTACTTTTCGTGATGAAGTGGGAGACTTCTTGGTGTTATTTTGATGGAATATTCTAGAATTATTTTCCCCATATCTCTTTTCATTTATTTTTCAGGACACCACACATTTTGAACATTTTCCATCATAGCTTTTAATTATTCAATTTTAAAACACTACACTATTGTTTAAGAGATGATCGTTGGTTTGTGAAGATTTTTTTAAAATTTTTTTTCTATATTGACTTGCTTGCCTAATGACTTCAAAGCACCCTGATTGGTTCAACCACGTATTCAAAAAAGAGGTCAGAAGGTTTGATTGTATATTTCTAACCATATTTGACCATGTTATTACTTGTCTTCTATTCATTGTTCAACGAGTTTGCTTTTTGCAATTCAGTTATGGTGATGATGTTTTGTCTGCCACAATCACTAACATAGTTTGAAGTTTAAATTTTTTGTTAAAAATATAGAAACCTGTGTCCTCAGAACAATCAACGAAAAATCAGGAAATTCGGGATCTATCGCTAAATAGAAGATGTTTATTTCTCAGAAATGTCAAACTGTCTTTTAAAACATCATTTCAAATTAAGTTGATTCCCGGAATCTCAAACACGGATATTTCAAATTCTATAGCTAAATAGGCGATGTTTATTTCTCAGAAATGACAAACTGTCTTTTAAAACATTATATTTCATATTAAGTTGATTCCCAGAATCTCGAACACGGATATTTCAAATTGTCGTTATCAATTCCAGTTATCTCGAACTTTGAATTATCAGTCAAACTTTTTTATATCCGTGGCTGTGGAGCTCAAAATATCGAGAATCAAATGTATACTAGTAATGCATATAATGAAACACTAAACGTCCACTTATACAGATCTGCTCTTCGTCGTGCTCAATGGTTATCGTTTTATTAAGACGTCAATTCATACTACATCTGTAATGGCATTGCCTGAAATTCGTTTTTGTATGACACCCATTCATCCATGGAATTACTAGACGTATGATTGATGGATGGTTAAAAGACATGCTTAGTTGTTAGATATACTAAATGGCACTCAGACAACATTATTTCTAGATTCATTTGAACATTGTTAAAGTGAAAATTTTTAACGCATGTGTCATGCACCAGTTTTAAATTGTATCATTTAATAATTCACAAAATGGTAATTGACATATTGGCATTTAATTTTAATTATAAATATGATGGTACATGTCACAAACATTAAAATGTATTAAACTTAAATCAACGAAACAATTAAAAAAAAAGTACAACTGAAACATATGAATTTGGCAACACTTAATGTAACAAAAACCGCGTTGCAAAAAAAAAAATACATATGTTCGAATCACAATCAAGAAAGAAATTTATAACTGACAAATTAGGTTAAACAGATGAATTTACACAAGGGAAGTAAGGCGGGGTGCTCCAGAAGGGTTAGCACCTCCTGTTTAGCTAGCTACATCCGACACCTGTGTAATACAAATTGAGTGAAGTAAAAGGAAAAAACAACAAATGAAGACACAAGAAAAAAAACATATTTCAACCAGTTGTTATAAAATACGCAACTTAAGATAGTTACTAGAGAATGCCGGATTTTGTGGCCATAGTGTTATTGGAGGTTTTTGAACTATATTTCATTTATTTTTACCGTTTTAATTTTTTAATAATATGCAAGGAGGCAAAGTGGTCCTAAGAGCGCACTTTTTGATGAGATGGCCTCAAACTACCTTGGTTTGAATCCCTCAGGGGACAAAACCTTGCGCGAAAAAAATTGTGATTTTGCTTGACGAGAGTTGTTTTTCCTGGAAACCATGATTTTCTTAACTAAATTGACTGCCTTAATATATGAAAAGATTGAATGGAACGTAAACACAGTTAAAAACTTAAAGGAAGTTAGTTAAGGGACATTGCTTGGAGTCTTAACGATATAAAGAGAGGGTAGTTATAAAGACCCACCAAGACGGGTCTTTCATTAAAAACCATCAGCTATATCACTCAATGTACAAAAGAGGTAATAAGGATTGAATGTTGTATACGTTCCTTTAACGATTAATAGGGTCTGTCTTATAAAATCAATTTTGAATCCAAACGAAGTGGGTGTTGCTTGCAAGACAGGAGGTGCTTATTCATTAACTTAAAGCCTTATTCCTCAGGTATACGTGAAAACTAACTAGATAATTACGTTAAACACACGAGCTTCCATCAGAGAATTAGATGTTTGGAGTAGTATTTCAGAATGTGAAGCTCCTCCTGTGTATCTAGCTAAACCCACAAAACGAACGTCTATTCAAAAATTGAGAATTATAGGAACAAAGGTTTAAGAACCAAAGCACACAAATAGGAAAGGAATTCATTTTTTCTTTATCTTGATCTCAACACCAGAAACAATTTCATTGAAAAAATGTACGAAAATGGATGTTTTTGATTTAAAATGCAAACTGTTTGGCTATGTTCAAAGATATCTCTGCATTGTTATATACAATACCAAAAAAGAACTTACTGTTATTTGTATTAAAAAAAATCCAGAAATCCACCTATAACTGTTTAAAATTGTTTTACTTAAGTGATATATTTTTTATTTTTTTTAAGTATATATTTAAGAACTGAAATTCCTCAAAAACTACGTCATACTCCTAATGCAAAGTATTTCTTTAGGTAAGTTTAGTTCAATGTATTTTGGCCCTTTGGATATTTTTCAACCATTTAATAAATTTTATTTGCAAACTTTTGGTCCAAGCACTACTATTGAGGAATTGTATTCCGAAACGACCGTCTAGTTCTGTAAAATGAACACTAGAATAGTATGTATGCTAAATTACAAAGAAAAACTTAACATATAAAGTGAGTGAGTGAGTAATGGTGTTTAACGTCCCAGTCAAGAATATTTCACTTATATCGAGACGGCGCCAGCTATAGGCGAAAGTGCAGAAAATTTGCCTGTGCGTTGCGCTTATGGCATTATACAGCAGGGTTCTTTAGCGTGCCAAGCCCACCGTGACACTGGACCTCGTTTATTTTAAGTTCCCATCTGAAAGAACCGTGACTTTCATTTCGTAATGCCGAGTGCTTGGCGAAAGAACAGTCACTACCCACTTTCAAGTCTTGGGTCAGACCCGGCCGGGGTTCGAACCCACGACCTCCCACTTACGGAGCGAGCACTCTACCAACTGAGCTACCGCAGTGGTTTAACATATAAAGTTATATATAAAGTGAAACAATTTGAGTTATATTTAGTGTTTTATGTATATCGTAGGATTATGTGCACTAGCATATGTATATTTGATACATCTGAATTAGAGTAACATAATATTTTAAAGTCTACTTTGGGGTTCATATTCTAATCACAGCTTTAAAGACTGGAAATATAGTTAAACACGTGAAGTGAAGTCGGGTGTACCGGCAGGGTAAGCACCTCTTATATAGCTAGCTGCATCCGTCATGTGTGATATCAAAACTAGGAAAGAAAACAAATGGAAATATGCGATATCAAATATATCCAAGATACGTTTAGAATCAAAGTCATCATACTTATCAACAATATTGTGATGATGACCATAAACCTTTTTATAGGTTTGATATACATAGGATTAAAATACTAGTATCTATTTAAAATCAAATTGGGAATGAAAAGGATATAGAACATGTGATATCAAACATATCCAGAGCAATCTTGGATACAGAGGTATCATATTTATCAGTAGTAAAAAGTAGATTAAAAGAGTGCACTTGCTCAGATGATTTTCACTTTAACAAACAAAAGTTAAGACAAGAGCTAGATGTATGTCGGGAGGCAAACTATATGTATCAATATAGTGATATCCAGGAGTTTTAAAATCTAGATTAAACTACTAATGAAGAAATATATATACAATATTTCAAAACAGTCATTAGGTATCAAGTTTGCTTTTCCTCAAAACTAGTCTGATTAACCCGAAATCAAAACTTAACGTCTAGATAGTGTCATAAGACATGTGTCTGGGATATATCTATGTCAAAGTATTTGTTTTCACTTTTGATATTAAAAGGAAACATAATGCGGCCTTTCTAAAAATTAGTTTATGATTTTTAAGTCTGCTTTAAAATCCAACGTAGACATTTTAATTTTTTTGAGTTGATGAACACTAGGTACCTTATAATTTTGAACTTAATAAAAATAAAATTCCCATAGCTTGGATTATGACCAAAATCAGTACTGAAATAAATTTTAACTAAATAAAATAAAATCAAATAAAATTAATTTTAATTGGTTTTTCATAAAGTATATTCTGGCGTAATTTGTTCTTTTGAGGCATTTCATCACATACATTATACATAGTATGAAGTACCGGTAATCTGTACCCTAAAATAATCCTGGATATTATTGACGTACTTTGGTTCGATTTCCTGTTCATCTTCAAATTTGACTTCACAAGTGACAAGTATTGCTGGTTAGACAAGAGATACTTAGCATTTCGGAGCAAATCTGTCAGACTTCCCTGATGGAAGTCCGAGTGTTGAACATGATTTGCCACTTTTCAAAGGTTTTACTGCGCTTAAGGTTGTCTTTTAGTGACAGATTTCTCTCTTTAATTTCATTTTAAATATAATGATAACGGGCATCGGTTTATGCCAAATGATTCAAGATTAAACGTGGTCCGCGACAAAACTTTAGGTTGTACTGATAGAACTTGAATAGCCTAACTTTCTTAATCATAACTATTTATTCCTCCAAAAAAAATTAGTAGTTATTCAAAACCTAATAAGTGTAACCAGTTTAGAAATATATAATTTACCGAACTTAATGTTGTTGTTTTTTTCATCCACTCCCAATTCATATCTTATATGTAATTAGTATCTGCTGTTAAATAGTCTAAGTTGCTCTTGAAGGAATTCCTCTATACAGGTTATGCTGCAAATTTCTATGACTCACTTTTACGCACTTGCATAATTTCTATAAGTTGCGTTTAAAATGAAATTTTTTACAGCTAATTAAGAATTGAATTGCACTTTTTACGTTGTTATCGGGGTGTAACAACGTGAAAATTATCACAAATTGTGTAAAACCGCGTAGCGTAGCGCAGCGGTTTTACGCATAATTTGTGATAATTTTCACGTTGTTACACCCCAATAACAACGTAAAAATTGCAATTCAATTCTTATAATTACAAACCCAAAATTTAACATTTTTTAAAGCTGACATACATTTCTGAACTGATCAGCTGATTTTCAGAAAATCGACGTCACAAGGCTGAACTGCGTAGTGATACAATAAATGACATCTTTATGAAACGATAAAATATCCGATAAAAAAGCTGAAATAGTTTTGAATTTATATCTTTTTATTCATTTTTTAGTTATTTTCAGTCAACATATAAATTATGTTACATTTAAATTCATTGACGAAAAGGGATTATATTATGTCTCGCAATCATGAAAACAAACAACACTTTGTACACGTCATACGTGACGGCCAAACGTTTGTAGGACAGGCGTGTTTACATTTTGATTTTACCCATAACATAAGAAAAACTGCATTGGTTGAATGAACAGTGTGTTAAACAAACCCTGAAACCAACTATTGACATGGAATTAATGTTTTCTTGGATGAATCAATGTTTTACCACCTATGGAATGGGTGTGAGATGAGGGATTCTGTCACCGGTGGTAGCTGTATGGGCTGATCAAGGACATTTTGAGAAGGTAAACAAGCGGTACGGGTGAACATTAGACTGGAATATATAGTATGTTATCAATTTTATTAAATTATTATTGGCAGGCCTACCACTGTCATTATCATCAAGATCCAGTTCAGAATCAATCATCTGACTTATCTGTACACTGGCATTGCATTCTTCAAAATATTTATCCTGATCCCCGGCTATACATTGTCTGGGGGAAATAAAATGTCTTTGCTTTCAAAAGGATGCGTATGTGATGATTTTTAAACAAAACACCCCGCACTGAGGTTTGGCATCCGAGAATACCATGGTGCGTGTCATATTGCTTATACTTAGTAGCCTATAGACAAGTAAAATGCTCGGTGACGATAAAATGTCGATTTTGAAAAATATTTCATAGATATACAATCTTAAATGTAAATTATTAAAAATATCGGTGAAAATTAATCAGAACATGTTTGAATTAATTTTTCAAATTTTGAATTTATAAAAAAAATCGAGATATTTTAATGTTTCTATGTGAAATCGTTCCCGACCTCCCCGTTTGTTTACAATCTTAAAATGGCTCTTCAGAGATGGGTAATCCCCGAAACAGGCCCAAAGTAGTTCCGGTAGAAAACGTTGTTATTGGAAAACAACACCGTGTTTTTGCAAGACGACAACCAATGAAAATGCTCTAAATCGTGTAACAACGTGAAGTTTGTAATTATATATGATTTAAAACCAGATTGCATAGCAAATATATTGATGCATATCATTTTATACTACATATTTCTGTCATTTTCAATTTATATTCCACGTTTGACGGTTGTATATTGCTAGACAGAAGATGTTAACCCTATAGCTACCGTAACAACCGGTCTTGCTCTGCTGGCTCACGTGTTTAACCGCTTCCAAAACTTTAACTTTGCTTTTGAGATTGTGATGTGAATTTGGGCTGGTATGTTTGTGGTTGATTAAAGAGAAATTGATAAAGCAGAAAATTCCAATTATCAAAAACAAACATACCAGTGGGTGTTCAAATCACAATTCAAAAAGCAATAGTATGGATCAAAAACAAAACTTTTGAACTGAAAAGTTAGGTTAGACACGTAGAATTCCACCAGGGAAGTGAGGCCGGGTGCTCCGGAACGGTAAGCACCTCCTGTTTAGCTAGCTACACCCGCCACGTGTGTACTCAAAATTGTGTGAAAGGAACATGGAACTATGAGACGTCAAATATATCCAGGGCAAGCCTGGACACAGAGACATCAAACCTGTTTGCTAGCTACAACTGTCATGTGAAAATTCTAAATTAATTAAAGCTAGTGCATAATGTTCTTGAGCTATTTGGTATTACTTTATTAGCATTTCATGAGATAAATAAAAATATTTTAATATTTTTAAAAAAAGTTCTAAAATTTAAGAAATAAAATAAATAATGACATTAGTGATAATATCTGAGTTTTTGCGGATAAAATACTTCAAATGATGCGTATTTCAATAATTTGATTTAATCAACCTATGATTTTTTTTAAAGTTTTTCTAAAAAACAAATAAGTTACCAAACTTAGATTTATAGAATATATGTATAGCTCATATAACGTTGTGAAAATTTTATCATTTAATACATTTTTAAAAATGGTATATGCCACTTCTGTCTGAGGAGAACTTTAAATTGCCATTAGCAAGAACAATAGAAAACAAACCACAACGGATGAACAAAAGAAGATGGCCTTTAGATAAAAAAGATGGAAAAAGTAGACAACGTTTAGATAGAAAAAAGATAAGCCAATGAAGACAACCTTAGAAAAGAAGGAAACCAGAAACAAAAAATAAACTTACTAGTCAAACTTATAGAATTATTTAAAAAATCATAATGAAAAAAATAAATAAGACAGCCTTTGGTTAAAACAAATGCATCCATACAACAATTGTCAAAATAAATGAAATAAAAAAAGTAAAAACAATAAGAAACAGAAACATAAAAATTAGAAATGAGACAGAGACTTTTAAAACAAACTTTTAAAACATACAAAAAATTAAAAGATATGAACATAAAAATTACACAAACCTTGTATTCTCAAAAAAATAGAAGCAGTTAGCAAGAAAAAAAGCCACAATAGATACTTAAAATAAGTAAAGAAAACTTCCTTTGGTCTACAAATATATAAAAATGTAAAAAAAACCCATAAACATTATTCTTACCT
The DNA here is from genome assembly GCA_021292105.1 of Anadara kagoshimensis. Classification (NCBI taxonomy): domain Eukaryota; kingdom Metazoa; phylum Mollusca; class Bivalvia; order Arcoida; family Arcidae; genus Anadara; species Anadara kagoshimensis. The sequence goes on along the minus strand of CM037863.1, from coordinate 21,441,293 downwards.
TGTATGCTCAAACTAAAATAAGCTTGCTTTTAGCGTCGATAGTTCTATCAAGGCTTTATCCCTTCTGGTGCTCTTAGCTAAATCTGTATATCGCTTGCTATCTACCTTCCCAACCAGTTGCCAAGCAATAGTATACTTTTAATTCTGAATTAAGAGAGAGAGGACAAGATATATTAAGTGATAAAATATATATACTGGAGCATGCGTGTATGGGGATATACAACTAATGATTATTTTATGAGCATTTTCGTATAACGTGACACCTGAGGCCTACGTGAAAAGGCTTGGCTCCCGCCAGAGAAAATAATACTAATTATATAGTGATCGCCTGTCAACTATGTTGTGGGTTTTCACACTATAATTATTCCAATAATAATTTTTGGATTATTTTTGAAATTTTTGTTTCAAGTGTCTAATTTAATTTAAAATGATAATTTGGATGCCTTTTGAAGTAATAATTATTATTAGTACGTCGTTGTTTTTGTAAAATAGTTTCACAGCAACATATTCTCGGTAATAGACAGACAAAACACATGATAAATTCATTGAAACAAATCAATAATGGCAATAATGACAATTTTCTTTTATAAATAAATTCTAATAAACAAACAATAATTTAGTAATAATCTAGAAATAGTTTCAAGTAAAAGCTGTCATTGTTTGAACATTCTGGAAGATCAAAATTAAGTAAAAAAAAAAGTTAATTAAAAAGTAACTAAATAAAAATGAAGCAAGATAACCCATGTTGTTTACTGGATGTTTTTATAACAGATTGACTTTAACTGTCTAGATGTACATCGTCTTTAGGAGTTTTATACTTTTGTTAGGTGTTTTATATTACATCTAAAAAATAAAATTTAAAAAATACTTGATTTTGTTTTATTTGCTCAATGCGTTAATAATAACATAATTGCCCATAAGCGACTAGATGGATTACACGGACATCGTCTGTAAGATATATTTTTACCGTGAGAAGGTAAAATCTATTGATTAGTTAAACAAACATCACATCAGCACATCTTTTAATTTTTATACAAAATATATTTTAAAGTTAGATTTCATTTATGGATATTGTAATAATTATATTTTATGTCAGATTTAATTTTACAGCACTAGACGGCCGTTTTGGAATACAATTCCTCATCGGTAGTGCTTTGACCAAAATTATGAAACCAAATCTCAGAGTTTATATTTTATAGGTTTTATATTGACTTTTTGGAGTGGAATATTTTTAAAAGATTGCAGGTTCTGCCTACGACCGACAAAGCTTCATAATATTACGAACTAAGGGCGTTCTATTTATGGCATTCCATAGAAACATGATGTAACGTCACCTCCTTGAAATGACGTAGTAGGTCGAATATGTCAGCATTATGTGTAATGGGTTAAAATCTAGCCCAATTAATACGCTATGGAAGAGCCTGTTCCCACTACAGGGACTTTGTACAATGAAGTAGGCTGCTTGCAAATAAATTGGGGATATTGTAAGCCTAGGTTTATGAAGGCCCTCAAAAAGTTTTATGGCTGTCATCACAGTATTGTTGATAAGTTTGACGTCTCTGTGTCCAGGATTGCCCCGGATATATTTGACGTCCCATAGTTCCATGTTCCTTTCACACAATTTTGATTACATACGTGGTGGGTGTAGCTAGCTAAACAGGATGTGCTTACCCTTCCGGAGCACCCGGCCTCACTTCCCTGGTGGAAGTTTACGTGTCTAACCTTACTTGTCAGTTCAGAAGTGTTTACTTTGCTTCTGGATTGTGATTCGAATTACTTACTACATGTATACTAGTGTTAATTTACAGCACTAGACGGCCGTTTCGGAATATAATTCCTCAGCAGAAGTACTTGGACCAAAATTGTAAAACCAATTTTCTTCAAGGGGTTAAAAATATTCTAAGGACCAAAACATATCTAACCAAATACTGCTATGAAGTAGTAACCTAATTTCTTATGCCTACTAAAATATTTAACTTGATTGAAGACATTTGGGTTATAAACAAAACAATTTCAATACAGACACCAAGTAAGTGATACTAAAAAAATCCAGATTGGCTATAATGGAACGAAACCAAAATTGATTGAAAATGGCATTTGAAGACAAGTTTGAAAGTGTATTATGTTCGTTCGTGCTGAAGTATTATAATCATTGGATATGAGGTCATGTCAGTTCACTTTTTTAGAATTCGTTCCGTAAACGTTTTTCAAAACGCCCCGCACAAACGTTAAGGGGTGTTGTTCACCTGTTACAGCGGCGAAACCCATTTGCAAATATTGCAAAATATAGACGGTGCTTGCCTGTAGGTAAGCTTGCGGCCACGAGCTCATTTCCTTCCGTGGTAAAATTGCACCCGTTTAACTAAATTTGTCAGTTTTTAACGATTTTACTTTTGTGGATTGTAATTGGAACAGGGACTGGTATGTTTGTTTTTGGTTTATTGTTAAATTTTTACATAAGTGTGTGTTTGAGCATTCCTTGGCTGTGTCGTGGTCTTTGTACCATTGCTTACTGCAAAACACATGAATTAGCTACAACTTCGTCTATTTCCCGTTAGCTCAATGCCAAACCTTCGAGAAACCTAACTATATTGCATATAGTTTTATGTTCCACTGTATGTTGGTACGTCATTAATTTATTAACATTTCAAGTATATTTGCTCCTCTAAAATTGAAATATGATTTAAGAAAACTGATCATGCGAACAATTTGAATGTGTAAAAATGACAATAAGTTACTTGCCTCCATTTTGTCGGAAACAATTAAACAAACTATAGATAAGTGTGATAAGTAATTAATACAGAACGGCGTGGGAGAAATATATACCTCTTATCTCATATGTCCTTCAATTCCTTGCAAAACATAGACAAGGGAATTGCTTATCGAACACTACAAGTTCCTTACATGCGATTTGCACGTGGCTATGACACCCTGCAGGTGGCGATCTTATCCTATTAAGATTTTCACCAATTGTCACCATGTTTACACAAAGGTCACTAAATATCATAGGTATGATAACGTAACTCTGACGCCTACAAATTATATAAAGCCGACTTTTCTGCACTCTGGTTGATAATTGTTGAGGCATTCAGATGCCATATGACAGTTTAAATTTTGAGAAGCCCGGTATCGGGGGTACAATTTAGTAATGAATTACAATTGAAACATGGTTTTTATAATGAAAATACTACTAGTACTACTACTACAAATAATAATAATAATAACAATAAATTCCTTTATCATCATGGAATTAAAAGCAACAACAACAAATACAATATTAACGAGCTACAGATATAGTGATAACACGAAATAATAAATAAATAAATAAATAAATAATAAATAAATAAATAAATAAATAAATAAAAAATAAATAAATAAAATATAATTATTTGATAAATATAAACAACTAAATTTATAACTAAAATAGAATAAATAATTGTTAAATAAACAAAATAAAAAATAAAATAATACATGAATATAAATAAACGACAAACAAATGAATAAATAAACAAACAGATTCCATCTTGAATAGTTTATAGTACATCTATATGTACTTTTATGTTTTTGACAAACAAAGAACGTGGCATTAAAGCCCAAAAGGTGAGAGCTAACGAATAAGGCAGCTGTTTTATGATGTTTATTAATTATATCAACATACCTAACGGTGTGTTAATGAAATAAATAAATGAATAAAATAATAACTAAATCAATCAATATACTGATAAAAACAAGCAAACAAAAATAGAATAAATAAAAAACAAACAAATAAACAACATACAAGAAACAAATAAATAGGGATACATACTTTCATAAATAAACAAATACGTAAATAAATAAATAAATAAATAAACAAATAAATAAACAGATCAATAAATAAATAGCGAGTAATTAAATCAACAAAATAGAATATTATAAATGATTGGTAAATAGATAGAATAAACAAATATAAATTAATAAGTATAAGCGAAAAAACAAATAAATAAATATTAACAAAAAAGTGAAAAAATAAACAAATTCCATCTTAAATAGTTTCAGAACAACATCAATATGTTCTTTATTTTTCTTTCTTGACAAACCATGAACATTAAACCCCAAAAAGTAAGCGCTAATGAATTATGGCAGCTGTTTTATGATGTTTATTAATTATATCAATATATCTAAAGGTGTGTATTTGATATTTTAATGAAGTAAATAAATAAATTATAAATTAATTAAAATAAGTAAATAAATCAATAAAAACAAAAAATATAAATAATTAAAAAAAAACAAACATATAGACAACAAACAATCTATAAACAAATAATAGGGACACTTTCGTAAAAAAAAACCAAATAAATAAACAAAATAGAACAAACAATTGGTAAATTAATAAAATAAAATTAAATGAATTAATAAGTATAAGCGATCAAACAAATAAGTGAATATTAACAAATAAACAAATAAATAAATAAATAAATAAATAAATAAATAAACAACTTCCATCCATGTGTACTTTTATTTTTCTTTCTTGACAAACCATGAACATTGCAATAAAAAGTAAAAGGTGAGAGCTAACGACGATAAGGCAGCTGTTTTACGATGTTTATTAATTATATCGATATAACTAAAGGTGTGTATTTGATATTTTAATGAAAGGAATAGACAGATTAAGGATGAAAATATTTACCTTGTAGTGGACAAACTCAGGGGTCAAACGTACGGTACTTACTTGTCGAAAGTTTAACACTGAGCTTACGAAAAGGTGTCGAAGTTTTGGTGCTGAGTGGCGGAGATATGGCTAGCCATGGACCTGAGAGCTAGCGAGATAAAGACAACGGCTGTCGAAACATTGTCGGGATATAACTCATGAGGTGGCGAGATGGGCTGGCGATTCATTTACGTAGTATTAAATTTTTAACAGGTGTGTACCGCACCTGATCTGGCAGGTATCATGATTGACCAGACAGAAGGTGTAAACACAATTATTATGTACGGTAACAACATCCAACGTATCGGATTTTTTCTTTAATTAGTGAGCAATATGCCATATGGCAAAAACGTAGCAGACGACCACAATTCTATATATAGTAACAAATAATTAGCTATTGGGTGTTTTTTTAGAAAATACAATCGTCATTGGTTTTGTTCATGTTCTTATGTTTCTAGTAGTGGGTTCGTTAGTTTACCAGGGTACTTAAACTACACCATTGTATTCAATGTTTGTCAGGAGTTTCAGTTTAGTTCTTTGAAAATGTGTTTATGTTTTTGTTTTTTCACTGTGTTTTTTTTTTTTTTTTTTTTTTTTTTTTTTTTTTTTTTTTTTTTGTTGTGTTGTTGTCTGGCATTGGTTTTTACACTTTACAAATTTTATATTCCATTATGAAACATGTTTAAGTCTAAATATCATCAAATATTTTATTTTCTCTTACATAAAACAAATTGTCATAAAAACCACAACCAAGATTCTCCATCACGTGACGAACGGATGTGGGCGGAGCTTTACGTCTGTCAAACCAAATGCTATTCCAAGAAATGGTATGCATTAAGACATGAATGATTTCAAATGTAAATTAACTACCGTACGGAGAAATTATTATAGGTTTGAATAATTGTAAATGTTAATAAAAACATTTTGCTTGTTTTTTCTCTATCACGGGGTGTTGCAAAGCATTTCATTAAATTAGCGCCATTCTTAGAAATTAGAGAAAAAGAATGATTTCTTAATAACCGATGAGTTCAGTTCTCATAATGTGTTAGACAATGTTCCAATAACACTTGCTTAGAGGCACTGTAGTCTGTTACCCAGTGCTTTCAACAACCACGGACGTCCAGTAATTAAAAGACCGTGTCAACATTCTATATGAATGCCAAGAACGACCTTTGACAAAAGTCAAGGACAGAAGTTAATAAAGACCAAGAGTGATCCTTGGCAAAAGAAGTGAACCCTCTTTAATAAGCCAAGACCCTTGACAAAAGTCAAGAACAGGAGTTAACAAAGACCAACAACGACCTATAAGAAAAGACGTGAACGTCCTTTAAGAACCATGAAAGATCCTTGACAAAACCAATGAACACCCTTTAAAAAGCCAGGAATGAACTTTGACAAAAACCGTAAACGCCAGAAGAAAAAAAGTCAGAAACCCATCGGGAAAAAAACCAAGTATAGTCTAAATTGCATCTAGCGGTATCCGTGGTATGGTGTAAACTTGTATGTGCACATTAGAAGGAGCCAAAAGCTCCGATTACAAATATAACTAGTGCTCAATGTTAGTATCGATAACTCCAGCAAAGGTACTTTTCCCTCTCATTTTAACATCAATATCATCGGCAGTACTTCGACAACATTCCCTTTTAGAAAACTATATGGGGCCAAAGGTTCCAATTACAAATATAACTATTACTCAATGTAAGGGTCGATAACTCCAGCAAGGTATGTTTTCTTCCTCACATTTATATCGCAACATCATGAACAGATCTTCGACAACAATGTTTTCTAGAGAACAGGATGAAAATACAACTATATTTCCTGATCGATCGATTTTATTACACGATTATCATGACTGTTACACATCCATCATTCTGACAATTTCCCGCTCTTTTTAGGACAAGTCAATTGAATATCGGAATAAAGCGTGAATGGAATTTATCAAAATTGATGGTGCATATCTATGGATGCTATTACCATTGAGTAATTTTGAAAGCTGCTTTTCATTTTGAAACTAATATTGTCGCCATTATTGATATTTTTAACGCGTGCTTAGTTAATGACTTTTTTAACAGACGGTTACGTTTGGGTCACGCTGATTAACTTATGGTGTGTCGCCATTTTGAAAACTCAAATTCACTGACACTTTTCGATGACGTAATAACATGTTGTAGACAGTACATATCGCCCTCGAGAACACGTTCTAGATAACAGGCACCTGTTATGTCGGCAAACTAATTATAATTTGACACCAGATCGCTGATACATCCACAAGTTTGATAATGGTGTCATAGAGAGTTGAACCTGCCTGAAAGGCCACCTGCTTATAAAAGCCAGTAGAATTGTATCCCAATTGTTCTTTATTCATATTATTTTAACCTGTTTTAAAGGTCACCTGCACACAAAGGCCACTTTTACTGGTTCCTTTGGGTGGCCTTTATAGACAGGTTTGACTGTATCATTTTTTTAATTTAATCATAAAATATATTAAATATGGTATATGACAATGATACTATTTTTAATGTATTTTATGATTAGATTAAAAAATGGTACCACGGTATAGGACAAAAGTGAAAGAGAAACGTAATTTCCTTTTTGATGATTGTGGGATAAATGATGTTTCATAATTCTTTACTAAACGCTTCAAGATGTTGTATATTTCAGCATTATGAGAGATCGCAGACCCTTTTTTACGTCGAAGTTGGCCAATTTTACCTCTTCGTGAACTTACCCCTGATGTAACGCGGAAAGACGCAAGCTCCGAAACAGGGTCCACCTCCTAGCACCGTATGTCTCGGTACGAATGTTGGCCGCTGTTCGGAGCTTGGAAAAGACGTTTGACATCATTCTGTACATCTAACATCCGTAAAAAAGCCCCAAGAACCCGATAATCAGATGTATCAATATACGTTAATCATTTTTTTTATTATTCTGGACCAGGATATTCAGAGCATTGGTTAGGGAAATGATGTATCTTGTGTAGAAAGTAATATTTGAAATTTCTCATCAAAAGGAAATGTATGCAATAGATATTATCAATAAGAAACGATTTTAGGCAAAAGTGTATAAAAAAATAAGAATAAATAAATAAATAAATAAGGATATGTTTGTTTTTGATTTGTATTTTTATAATATTTTGAAATTTCACTAGCGTTTTGGTTTAACTGACGGAGTTTTGAAAAACGGAACCAGGTCCCTTGTTGCTGTCTGCTCAGGGGTTTGTTAGGTGTCCGGTACCTGTTATTAAGCTATGCTGTTCTACATAGCAGACGTGGGTGTTAACTCACCATCTACTTCCATTATTTAAAAAATCAATAGAAATAATAAAAAGAAAAAGTATTTGAGATTTTCTGATTTTATAACTGTTTTGAGTCTAACATTATTACATTTGTTTATGATGTTACTGGGAACATTTAAATACACATTAAATAAAAATTTTATAAGAGTCGGAAAATTCCGCGCATTTCATATATGCGTACTTGTATGTGTGAAAACTCTAAAACTATATGATTTTGACAATAAATAAAAAATCTACGCGTCGTGGTAATTTTTGACATTTATAAAATGGAATTTCCAGTTGAATATCATATATGGCATTTCAATTTGTAAAATGCTGCAGAAAATGCAGTGGTGCTCACCAGTGTTCTTATTGATATATGTCTCAAACTTTTATCCTTTTGATGTGACATCGCATAACATGACGATTTTCCAGTAAAACTACCTCATTTCGGGAATTTGCGAGGTTAATCTAATAATAAATATATACAAATACATGTGGAATCAAGTGGTATGCTACTAAATTCCATTTGTATCTGAAAAAACGCTCATAATAGTCAACATAGCCAAAGCCAAGCCATAAAAACAAACTTTTCTTTGATAGTATTGGCCATTGTAAACTAGACATTATTCAAACTTCAAATTTTTGTATAAAAATAAGGGTTTATAAAATCAAACACAAGCATACCGGTTTATGTTAAGGATTACAATCCCATACATAAAATCAAAATTTTAAAAAACAAACCAGACAAACACGCCACGCGAACTTTCACGAGGAGTTGGGTGTTTCTGTAGAGTAAGCACCCCACTAAGAAGAGGAGTTGGGTGTTTCTGTAGAGTAAGCACCTCACTAAGAAGAGGAGTTGGGTGTTTCTGTAGAGTAAGCACCTCACTAAGAAGAGGAGTTGGGTGTTTCTGTAGAGTAAGCACCTCACTAAGAAGAGGAGTTGGGTGTTTCTGTAGAGTAAACACCTCACTAAGAAGAGGAGTTGGGTGTTTCTGTAGAGTAAGCACCTCACTAAGAAGAGGAGTTGGGTGTTTCTGTAGAGTAAGCACCTCACTAAGAAGAGGAGTTGGGTGTTTCTGTAGAGTAAGCACCTCACTAAGAAGAGGAGTTGGGTGTTTCTGTAGAGTAAGCACCTCACTAAGAAGAGGAGTTGGGTGTTTCTGTAGAGTAAGCACCTCACTAAGAAGAGGAGTTGGGTGTTTCTGTAGAGTAAACACCTCACTAAGAAGAGGAGTTGGGTGTTTCTGTAGAGTAAGCACCCCACTAAGAAGAGGAGTTGGGTGTTTCTGTAGAGTAAGCACCTCACTAAGAAGAGGAGTTGGGTGTTTCTGTAGAGTAAGCACCTCACTAAGAAGAGTTGGGTGTTTCTGTAGAGTAAGCACCTCACTAAGAAGAGGAGTTGTGTGTTTCTGTAGAGTAAGCACCTCACTAAGAAGAGGAGTTGGGTGTTTCTGTAGAGTAAGCACGTCACTAAGAAGAGGAGTTGGGTGTTTCTGTAGAGTAAGCACCTCACTAAGAAGAGGAGTTGGGTGTTTCTGTAGAGTAAGCACCTCACTAAGAAGAGGAGTTGGGTGTTTCTGTAGAGTAAGCACCTCACTAAGAAGAGGAGTTGGGTGTTTCTGTAGAGTAAACACCTCACTAAGAAGAGGAGTTGGGTGTTTCTGTAGAGTAAGCACCCCACTAAGAAGAGGAGTTGGGTGTTTCTGTAGAGTAAGCACCTCACTAAGAAGAGGAGTTGGGTGTTTCTGTAAAGTAAGCACCTCACTAAGAAGAGTAGTTGTGTGTTTCTGTAGAGTAAACACCTTACTAGAAAGAGGAGTTGGGTGTTTCTGTAGAGTAAGCACCTCACTAAGAAGAGGAGTTGGGTGTTTCTGTAGAGTAAGGACCTCACTAAGAAGAGGAGTTGGATGTTTCTGTAGAGTAAACATCTCATGTTTAGGTAGCTACACCCACCACGTGTGAAATCAAGAATTATGAATTCAAGGACAACAGAACTATTACATATTATACCAAATTTAATTTTACAGCACTAGACGGCCGTTTCGAAATACAATTCCTAATTAGTAGTGCTTGGACCAAAATTATGAAACCAAAATTATTTTGAAGATGTTGAAAAGCTACCCAAAGGACCAAAATATATTTTACCAAATTAAGCTAAGGAAATACTTTGCATGAGGGAGTATACCTTAGTTTTTGAGAAATTTCAAATTTTAACTTGCAGGAAATTTAGTCAACTATCTGACTTTACTATACTGAGGATAATGACAATTTTAGAAACAGGGACATCATAATCAACAATAAAGTGATTACAGTCACAAAGCGAAAGAGCTAGATGGTCGAATCATACTCTTTCTGAGGTAGACTAACAGAATTGGACTCGTTTCAAATATTTCGACCGTAGACACATCAATATCACGGATTATGGTTATTTGTGTCGTTTAAAAAAATTGTTGTTTGAATAAATTCAGCCTTAAACTGCTTTGGGAATAATTAGGTCCCCACTGGGGAATAAATAATATATTATATGAAATAATGTTATATACATGTCTAACATTTTATAGTCACTGACCGATAGTCCATCGGCCTGAATAGTATGGAATGCCGTAGTCAGTTTTATTTGATGTAAAATACAGACCTGTCGAAAGTTTAACACTGATCCAACGAAAAGAAGTCGAAACTCAGCTATCGGGCATGCAAGTTAGGGATAGCTAGTGCCGAAGACTGTACCAATAAATAGGTAGACGTCGCCAAAAGCTGTCGGGTAACATAAGGCAGAAAAGAGCTGTAGATTCGTCAACAATTTGTTGGCTAGTTGTTAATCTTTTTAGTGGTCTTTAATGTCTACAGTTTAAGCTTTTTGAGAGACCAGAAAAGCTAAGTCTAAAAACCTTATTTAATATGCTAGTATAGGCAAACAATTTTGACCTGTCCACTTGACCTAGTATGAAACTAAAAAAATAGATAAAAACACGCTAACTTTTGCCACGGAATGAGATTTTTACATTGTTGATGATACTCAACTTGTAGTTTTAATTTGGTTATTCCAAAGATTAGGTATACATATATCTTCTTGCGTCCTCATAATTGTTCAACTTATGGCTTTAAAAGATAACATGAGATACCTGGTGGTGACCTTTATACTAACACAATTCATATCGGCGTCAATTAGTAATAGATTATAAACATTATATAATAAAATATTATCGCAATTTATTTTTTTGAAATTATTTCATTAACATAAACATCTGTGTTACAATAACAATAACACCATTTAACACCATTCGTGTTTTGCGTTTACAATATTTGATATGAAGAAGTTAAATTGTTATAGCAATATGACATATCCAAACTACGAAAGCCTATTAAGCTCATGAATAAAACAAATTAAAAGGCGTAATAACGCGAAATAAAGGCGTTATAATGCGAAAAAGGGCGTTATAACGCGAAATAAAGGCGTAATAACGCGAATTGAAAGGCGTTATAACGCGAAATAAAGGCGTAATAACGCAAATTAAAAGGCGTAATAACGCCTTTTTGTCTATATATAGAGCAGTCACTTCCCTGGAGAATGTTAACAACCCTCACCACAAACAGATTGGTTTTAGTTTGAATAGCTTAAGGCAACTGTAGATCTATTCATACTAAGATGTCACAGGTGTCATTTAATCATTGTTAAAAGTTAGCGATTGACAATTGGACAGGAACTTTTTAATAAATAGCCATGTCTACATTGCCAATGTTTATCAATGTTTATATTTCAGATTACTTAAAAGATTTCCATCCCCATATATAAAATGATACTCTTTATGAAAAAACAACACTTTAACATTGAAAAGAAACCTTTCTTTCTAGTTTACTGAAATAGTATGTTCATTTCAGCGCAGGATCGGATGATGTGCATTTTTTTTAATTTTCATAGAATAAATACATATAAAACAGCTTATTACATTACATATGGTTGTGCAGGAAACACACACACACAGACACACACACACACACACACACACACACACACACACACACACACACTCTTTTAATATGTATGTAAAGTGTGTGTGTGGGGGGGGGGGGTAGAGATTAAACCCCAGGACCTCCACATCATTATGGAAGGCATCTTAACTTCGCGTTAATAAGCCTTTATTTCGCGTTATAACGCATTTCAATTCGCGTTATTACGCCTTTATTTCGCGTTATAACGCCTTTTAATTCGCGTTATTACGCCTTCATTTCGCGTTATAACGCCTTTTGATTCGCGTTATTACGCCTTTTATTTCGCGTTATAACGCCTTTTAATTCGCGTTATAACGCCTTTATTTCGCGTTATTACGCCTTTATTTCGCGTTATAACGCCTTTCAATTCGCGTTATTACGCCTTTCTAAATGCGTTATAACGCCTTTTTTCGCATTATAACGCCTTTATTTTGCGTTATAACGCCTTTTAATTTTTTTTTATTCATGAGCTTAATAGGCTTTCGTACCAAACCTCTACAGCTTAGATTAAAAAAAGTGAAATCATAGTATCAAAATGTGTAAATTATTTGTAAAAAACAATTCTCTCGGCCTAATTCGATCTGGACCAAACACATTAGAATTTTGGCCGCGATTTTCCATATCTGACACCACAAGAAATGGTTGAATGTATTAATCCAATACAAGGAATAACATTACAATCCAAAAATCAAAAACAAATAAGACAGAAATTTGAAGCCAAACAAACAAGATAAACGCTAGGTGTTGTGTTACAAAGTCAACGTCCGGATATATTGGCTAGCGTTTTCGTTAAAACTAGAAGCAAATTACTGTTATTTCACAAACGTCTGTTATAACGCATTATAAGTAAATACATAGATTGTAGTGATAACAGATAAACGATAATAACATGGTACAAAGCTTAAAGGCTACGTGTAAGTAAACCTCCTGTCACTTTGACTGGTTACCTTTGGTGGCCTTTATGGATAGGTTTGACTGTAGTTGAAAAACATATAATTACCAATGTAATCAACAACACGACATAACAAAAATAATAAGAAGAAAAAGACCAGATAAACACGAATTTAGGCTACTTACCGAAGTGTTTTACCCTTCCGGAGCACCTGGCTTCACTTTTATAGTAGAAGTTCACGTGTTTAGCTAATGTTTAAAACTTTGCTGTTGGGATTATGAATTGAACATTGTCTGGTATGTTATGTTTTATTCACCCTATTTGGAATGGTATTGGATAGAAAATTGGACTTAGGTATAACAGAATACTAGGTTGTTCTAAAATCCGTTGTTTTCACACGTTGGATTGTGAAAATAATCTATAAAGTAATCTTTATTTTTTGGTTCTATAACAATTGTTTACTTCTGATGAACCCCTTTTATTTTCCATAGCTATTTGATGTCCTATAGTTGCTTATTTCTTTCAATCACGATTTTGATTTTTACAAGTGGTGGTTATAGCTAAATAGATAGGGGTTCCCTTGTGAAAGTTCACGTTTTAGCATAATTGGCTAATTTTCAGGGTAAACTTAGTTTTGCTATTGTAGTCATTGACCAGGGTGTTAGTGCTTGACAAGGCTTATGGGGATTTGTACAACCGAGTCCTGAAGCATGGCGATGGTTCAATTTATTGATAGTTTAATTGTTAACTAGTATCAATTTGACAAATATTGCTGTATAACTTTATAGTATAATGAACTTAATCTGCAGACAACCAGTATTATGCACTATTATTGTAATATTTTACCTGCCAGAGCACCCGGTCTCACTTACCTGGTGAAAGTTCATGCTCTTAAACTAACTTGTCAGTTTCAAAGTTTTTACTTTGCTTCTGGATTGTGATTCGGACTTTGATAAGTATGTTTGTTTTTTATTTTAACATGTAGCTTTGAAAGTACAAAAAGTACAAAATGTAAATGTTACTTTTTACATGAAATATATCAAGGATTTGTCATCTACACCAATATACAACATAAAATACTTGGTGCGGAATTTTTTGTACTTAATTTTTCGCCTTTAGGTCTGACATAAATCCTGCTCTTTTTCTGTTTCATTTCTCACTCTCCAACATTTATTCACAAAATTGTTTTCATTAGTCCATATTTAATATTACTATTTCGAAACAAAAAGACAATATTATGTAACAGGTAATTTGTTTTTATATCTTATTTATGTTATTCTTAACCAAATTTGATAAGGTGACTTTACACATAAACCTTTGTTTTTGAAAATATTTTTTCAAAAAAAAACAAGAAGTCTTAAATGTAATTCCAAAAACGCAAGTGCTGATTTTAAAATAGGCAATATATCAATTATCTTCACACACACACACACACACACACACACACACACACACACACTATTCAATAGGAAGTACTTGTTGCAGAATGGTTATGTTTGGGTTTTGCGTTGTTTAGGCCCATGGTTTTTCTACTCTTGGTCTGTTTAATTTCGAACACATCTACATTTACCCCTACTGTTTCAAATCAAAACCACATGATTATGTAACAGGCGATTAGTTTTTATATTTTATTTATTTTATACTTCACAAAATTTGACAAGGGGGATATGCACGCACACTTTTGTTTTTTGGAAAAATTAATATTGATTACATTGTAGAGCACGTAATTTACCAATGCTCATAGAGTTCCTTAGCCATTTATCGGTATGATTTTGTTAATTAACTTTGCAGTATAATGAAGTTGATTTACACACTATGGAAGTGATATGTGTTTGGGAATATTTTACATGTAGGTTTGTAAAAAGACTAAAATAATGTCTAAAATAGCAAGTATTACTTTTGAAAATGCACAATTCACCATGCATATCAATGATTTGTCATCCACATCAAAACATTATATGAAATGTTTGGTGCAGAATCGTTTTGTACTTGAATTTGAATTTGTTCTTTTAGGTTGTAGATGTGGCATAATTTGTACTTTTGGTCTGTATAATTTCTCACTCTTAAACATTGACTTCTATTGTTTCAAAAGAAAACAAAACACAATATTATGTAACACCAGGGGCCAGTTGCACTAAGCTTGATTAGTTTAATCAGTTGATTAGTCAAAATTTGAATTTGACATAATTTCAGATCCGTTGGGAAATTAAAGTTGAAAATGTTGAAAGTAAATAGAATTCCATCAATTCTAACTATATAATTATAAAACTTTAAATGTGATAATGTAATTTTGTTTCTTATTGTCTTTTTAAATTTTTGTTAATTATTGATTAAACTAATCAGGCTTCAAACAACTGGGTCCAGGTAATAAGTTTTTTATATTTTATTTATTGTATACTTAGCAAAACTTGATATGGTGAATTTACACATGAATCTATTTTGATTTCGAAAAAAACATTATTAACAATGAATATTAATGACTTTGTAGAGAACGCGCCTTACAAAATCCTCAAAACGTTCTTTAACCATTGAGCGGAATGATTTTCTTGATTAACGTTATGCTATATACATAATAAACTTAATTTACAAAATGTACCTGTGATATGTATTTAGATAAATTATACATGTAGCATTGAAATCTATGAATTTTCATTTTCAAATTTTAGCAAAAATGTGCAAAATGTAATTCCCATATAGCAAGCGTTACTTTTAAAAAGATGTACACAATGTACCAGTGATATGTATTTGGATAAATTATACATGTAGCATTGAAATCTATGAATTCATTTTCAAATTTCAGCAAAAAAGTGCAGAAAGTAATTCCAAAATAGCAAGCGTTACTTTTAAAAAGATGCACTAGATCACTGATGTTGTCACCTACGCCAACATATAATATGAAATACGTGGTGCAGAATTTTGCGCTGTTTAAGCTGTGACATAAATTTTACTTTGGGTCTATATAATTTCTCACTCTGTAATATTTAATCCCACTATTTGAAAATATTTCAGTTACAGTTATTTCCTTTTGATTACGAAATACTTAAACCAAATTGACAATGTAAATGTACACGTGAACCTTTTATTTTTTAAAAGCATGATTTACAAGTATTATTGATGATTCATAATTGATGACAGCACGTACATTACAGGCTTAAGGCGCCTCTTAACTAGCTAATATATTGTAGGGGTTCGTTTTATAACCCACCCACTGAAACCTATGTAATTTTTTTAATGAAATATTTTTGAAATTATTTTAGGCTTTATATGCCACAATTAAAATTTCACTCGAAGATACAGATGAAGCCATTCAAAATATGATAGTCACACACACACACACACACACACACACACACACACACACACACACACTTCAACCGATTGGGATTGAGATCATTAACTTAATTATAAAAACGTAAATTGATATTTCTATTCCGTATTAACTAGTAAGTTTGACTTAAATTTTCCAAGAAAAAGTAACTTTATTGCATACTTTAACATCAATTTTGAATTTAATTTCATCAGAGTTTTTTGGTGGCAAATGTGTAAAAAATTACACGTATAAGTAACACGTTACATATTATACAAGTTTTAATTTTACAGCATTAGACGGTCGTTAAGGAATAAAATTCCTCATCAGTAGTGCTTGGACTAAAAATGTGAAACCAAAATTTCCTCAAGGGGTTGAAAAAATACCAAAAGGACGAAAATTGATCACATTTAGCGAAAGAAATACTTTGAGGGAGTATACCTGAGTTTTGAGGATTTCAGTCTTTGTTTTTGTTTACTGGAATCATTTATTTGATACAACAATTCAACTATTACAATAAGACAATTAAAACAAACAATTACCCCCAAAAGCGAAATAAAATAAAATATATTTTTTTTAAAATAAAAATAAAATAAATCAAAAATAGAAATAAAATAAAATCACAAATAGAAATAAAATAAAAGGATAAAAAATTTTCAAAAAGAGAATAAGATAAAATAAATTAAACCTAAATAAACCGAGGTCAATGGCAAAATAATAAAATATTCAAATAATCATTTCTTTTTACAGCTATAGCTAGCTCTCATTTAAAGGATAAGCGTGTGCGTTGACCTTTTCCTAATAAGTGTTTATTGTAAAACATATTAATATTAAATATCCCCAGTATTACCATACCTTAAATGATTATTGTCAGTTATAGTAACATTTCATCCAGTGATATTTTATATGGTGTTTAAGTTTACCAAATCATTCACGCTTTGAAATCTGCAAAAACTACAAAATGCAATTCTCATATTCCCATTATTATCACAACTTACATGAGCTATTGCCAGTTTTACTAACATTTCACTAGTGTTTTTATCTAGTGTTTAAGTGTACTAAAATTATTGAATCTTTGAGTTCTGTGAATTTATTTTTAAAGTTCGACAAAAAGAACAAAATTCAATTCCAAAATAGCATTATTTTTTACAATGCATTGTATTTTTATCACACGCTTCAATAATATTATATTTTTATATAATGTTTTAGTTACTAGAATAAACTGAACAAAAAATAGTACGATACCAGTGAGATGTTTTTCAATATATCATATCTTTGAAGTCTGCAAATGTGAATTCGTTTTAAAATTCAGCAAACCCTAAAATCAAAATACAATTCCAAAAGAGCGTTACTTTTTTTTACTATGCATTGTATTTTTGTCAGACGCTTCAATAATATTATATATTCATCTAATGTTTTAGTTGACTAAAATAAATTAAACAAAAAATAATATGATACCAGTGAGATGTTTTTCAAAAATAACATCTTTGAAGTCTGTAAATGTGAATTCTTTGTAAAATTCATCAAAACCTAAAAAAAGACTTCCAAAATAGCACACATTAAGCATTGCTGGAAGTTTGAGTATTATTCGAAATCTATAAATGTAAATTCGTTTTAAAATTAATACAAACTAAACATGCAATTGCAAAAAATGAGTGACACTGTAATAAAAACTCAGTCATGCTTTTGTGATACCAGCATGAAATGTGGAATACATGTTACAGAAGTATTTTGTTGTTCCTTATAGCGATTTAGATGTGAGATTAGTAGATAGCTTCTGCTTTTGATCTCTAAAATTACACTACTTTTCAATATTTTATACTATCATATTTAATAATTTCAGGAATAGTGAATACGATATCATACCCTTAAAGTTAAATATATTTTAAATATGTACACGTGAACACTTTTTCAAAATAATTCAAAAATAGCATGCGTTACACCTCATAAATGCAATTTATCTATGTTTTGGTCACACCAGCATGAAATGTAGAATATGTGAAACAGGAGTATTGTGCACATAAATTCTGCTTTTGATCTTTATAATTACCCACTCTTCCATATTGAAAACCATGCAGGGGAAACGCCAAGAGCAAATTGTGTTTCGGTTTTGTTTTTTGAAACCTTCCGCGGTCGAAAAAACGGGATTATTTTTTGTAAAGTGTCCGACACCGGAAAACAATCGGTCACATTCAGTTTCGTATTTTAACGGTAAAATTTGCATGTATGGGTGAAAACGCAATATAAGCACATGTATCATAAACTTAAAATTTCGTATATATTATAAAATTTTAGATGACATATCACGCTTATAAAAAATTCGCGATTTTCTGACGGCACCCGATTTCTCTTGAAAATCAGCACGGAATTCAACTCGATTTTTAAAACTTGTACGTTTTTTGTACCATGAATATTTCTCTTTGAAATTTTGACATAACATTACAATACTATTGTTATTTATTTTCTTAAAATATTATACCTGGTGCATAAAGTGTAGATATCTGAAAAAAGTAAAAAACCAAGAGCCTCCATTCGTCGTCAATGAAAACAAAAATGGCCGCGAGCTTCAGTGTACAGTAAATTCAGTGTCGTGTTTGAACGGTCAAGTTTGCATTTATGGGTGTGAACGCATTATAAGCAGATTTGTCATGAACTTAGAATTTCGCAGTATGAAAAAATCCGAGATGACATGCATACTTACAAAAAATTCGCGATTTTCTGACGGCACCTGGTTTCTCTTGAAAATCACTGTTAATCAGCATGACTCAATTTTTAAAACTTGTACGTTTTTTGTATCATGACTTTTTTTCTTTGAAATTTTGACATAACATTACAATACTATTGTTATTTATTTTCGCAAAATATTATACCTGGTGCATACGGTGTGGATATCTGAAAAAAGCAAAAAACCAAGATCTTTCATTCGTCGTCAATGAAAACAAATATGGCCGCGAGCTTCAGTGTACACTAAATTCAGTGTCCTATTTTAACGGTAAAATTTGCATTTATGGGTGTAAAAGCATTATCAGCAGATTTGTTATGAAATTAAAATTACGCATGTATGAAAAAATTCTGGATGACACGCATACTTGCAAAAAAACCTCTATTTTCTGACGGCTTCTGATTTCTCTTAAAAATCACTGTAGCCTAATCAGCATAAAACTCGACTCGATTTTTAAAACTTAAGTACGTTTTTTGTACCATGGTCTTTTCTCTTTGAAATTTTGACATGGTATTACAATATTATTGTAATTTATTTTAACAAAGTATTATACCTGGTGCATGCGGTGTCAATATCTGAAAAAAGCAAAAAACCAAGAGCCTTCATTTGTCGTCAATGAAAACAAATATGGCCGTGACCTTCAATGTACTCATACATTGTACATACATCTGACGTAGTGACGTCAATATCGTGTTTCGCTTCATCACACAGTCATGACTGTTGCATGCATTATCGATTTTTCTACCTACATGCACTGTCAGCTGCCCAGCATGTTTACATATTGCGCTGACTTCTAATCGTTACATGTTGCAGGGATCCTACCATTTTGAGGTCCAAAATATAGGAAAAATTGGAATGTGGCATCAAAATTATAGGAGTTTTATAGAAAATTATAGGAGTTTCCACTAAAACTTATTATAATTCCACATCAATTTAGTTTATTTTTTATAGTTTTAATTTTAATACTAATTTTACCAGTCTAAAAAATGGGTTTTATCATAATTGTAAATGAAAAAATGCACAAGTCATGAGTTATCAGTGAAAACTTGTTAAATCCATGGACTGAAACAAAATCAGCAAGGAATAATATAACATACCAGATGTGAAATAAGGTGTTTATTGCTGAATAAGAGAAAGTTTATAAGTGCTTTACATTGCATGTGCCAACTGATCATGCGCCCTAGTTGCAGGACTTCTGTCCAAATTTCACAAAAAGTGAAATCATTTTTCATATTGAAATAATCAGTATGGGGGATCTTTCTCTGGTTCCATACTTATTCATCATCTGAATTAAATGACAACTTATGATGGGCCATGTTAGCTTAAATTTGAATTACTCTGGCTTTTAAGTCAACATCAGATGATGGACACATGTATTGTTGTAGGTATGTTATGTCTATGTGTTTGTAACTCACATCTAAACACATCTGTCAAACTAAATTAAGCAAAGTGACTTTAATGACTTGGCTCAGTTGTGGGTGTTGAATCAAGATTATAATGGACAATTTGCAATGTTTTAGACCTATCTGTTTATAGGTTTAAGTTAAATTATAATTTCATTTCATTATTTAGCAATTTCAATTATAACATTAGCAAAAAGATGCTGTTTCCTCTAAAGTTTTAGAGCAAAAACAGTAGAGCTGTCATGTGCTATTGAAATAATATAATTCAAATGTTCTGACTTTGAATGCATTATTTTAATAAAAATTCAAAATCTCTTTAATCAGCACATGACAATTTCATAAAAATTCAATAGTAGCACATGCCAGAGCTAATTACAATAAAAATAACTTAGTAGCTTAGATCATAGATGTATACACACTGTGTGAGTCCAGTTTTTATGCAAATTATCAATTTGTATAGGATTTCAAATGATTTTTTTTCTGTTAAAATTTGATTAAACAATTAAATGGGACTGTATAATAAACCATGAGTTCATGCTTTGTACCAAAGTAAGGAAGGCGGGGTTTTTATTACATTAGAATTTGAAAAAATATATAATTAAGACTAGTGCCAATCTTGTGATGAAATTCAAAATGTACATATTTATGAATTGAGAGCTAAATCTAAGTTGAAAGATGTTCCTCATCTAAGGAATATTTTATGTAGAAATCCACACTCCTGGTCAAATATTAATGGTAAATATTTTGAGTAAACCCATTCCCCATGTATTTAAAATAAAATAAAATAAAATAAGACAGCTGAATGTTATTTAACAGTCAAATAAATTGAAGGCCTACAAAGCATACAGGCCAATGTGTCCTGAGTACATTCAGGCCAGTGTATTGGTATCCATGCAAACTTCATATATTCAGTGGTACCATAAATCAATCCTGCATGTTATATGGTGTAAAAACCATAACTACCATGTACAAAATACAAAAGGATCATTGGGGAATGCAAAAAATAACTTTGAGGCGGTGACGGCACTTTTCTAAGATGGCTGCCTGAAAGTAGACCCAAATTTCCGGCAAAATCGGCTTAAAGTGTGAAGAAAATTACTATTTAAATGGTAAAACTTACTTTATTTCAGCAAATAAATCCAAACAGCGTCTCTGGACTATCAAATTTACACATGGTGTACCATGAGGAAGCTGCCGTTGTATTATTTATGGGTCAAATGAGCCGGAAAAGGGACCGACCCATGATCACATATCCGACATTTTCATCGATTTTTTCGACTTTAAAACTTGTACGTTTTTTGTACCAGAAAATTTAATGGTCGGATTATACATCAAAATAAACACGGGAAAAAGTTCTTTCCATTCATATTAAAACATCCTTGGTGCATGAGCAAATGATTGAAAGAGATCACATTTGTCAAAAAAATAATTTTCGATTTTAAGCAAGTGTCCCACATTCAATCGGTATTTAAATGGTAAAATTGCCACCAAATTAGAGCAAATCTGCCTTTAATCTATTACAATTATTCAGAAATTTTAATAAAATGCCATGTGTTTCAGTAATAACAGTCGGTAAGACAAATATTTCATTATTTCCACGCCTCGAGTGTATGCCGTTTTTGGCCATTTTTTTTCACCCCTTCTGCGCGTGCAAACTTGTTTAATGAATCAATGCGTAGGCCGGGTTGGCGTTTCCCCTGATGTCAGGGTAATGAGCATCACTATTTTGGTAAACCATAAAATACTGTAATGGAGAAGCGTTTTGATCTTAACTATGCACTTTTTTATGAGCATAAATTTTGATCTTGATCTTTCATACTACTATTTTACATTCTTCAAGGAACACGAAATAAATTTTGATTTCTTCACTCCCTTGTTGAAGGTCATAGGTATAACCGAAATTACCAGGTTTCACAGCTTCTACTTTGTCTACTTTTTGTCTTCTCTTTATTTATTGTTTTTTAAAATATATTTTTGTGATTTAACTTGCAATTATTGGGTCATTTATACAGCGAGGTCAACTTCTTACAAAGAAAGTGTTGACTCGGGGATAGTGCAAGCCAGGATTATCAAGACTCTAGAATGTTTTATTGTCGTCATCACAATATTGTTGATAAGTATAATGTTTTTGTATCTAAGGTTGTCCTGGGTGTATTTGAAGTCGGATAATCCCATGTTTTTCTACACTTTAGTTTTACACGTGGGAGGTGTAGGAGGACCCTATCTTTCCAGACCACCCGGCCTCACTCCTCCAGTGGAAGTCCTGTGTTTAACTGCATTAGCCTTTTTTAAAGTTTTCACTTTGCTTTGAGGCTTGTGCTCAAAATGTAAATTAATGACAATTTCCATATTAACTAGAAAAATTGTGTTTATGGGAAGTAAATTAAATGGTTTAAGATTAACCAAGAATTAAGCTTTTTCATGATGTTTTGCATGCATTGTATAAAACTGTTTGGATCACAAAAACACCTAATATCACAATAATCAAAATTAACATATTTTTTAATGAAATATACAAACACAATTTATTATATTACACACGAGATCAATGTCCTAACAATGAAACATTCAAATTAATATTTCTGTTTACAGCTTTAGTGTATGTACCGAACATGTGCCGGAAAATTGTTGTTCGAAGGTTTCAAGGTTGCCCTGGATATATTTAGAGTCAGAGAGTTCTATGTTCCTTTCATTTTTGATTTTGGTTTTACACATGACATTCAAATTGTTATTTCTGTTTACAGCTTTAGCGTGTGTACCGAAAATGATATGGACCAGTAATTTGTGTTCAAAGGTTTTAAGGTTGCCATGGATATATTTGGAGTCAGAGTTCTATGTTCCTTTTATTCTCTAATTTGGTTTTACAAATGACGGGTGAAGGAGGACTGTAGAGTCTTAGCCTTTCAGAACACACTTCCTCACTCCTCCAGTTGCAGTTCACGTGGTTAACTATTTTAACTTTTTTTAGCTTTTACCTCGCTTTTTGGCTGGTGATTTGAACATGGACCGGTATGTTTGTATTTGATTATTAGCCTTATAATTAAAATGTAAATAAATGCGGCTTTCGACTTAACTAGAAAAGTTGACTGTTAAACTTTTTATGGAAAGTAAATTAAATTGTTAAAGATCGCTTATGCATTAAGTTTTGTCAGAATATTTTGCAGGCATTGTATAAAACTGAGCAGATCGCAATAGCACCTAATATCACAATTCCATGAAAAATAGTACTATATACTAAGATCAATGTCCTAACAATAAAACATTCAAATTAACATTTCCTTTTACAGCTTTAGCTAGCTGTCACCACAAACATTAGCGTGTGTACGGAACATGGACCTATATATTTGTGTTCGAAGATTTTAAGGTTGCCATAGATATATTTGAAGTTCCATGTTTCTTTTATTCTCAATTTACGTTTTACACATGGCGGGTGAAGGAGGACCGAAGAGCCTAAGCCTTCCAGAATATACTTTCTATTTACCCTAGTTGCATTTCATGTGATAAACTTTCCGATTTTTTAGTTTTTACTTTGATTTAAGGATGGTGATTTGAACATGGACCGGTATGTTTGTGTTTGATCATTAGCCTAATAATTAAAATGTAAATAAATGCGGCTTTCGTATTAACTAGAAAAGTTTACTGTTAAACTTTTTTGGGAAAGTATATTTAAATTAATAAGATCAACCATGTTATAAGCTTTGTGAGAATGTTTTGCAGGCAGTGTATAAAACTGCACGGATCGCAAAAGCACCAATTGTCATAATTCCACAAAAATAAAATAATACACTGAAATCTATTTCCCAAAAATAAAACATTCAAATTCTTTTTACAGCTTTAGAAAAGTTGACTGTTAAACTTTTTTGGGAAAGTACATTAAATTAGTAAGATGTGGTTATGGTGTTTTGCAAGCTTTGTATAAAAGTGCATGGATCACCTATTATCACCATTCTACAAAGGATAAACCAATACGCTGAGATCAATGTCCTTACAATAAACATTGAAATTAATTTTTCTGTTCACGGCTTTAGCTATACAGTACAGACCTGTCAAAAGTTAAACACTAAACTAACGATTTGGTGCTTATTCAGCAGCTCATCTCGGTCCCTTGTTACCTATATCTAGACAGCTTATCAGCAGCTACGAGGGGAGGGGGTCAAAAGTTCATAGAACGGGGTATATATTGTCGCAACAAACCATACATTTTATTATTATTTTTCAATATATTCCCCATTTACCCCAATGCACTTGGCCCACTTTTCTTTCAGACTGTCTATACTTTTGAAATAGAAGTCTTCGGTTTAAATTTGGTCCTGAAACCATGCCTCTGTGGCAGCCTTAAGCCCATCATCATCAGGAAATCTGATTCCCCGTAAATGGGATTTCAAATTTCTAAATAGCAAATAATCACTGGGTGTCAAATCGGGACTGTAGGGTGGGTGATTAAGTTGTTCGAACTTGCATTCACGAATCTTTGCTTGTGCAATCCTTGATTTGTGCACAGGAGCATTGTCGTGAAGAAGCAATACCCCTCGGCTAGACTTTCCCCTCGTTTTTCAGCTGCTTCATTAGATTAGCATAGTAAGCCCCAGTGATAGATATTCCAGCAGGTTTATAATTGATTAACAGAACACCCTTAGAATCCCAAAACACAGTGGTTATGGGTTTGCCAGCTGATGGTTGGGTTTTGAATTTCTTTGGTGGGTGTGAGCTATGGTGCTTCCATTGCATGGGCTCCTTTGGTTTCTGGGTCCCAATGATGAATCCATGTTTCATCACCAGTTACTAAACGTAAATGGAAGCTCTCCGGGTTGTCACTATAAATGCCAAGAGGCTCCCGACATGACTGGAGTCTTTGGAAGCGATCCTGCACATCAAGGTTTCTTGGGACCCATCTTGCTGATACGTTGGCATCCCAAGATGCTCGTGGATAACCGTGTATACACTTTCATATGAATTGTCACACTCCCTAGCTATGTCATCAATCCTAATTCGACGATCATTCATGATGAGGGTCTCCACAGACGTGACAATTTCCTTTGTCATGGCAACAGCTGGCCGACCTGACCGTGGGTCATCCTTCAGTGAGGTGCGCCCACGTTTAAATTCAGCTGACCATTTTGCCACTGTGGAATAGGCAGAACCACTGTCACCGTACACCTCGGCCATTCGCCGGTTAATTTCTTTGACATTTGATCCCTCTACTGTGAGGAACTTTATAAATGCCCTAAACTCAACATTTTAATTTTCCATCATTGCTTGATGGTCATCAACTTTGAATGCTTTTGAGAATTTTACAAATAAACTTTATATGATTAAAATGTTGTTTAAATAAGTAATGAAAATGTGTGTTACGCTTGGCTGAATACGCTGTTCTACGAACTTTCTGACTTCCCCTCGTATCTTAGCATTTTTCTGTCACCGGCAATACACATAGCTTGGCCACTCTATATCCGAGCTTAGACTTCTATTCGTAAGCTCGCTCGGTGTTAAACTTTCGACAGGTCTGTACTGTAGCTGTCATCACAAAGATTATGGTGTGTATTGAGCTATTTCTATTAATTACTTATTATACAATGTATAAATATTTAATATTCCCAGTAGCATTATAGTATAAATGATATACAGGCAGATCTACTAACCTCTGGTGCTTAATTAGTGACAGAAATGTCAATGATATATGATTAAATGGTTACGCGAAAACACACATCAAGATAATTGAATAAGGGAGATAATCAATACTGAACTGTTTTATACTGGTGTCATGGTGCAACAATATTTTAGTTTATAATACATTGTAATATAAACTGGCGTCAATGATAAAAAATACTGCAGTGTTATAGGTTTTGGTGGCAAATTCAAGCAATTCTTTTGGTTTTAAACTATTTGCTCTAAACTGTTTTAAACTGGTGTCAGTGGTTGCTCTATTACTCACCAGTGTTTAAGCTATTGGTGACAGCTTCTTCTAGTTTTAAACTTTAGCTGTTGTTAAGTAGCCCCTGCCTTACTACCTATCAACAATATTTCAGCCATCGGTGCCAGTTTGACTAATTTTAAACTAAAGTCATTGGCAAAAAATATTGTTCTACCACTCATCAGTATTGTAGGTTCATCTAATTTAAACTGGTACCAATGGTTTAGTAGCGGTTGATTTAACCGCTGAAAAACAATATTTCAGCTATTGGTCCGAGATTCTTATGTGCACTGCAGTTTAAAACAAGTGTCAATTGTTAAAAAAATGCTTCCATTCATCAGTATTGTGGCTTTTGATGGCAGATTCTTATAAATCTTAAGGTTTTAAATTGATATCAATGGTTTAGTCTCCGCTGCTATTTGGGACAGATTCTTCTGGTATCAATGGTTTAGTAACATGCTGCTTTGCCACTCATAAGTATAATAGGTATTGGTGACAGATTCTTCTTGTTTTTAATCTGGTATTAATGGCTTTTAAAAAGGCTGTTATACCGCTCATCAATAATATTTCAGTTATTGGAGACAGATTCTACTGGTACCAATGGTTTAGTAACATGTTACTTTTCCACCCATAAGTATTATAGCTTTTGGTTTTACGATGGCGTCAATGGTTTAGTAGTATGCTGCTTTCACTAACAATATTTTGAGCTATTTATGGCAGATTATACTAGTTTTAAACTGGTATGAATGGTTAAAATATTCTGCTCTACCACTTATCAATATTATAGGTGTTGGTGGACGATCCTTCTGGTTTTAAAGTCGTGTCATTGGTTTAGTACTATTTATCAGTATTTTGCTATTGGTGACAGACTCGTCAACGGTTTTAAAGAATATTGTTCTACCAATCATTAACAATATTTTAGCTATTGACGATATCGATGTCAGTGGTTAAAAAAAATGTTGGTCTACTATTCATCAATGTTTTGGTGGCATGTTCATGTAATTCTTCTGGTTTTAACTGGTAACAATGGTTTAGTAACATGCTGCTTTACCAACCATAAACAAACAATATTTTAGCTTTTGGTGCCAGATTCTACTTTTTTAAGTTGCATCAATGTCTTAATAGTATGCTGCTTTATCGCATATTAACAATATTTCAGTTATGAGTGTTAGATTCTGCTGGTTGTAAACCGGTGTCAAAGGTTTACTTGTATGCTGCTTTACCAACCATAACAAATATAACAATTATTAGTGACATATCTTTACTGGTTTTTAATTAGTGTGCTCAATCATCTATCAACAATATTTCATCTTTTGGTGCTATATTATTTTACAGGTATCAGAGAGAGAGAGAGAGAGAGAGAGAGAGAGAGAGAGAGAGAGAGAGAGCAGACGACCTCAAGAGATACTGCTAATATGCCAAACATTCCGTTTTCAATAAAAACAAAATACATTGTAATTTGAAACAGAATTATGTGCACCAAGAGGAATTGAATTACTTTTAACATTTATAATCGTTCATAGAATTCTGTCTGGCTAAAAATAATTTGAAGTTTTGCCCTTTTGTTATCATACCTAGGGATAAAATTTTGTGGCAACTCATTGGTTGAATACGCACATGCAAAACACTCATTTCTATTGAGTGCTTTATCTTCTTCTGCCTCATAGTGGCCACCATCAACGAGTTGATTATTCTGCCACGTTGAGTCAGCATATCAATTTTTATATTAAAAGACTGTCTGTTGACAGGCGCATTTCCATTTAAAACTACCCTTGTTTACATCTACGGTGTTACTCTGCTGAGGTTTTTTTAAAGGCAATGATCGATTTCGCCGAGACCGTATCTGCTGATATTTGATTCCAGTTCTTGATTTTTCTTGGAAAAAAAGAACTTCCTATACACATGAAGATACAAATAATCAGCCAGAATCAAATGAAAACAAGATTTAAAAAAATAATTTTAACTGATATAATAAATTGCTTTAATATACAAATGTATTGGTAAATGTTTTTTTTTTTTTAAATCTTGTTTTTTTAGATTCTGGCTGATTATTTGTATTCTCATACGTAAAGGTTGTAAAAAATTAATGAAAATAATTAATCCTGTCCCCAAGTTGATGTTATTATGGTTTGAATGAACAAGTGATACATATGTTATCTCTAAGCCATAGAGGACATATACGACTCAACAGCTGCAGAGGCAGATGATGGAAGCCAAATGTCAAAAGGTCAAATTGTTAAAGTTAGTTTTTTTCCAATGCTGATGTTTTCATGTTATGAGTGAACAATTATCACATACTTAATTAAGACAATATTTAAAGCCATAGGTGATATGCGATTTCGTAGCAGAGGCAGGTGATGAAAGCCCAAAGTCAAAAGGTCACACAGCTCAAGTTTGTTAAAAAATTTCAATGTTTATGATTTTCGTGTTATGAGTGATCAGTCCATGCATATGACATCTTTACACCATAGAGGATATGCGATTCAGTTACAAAACCTGATGATGGAAAGTTAAGGTTAAGGTCAAGGCCGGAAGGTCACATTGTTAAATGTTTTTCATGTTATGAATGATTAATTATCACATATAACTTGATACAGACGATACTTTTAAAAGCCATTGAGGATATGCATTTCGTTGCAAAGAGACACTGATGGAAGCACAAGGAGGTCAAAAGGTCACATCAAATTGTTAAAGTTACACGTTAACATTTTTCTTGATATGAGTGATCACTTATCACATACTTGATACAGATGACATCCCTTAGCCATAGATGATATGCGATTTCGTTGCAGAAGCAGATGATGAAAGCCAAATGCCAAAAGGTCATATTGTTAAGTTTGTTTAAATTTTCGATGTTGATGTTTTAATATCACTATAGTGATCAATTACCAAATACTTGATTCAGATATATTTTAAAAGTTATCGCAAAGCCAACGAGCGTCACTGTCTTCTGAAAACTCTTGTATTTATGTCATCTCGCGACATCGAAAGGTCAGTTATGTTTTAAATGTCGTGTTGACAGACGGTCCTGAGGGAGCAGACGACCCTAGGGGGAGCAGCCATTAACACGTTTTGTGTCCATGAAATAAATACTAAATAAAGAGTTATCGATCTATTCTATATTGTACAGTACAGACCAGTCGAAAGTTTAACACCATAGTAACGAAACAAAGTCAACTCTCGGCAGCTGAGTAACCGAATTTATTGGCCCGCGAAAATCTGACGAGAGATATCGCAACTGTTGGAAAACTGGCGGTATTTGTACTAAACGGGGTATCAAGATTGACGGTCGGTTATACGCGGATTCGATAGCCTAGTGTTAAACTTTCGACAGGTCTGCTCTGTAGTTCCGGAAATCTGAATCATAATGCAGTATTATGTACTAAATGATATCGAAGTATGATGTGGCTGAAATGTTGTAGAGCTCTCTCTCTCTCTCTCTCTCTCTCTCTCTCTCTCTCTCTGTGTGTGTGAGTATGCGTGCGTGCAAGACGTCTTTTTAACTGCTCAACTTGCAAGTCAAATTAAAATTTAGTACAGTATGGAATGAATAAAACAGTGTTTTGAAGATTCCATAAATATAGTTACCGACTAAATGAACTTCTAAAATAAAACCTGACTAGATATTTGTAGTAATTGCGTGATTACTAGTATAAATGGTCCTATTTTTCAAGTAATATGTGCTATAATAGTATTTTTCATTTTTTTTTCCCTTTATTTATGATTAGAAAAATTATTAATGTGCTATATATTAAATACATGTATATCTGTCACAGGTAGTTATTTATATAATTATAAACTTCTCTTAAGTTATAATTAAGTCATTAGTTAAGTTTTAGCTTAAGATATATTTATTAACTTTTATTTGCTTTATTATATCACATTGCTTTGGGGGTAGGTATTAATTATGTATTTTCTTACCACATCGTTCTACTTATTAACTTTATGTTTAATGGGCATGCTTAATACGTAACTTCACAGGTCACTGCATTTTGGCGCGTTTTTTAGACTCACGGCCATTGCATTCCCCACGACACAGTCTAAGTGTCAGGACTCGTGACGTATTCATATAAACATCTGTAGGTGTATCCTTCAAGGATACAGTTGTATTTCACAGAAATTCAAAACAGGACATCTTATTTTTTGCTTCCAAATGTAATTCGTCAATTCGTCAAAATCAATAAATAAATAATACATTTGAATCCACGACTTGGGTTTCACGAACCACTTGTGACATATCAAATGCATAACAAACATACGAGATTATGTACAAATCATAAACCCAAGAGCAAATGAAAAAGTTTGAACACTAGTAAATTACACGGGAACTTTCGCCAGGGAAATGAGACCGGGTGCTCTGAATCAGGTTAAGCTCCTCCTGTCCAGCTACATGTAGCTGCGTGAACCGTACGTCACGTGTGAAATCAAAATTGAGAATGAAAGGGACGATATGTGGTTACGGGACGTCAAATGTATCCATATGCATGTTTATTTTGGATACATGGACATCATATATACAAGTTTATCAATAAATTATTGGGACGACGACATAAAACTTTTTGAAGTCCCCAATAAGCATAATGAAGCTTACACTTAGCATTTCACAGGTGGTCGGGGAATCGGTTTTAAGCATTTTATAGACGAATATAGCATATGACATACTCTATATAAAAAGAGAATCTCAGTGACTCTCTCTGCTTTATAAGTGATACGCTATACAATTTTTTTAGTGTTTTTTATATTATGTTTGAATTTAAAATCCGTGATTCCCAGGGCACCTGGTGTACTGAGCATTTAGCACATATAACGCTCAGTCTAGAATATATAAAATATTTTCTCAGAATGCAATATACATATGAAATAAAGTATTTAAAATAGAAAATTAAGCACAGGAAAGCTTTGTTTCACATCATCATCATCATCATCATCATCATCATCATCATCATCATCATAATACACCACTGCGGTAGCTCAGTTGGTAGAGTGCTCGCTCCGTAAGTGGGAGGTCGTGGATCGAACCCCGGCCGGGTCTGACCCAAGACTTTAAAGTGGCAGTGACTGTTCTTTCGCCAAGCACTCGGCATTACGAAATGAAAGCCATGGTTCTTTCGGATGGGAACTTAAAATAATCGAGGTCCCGTGTCTTGGTAGGCTTGGCACGATAAAGAACCCTGCTGTATATATATATATATAATGCCATCAGTGCAACTCACAGGCAAAATTTCTGCACCTTCGCCTATAGCTGGCGACGTCTCGATATAAGTGAAATATTCTTGACTGGGACGTTAAACACCATTACTCAATCTCACTCACTCAATAAATAAATAAATAAATAAACAAATAAATAAATAAATAAAATAATAAAATACTTTAATAAAAAAAATAGTTTATGACAGCAGAGACATATAAAATATATGTCTCTGATGAAGTAGAAGACCGTATTGGTTTTAACAGAGACATCTGGTTTTAAATCCTACGTTTTAGATTTAAATAGTCTATTCATCGCAATTTAATTAAATATTTTGATTATTAGAGTTCTTTTCTTCAATTGAACTGCAAGTTAAATTTACTAAATTAAAATATTTACATATAAATAAATAAATGTCCTGTTTAAAATGTGATTGAAAAGATCCGAGGTATTCCGTGTGTATAGTACTAAGAACGAATAAATACGAGTTCCGAAAGCAGCAAATGGCGGGAATGTAAAGTTTGACAGGTGTTCATCAACAACAGGGTTTACAGTCCAAAATGATGACGCATGGATGACAAAGGTATTGATATTGAATTGAAAAATATAGAAATGTATTTTTGAAATCCTAAATCGCTATATACACAATCTACACGTAAAACTAAGAAAAATCCCAATTTTTCAACATTGGGGTAACGTAAAACGAAAGTAGATACAAGTTACTGTGTGGGTGAGTGGATTAAATTTCAGTCACAAAATTTCTTTTCAATGTATTAAATTTCAATATTAAGGAATACTTATATATGCCAATTGACCCGTCTAGGAATCGTATGTGACCTTTGTGGTCAAGTGGTATATGTCAATTGACCTGCCAAAGAATGGTATGAGACCTGGAGCTAAGTGGTCTAAAGAGGCAGCTTACAGATCACAGTGCCTAGGTTCAAATCCCATGTGAGACAATTTTAATTGAAAAAGTTTGTCAGTTCGCTTGCCGAAGGTGGTGGTTTTGTCCAGACACTCCTGCATGTGTTCTCTACCACACCAGAACTGTGCATTATCTTGAATAGGGCATAAAACCCCATTAATCCACTTGCCTACAATTTTTCCTTGTAGACAGTAGAAATAAGACGAATGTAATACTGGCAGACATCACAGTTTTAAAAAGTCCTTAAGTTTCAAGGTTGGCTTTAAAATTTCTTAAAAGCAGATCAAGGTCCTGAAATTCGACCAAGAGACCTGAAAAAAGTCCTTAAAATCTACATTTTCAAAGCTTCAGATTTATGGTGCGCCTGCATCATCCTCGCAGGATTTTAAAAAATGGCGCATAACATTTGCTTCTAATGGGTCCACGTGGCGCATGGTTTTTTCTTAGCCAAATTGATCATTAATAATTTCTTCCCAAAACTACCTATTCGATTCCATGGGGTTTTCCAATTTGACTTTCTGTTTTCGTTTTCTATCGGAAAATCTCTAGCGTCTTTGTTTATCTCATAATCACCATAATCACCATAAAGACTACCGACAAGCCCCTTCTCTTTGCTCTATGCATCGGTTATTAACATTAATATTCAAAAGGGGAGAACTCGAAATAAAACTTGTTATGACCTCGGACGTTGTCGTTCATTTAATATACTTGCGGCAATCATGGGTACGAGATGCAGACGACTCTATTCACATTTTTTAAAACAACACAGGCAAGTAGATACACATAAAATGAATCATCGAGGTGGAAAGGTTTAAAATACAGGGATTTATCAGGGTCTTTTGGGAAAAGGCCCTAAACTAAAAATTGGGAAAAACTATCAACTTTTTGCTCATTTTGGGAAAACTTTGACATCATTTTTGTGCCATTAATGATTAAATCTAATGATTTTAGTGTATTGAGTTGATTGAAGATTGAGAAAAGCAGCCACATTTATGACCAGACTTCAGCTATGTATCTGGTACAATTTACTAATTGGGAATTTTCTCAGCCCATTTTGGGAAAAAATCAATGTTTTTCCATTGGGAATGGGGCCGAATTTCGGCCCTAAATAGGCCCTTGATAAATCCCTGAAATATATCGTAAAGGTTAACACAAATATAAATCAGCCAGTGCTCCAAGTAGCCTAGTAAATTCTCAAAATTTGCGACCAAAAATCGGATTTTGCGACTACAAATTGTCAGACCATCGCCATTATGTCAAATAATTTTTTTGAGTTTGGCCACTAAAAATCAGGAAATCCGGAAATTTTGTTCATGACCCGTCACCCAACCTGACAAATAGTCTCGCCATAAATAATATCTTAAAAGCGCTTGAATCAAAGCAGGTAACTTTATAGTTTAAAGCGCATAACTGACCGTGATCTAATTTTGCATAAACACAGCCAAACGGCAAAAATCACTTTTTGATTTGGGTTTTGTTACGACTTTTATTTCATCTAAATGATCAAGTTTGATTGTCTTCTCATCGCTCCGCCTTGAAAGTTGCCTACCATGGTGGGACCAATCCGAGGATCTCGCTAAACCATTTAAATTTATCGGTAGTAGCGACGGGCGGTGTGATAGAAAGAATTTATAAGGTTTGGCCACCAAGAATTTTACCTGGCGACAAAAATTTTGAAATGGCTACTAAATTTAAAATTTTTGAATTATTAGCCATGTGGCTAATTAGGGATCAGTGGCCCTATGGCCCCTTCTAGAATGAATTCTAAAATGAAGGAATAGGATTAATTTCTATAAATATGTGAGTTGAGATGAGTAATGGTGTTTAACGTCCCAGTCAAGAGTATTTCACTTATATCAAAACTTCGCCAGCATATAGGCGAAAGTGCAGAAATTTTGCCTGTGCCCCCCCCCCCCCCCCCCCCCCTTCACATTGCACTGTAAAGGTAAAAATTTCTGCTTGTGACATCTCGATATGGTGAATTATTCTTGACTGGGATGTAAAAACCTCATTCAATCAATCTGTATTTTTTTTCTGAATGACACTAATATGAAAAAAGTCTAAATTAAATAAAAATCAGCAAAAAATTATTTTTCACTTGGGGGAAAAACCCTGAACTCAGTTTACAATATATTCATTCCAGTTTTTGTAATTTTTTGAGAATTTCCAAAAGTTTCAAAATCTTGTATTATGTAGTTTGAAACATTTAGATGCAAAAGGTGTTCTTGACTGTGTGAGTTGTATCACAGTTAGCAAATGTAAAATCTATTTTAGTTAACAAAGGGTTGTTAACTGGTGTAGATACCAGGGCTACAATGCGAGTAAAACACTCGCATTTGCGAGTAATTAATTGTAAATGCGAGTGACTATGTCAAATTCACTCGCCAATGTGCAAGTATAAAGTAGAAAGTCAAATCCGGATTTCCTTTCCGTTTTTGACAACGAAATTACTCTCATCAAGCAACATCTTTAAAGCTCTTGAAATCATAAAGCTGCTATTTGTTAATTTGTTAAGCGTTTGTATGATCATGTTTTCAAGTGTCAATGTTGTAAACAAAATTGGCAAATATATTTATTGTACAGCATTTCACGATAGTGAACGCGTACTTTGCTATCGCTTTCTTCCAAGATATCGAGCTTCTTTGCTATGAAATTATAAGATATGAATACGCACGGAAATAGTGCGCCTGGTAAATGAGCGTGAAAGAAATATATCTGTTTTATCGTGAGATATGTATTCTGAGACGGGTAATGCATTTGGTTACATATGCACATTTGGAATAAATTTTCGGAATACATTTCGGAATCTAGTAAAATATTGCGACCGGATGCATCCAATAATTTCTGCAATTTGGCGAACTGATCTCGTGTTTACAATAAAAAGTAGTCTGAGACGTTTGCGTCCTATGATGTAAAATCATAACTTTTTAAATAAACAGCAATGGCAGGTTGATTTAATTAATTCTTCATGAAATCTACAGTAATTTAAATTTATTTTGAAGGTTATGATAACGTATTTTGATATTGAGGCAATTGTGTCATATTTTAAAACTGTTTATCGATTATATTTCACTTTTGTGAAAGGGAGATAATTCGTACAGTGTAATGTGCAAATGAACACATGTGGATCTTAAACAGCAAATGATCCAGTTACATACAACAGCTAGAATGTACCCCCTCATAGCGACGGTAGGGTCTGCAAAACTCTACTTTCTCTCTATCCCAAATGACAAAATGATTGGTAATGACTTTATTAAATTTTAATTACTGATTGTCTTTTTCATATATTTATGAAATTATTATTTTCTACCATTTAATTGAGCAATACATGGTTTGGTACATTGTTTCTTTTTCCAAAAAACATCCGTCGAACTATGCATAGATCGACCCCCCCCCCCCATATTCTGTCTTGCCACAACACCATTTTCCCAACTACGCCGTACAACAGCACGGCAGTGCTATGTTTTTTCAAGCCAGGAGTACGAATAAAAAACCAGAAGCTTCGAGAATTCTAATGCTATCAATGACCATGAAGAAACGACCTTGTCTACAACTCGGTGCCAGTGATGACTCGATGGAAAAAAACTAACATAATTCTCTAAAGCGATGGCGGAAAGCCAGGTCCCTAGTTGGACTGGGAAAAAATGATTTCAAAAGATATACTGTTCAATTTTACATGTGGCAGGTTATCTAGCTAGACAGGAAATGCTTACTTTTCTGGAGCCACTCGCCCCACATCTTTGATTTAAGTTCATGTGTTTTTAACTTAATTTGCCGGTTTTCAAAGTTTTTGCTTTGCTTTTGGACATGCACTGCATTTTTGTGTTTAATATCAAATGGCAGATTTTTACAATGGATTAGGTGCCCAATGGAATGCAAGAGGCCCCATGAGGTATGTGTTTTGTTTTGTACGTATCCCAGTTATAAACACTTAATGGTAAGAGAAAAAGAATCTGTCACCTGTTTGGGACCAATACAGGGTTGATCTCAGTCTCGGATAATGTGATGTAACATATCCCAATCTCGGCAAAGCCTTGATTGGGATATATTTTACATCACATCACCCTCGAGTCATATAGCATCGGTCACAAACAGATTTTATTAGTCTCCGTCACCATTGGCAAGTAGTATTGCAACTTAAACCTTGAGGTCCTTAAAAAGTAAATAAAGTCCTTAAAGAAAAAGTCTTGAAATGTTAACTAGAGCATTTAAATTTTTATGAACCATGTGTAACAATGTGGTAAAATTGAATATCTACTATCTAGTGTGAGAGATCCTTGGTTGATGCAAATTCAAAACTTAAATTCGTCCGACATTGCTGACTGAAATTCAAATTATGAAACAGGCTAAATTGGCTGTTTAGAATTCATAATATAGCCTTCAGATGACCTGAAAACCCGGCCAGGTACGACCCAAGACTTAAAAGTGGGTAGTGACTGTTCTTTCGCCAAGCACTGGGCATTACAAAATGAAAGTCAAGGTTCTTTCGGATGAGAACTTAAAATAAACGAGGTCCCTTGTCATGGTGGGCTTGGCATGCTAAAGAACCCTGCTGTATAATGCCATCAGCGCAACGCACAGGCAAAATTTCTGCACTTTCGCCTATAGCTGGCGAAGTTTTGATATAAGTGAAATACTCTTGACTGGGACGTTAAACACCATTACTCATCTCAACTCACATATTTATAGAAATTAATCCTATTCCTTCATTTTAGAATTCATTCTAGAAGGGGCCATAGGGCCACTGATCCCTAATTTTACAAAATGACTGCATTGGTAAACATGGTAAAGTCTTAGTAGGCAGTGATTAATTTACAATTTTTCAGAGGGTACATTTTCAAAGATTTTTTTTCTAAAACACTTATGTTTTGTTTTTCATGTTATATAATGTTAAATAGGGCCCACTGTGGCCTTAATAATGGGGTCATTTGGCAAAAAGGGGTAAATTGCCCTATAGCCCCTGAACTTCCTTCTAGAATGAAAACAAGATTTGTCAAATTGAACAAGTGCAATAATATTGATGTTCATGAAAATACCCACTTTTAAAGAATCCTAGATCAGTAGATTTAACACTATTAGATTTTCTATAAATAAAGTAACTTATCTACTCCTTGTAAATACATAATTGTATTTTCTGAAAACCGACGTAAATAGGTCATTTATTATATTTCCTGTAAATGATATGAACATAGATATAGATATAAATAAATATATGTACAGGTGTAAAATTAGTAGTATTTAAATTTTCTGAAAATTAAAATTAAGGTGTGTTTTTACTAATAAAAGAATTAGAATATTCAAATTAGTAGTATTTAAATTTTCTGAAAATTAAAATTAAGGTGTGTTTTACTTAATAAAAGAATTAGAATATTCATGTACATTGTGCACTGTATTTCAGTATCAAGTTTCAGTTGTTCTTGTGACTAATAACCAAGTAATATTCTTATGTAGAAGGTAATATTGCATAGTAACTTTATCTGGTTTTTGTTTTGTTTTTTATTTTTTTTTTTTTTTGTATATATATTTTTTGTTGTTGACATTTTTAAAAAATTGTTTTTCAATACATATATGTAAAAATTTATTTGAAATTAAAAAAAATGTTTTTCAGTTCAGTATATGTAAAATTGATTTTAATTTTTTTTTAAAAAAGTTTTTCAATACAAGTATGTTAAAATTGATTTGACATTTTTTAAAAAAAATTTTTTCAATACAAGTATGTTAAAATTGATTTTAATTTAAAAAAAAAAAAAAAAAAAAAAAAAAAAGTTTTTCAGTTCAGTGTATGTTAAAATTGATTTTTGAGTTTTTAAGTTCCTGGTGTAGTACGTGTTATATTTAACCACCATTGTAATTACGTAAGGAAGAAAAATTGACAAATAGATTTTTATCTTTAAACATGATAAATGTATGATATATATATGTGGTATGGTGTGTATATATTTTATATATTTATGTGTCTGTGTTTGTGTAAGGATACCCGTTGTATATTTTTTAATTACTCAACTTACTCCTACATATAAGAAGATAAAAACTGTCTGTACTCTGTTATGGTAACTATAAAGTCTCTCTCTCTCTCTCTCTCTCTCTCTCTCTCTCTCTCTCTCTCTCTCTCTCTGACATACACTCACATATGTAATTTTACACGCACACATCACATAAACACACACACATGCATATATACTTTTACACAAACATACACATACACCCATACACCTCACATAAACATACACACAAGTGCACATACTTTTACAAATACACATAAGTTGAGTTGAATAATGGTGTTTAATGTGGAAGTCAAGAATATTTCACTTATATCGAGACATCGCCAGCTGTAGGCGAAAGTGCAGAAATTTTGCCTGTGTATTGACTTACTTGACTTAAGTCCATCTCTCCTTGTGGAGAATTGGGCCAGATATCTTTCTCCTCCAGGAATTTCTGTTGGCAGCTATTTTAGCAGCTTCGCTCCATGTCCCAAGTCCAAAATCCGATCTTTCCCTTTCAACAGTCCTGCGCCAGGTCTCTTTCGGCCGCCCTCTTCTTCTCTTTCCTTCTGCTGGTGTCCATTGCAGATCAATCCTTGGATGTTCATCTGGCTTCTGTCTTAATATGTGTCCTATCCATTTCCACCTCCGATGTTTAACAAGCTCGCTTATCTTTTTTGTTTGTGTTTTTTCTCTGATTTGCTCATTTGTAATTTTTACAGGCCAGTATATTTTGAGGTTTCTTCTGAGATATTTGTGGTGGAAAGTGTCCAATAATTTTTCATCCCTGTGTATTGCACTGATGTTATTATACATTTCATTATGCTGAATGCTTTACCAAAGAACAGTCACTACTCAAGTCAAGTCAGACCTTGTCAGGGTTTGAACCCACGACTTCCCACTTACAGAGCAAGCACTCTACCATTACTGGGCTACCCAAATGGTTACACACATGATAGGGATGAAGCTTAACTATTTTTAGTTGGGGACCCAGCTTATTTGTAAAATGAAGCTTATATAACAGTATTAAATAGATATAATGTGTAAAAATTGAGATGAATTTTCCAATTTGACCACTAAAATTCTCAAAACAACAGTGATATACATGTACTTATTCTAGCAAATTAAATCAAGTTGGCCTTAGTCATGACATGTTAGATATTGTAACAATATAACATCTTTGTATACAGGATTCTAAACTATTGCCAGGAATTTAAATGCAGTTTGCTGCATTTCAGAACTCCAAATTTTTCACAATTTTAAGGCAAAAGGTAGTTTTTTTTTAAAAATGTAACAAAGTCACTGAAGATTCTTCTCAACTTAAGTCTGGCAAATTTGAAATCTGAATAAATTTGTTAATTTACAAAATTTTCATAAATTCAAGGTGCTGGTAAAAATTGTCAAAAACTGCTAAAATTAAGTCAAAGAATGATTGTGAAACTTGAAACAGAAATTTTTTGGTTCTTTGCAAGATTCAAGATTCTTAATTACACTCTCTGTACCACCGAGGGTAGTATTAGAGATTAAACTATACAATATATATATTATATATATATATATATATATATATATATATATATATATATATATATACACATGTATATATAAAGTTCTTGTTCTCAGCAACAATCAATAATTACTTCCCTTCATATTATTTCAATAACCACACTGTAATTACGCCCCCTTTCATTAATGACGTCATAATTACTATTGTTACTAAGCAAGTAAACATTATGCTCCTGAAGAGTGCTGAAAGCATGAAAGCGCTAGAGCAAATAACAAAATGAAAGTTATTTCTGTTGTTTTCTTTTTCAAACAAAAGCTTTATATTTTCTGTGCTTGATATAAATTTTTTGGACAATATATGTACACACACATATTTTGCAAAAATGAAATGAGATATTAAAAAAGAAAACATGCAAATTACTTCAAGATCTTTCACTCTAGTTCATGTAACAGCTTATACTTATTTGAAATCGGTTTCATAAAATGTTGCAACATGTTTTCCAAGAAAAATGGTAAAACTGTAAAATCAGAAATCTTGATGAAGAAAACTTTGTAGTTGACTATACTATAGCCAATTTATGGTTGGTCTGAAAACTGCAAACACACCTTTTTTTTTTGCTTGGCCTTGTGTGTTTGTGTTCACTTTGTCCTTGTCTTAAATCTTACTTACTTAGTCCTCTTCGTGCGAATATGCACATAAGGCCATAAATCTATTATTATATAATTTCAGATTGACTTTGTCATCTACAAAAATGGATATTATTGAAGAACAGCGGTAATATTGATTGAGAACAGAAGTATAATATATAAAATACCAAGCATGTCGTTTAGAGGGAACCATCCGGACTGGGATCCTTCATTTGTACCTCCTTTCGGTCTACCATTCGGAGGCATGAACCATCAAGGTATATACATACAGAGTTGGGTTACTTTAGTTTGTTAATTATGGAGGTCAAAGGTCAAGGGTCACTGTTAAAATGAATAGACTTAAGATTTTCAAATGAAATATTATGGTAGGTTTGATTGGATTTCTTCAGACTTTATAGTTTCTGAAGCCTTAGTTGTACTTTCCATATTATTATTCTCAGCAAAATTCATGAGAATTTGATAATTTATTATTTAATAAAACTTCACAGAAACTCTCTTTTGGCAGAGCAGAAATGTGTCATTGGCTATTTATATGTTGATCATGCACATTGTTGGGAATTTTCCCAGTTGGGGTTCGTTTGGGGGACACTTTTACAATGACATACTATTTATGCAGTCAAAAATTGTTATTTAACAGATCTTTATAAAACTTCACAGAAACTCTCTTTTGGTGGAGCAGATGTACCATTGGCTATTTGTATGTTGATCATGCACATAGTATGGAATTTTCCCATTTGGGTTCGTTTGGGGGACACTTTTACAATGACATATTATTTATACAGTCAAAAATTGTTATTTAAAAGATCTTTATAAAACTTCACAGAAACTCTCTTTTGGTGGAGCAGATGTGCTATTGGCTATTTGTATGTTGATCATGCACATTGTTGGGAATTTTCCCATTTGAGTTCGTTTGGGGGACACTTTTACAATGGCATACTATTTATGCAGTCAAAATTTGTTATTTAACAGATCTTTATAAAACTTCACAGAAACTCTCTTTGGGTGGAGTAGATATGCCATTGGCTATTTGTATTTTGGTCATGCACATAGTTGGGAATTTTCCCATT
The DNA here is from genome assembly GCA_021292105.1 of Anadara kagoshimensis. NCBI lineage: Eukaryota > Metazoa > Mollusca > Bivalvia > Arcoida > Arcidae > Anadara > Anadara kagoshimensis. The sequence continues at coordinate 21,399,786 of CM037863.1, read as the reverse complement.
TGAGTTCGTTTGGGGGACACTTTTACAATGGCATACTATTTATGCAGTCAAAAATTGTTATTTAACAGATCTTTATAAAACTTCACAGAAACTCTTTGGGTGGATGCACATGGTTGCGGATTTCCCAATTGAGGTTCATTTGGGAGACACTTAAAATGGCATCCCATTTCAGTTATAACTTATCTGAATACTGATTTGTTAGTTTCAAAGTTTTTAATTTGCTTTTGGATTGTGATTTGGACATGGATTGGTATGTTTGTTTTTACCTTGCTTTTGGATAGTGGTTTGGATATGGATTAGTCTGTTAGTTGATGATTCTATTTTCAGATTATCTGTTCCATCTTGCGCAAGCACTGCAGATTGTGAAATACGATGCGGAACAAGCTCTTAATCAGAACCAGTATGTAACAGCCCCAGCTTGTACTCAAATGCCATCGAGATGATCAAGTGTAACCCCCCATTGTTTGAATACCTTCCTAAGATGTTATGTAACCGGTCACTAGTCCTTACCAAAATGCAAAAATATCCAGAAGCTTTTGACGACGCTAGAAACTGTATAGCCACATTTCCTCACTGGATAAAGGTAAAAGTTCAAGTAAATTATCACCTGGTCAAAGGGATAAAGTTACTAGTTTGGTTATAAGACCGTAGCTCATCTGGTCCAAGGACTTTTGGAATAAAGGAGCAAGTTTGATTATAACATCTTAGCTCACCTGGTCAAAAGTCTTTTGGGATAAAGGTACTAGTTTGATTAAATCAGTGGAATATAGGGCTTTTTGTGTTGCAAGATGGGAAATTTTAAACCTGAGTATTAAAATATTTGGTCCAGGATAAGGGTTTCCAAGTACTAAAAGGCCACCATAGAATATATACTAGTAAAAAATAGATAAAAATCACTTCTCAAAACTTGCTCATCACATTAACGTTTGTTATGTGAGTATTGTTAAGTGAAATATCACTTCCTATATACTTTAAAACTTTGAATCATTGTCACCATTTGTTCAGTCAAATTTTAGCATTTTAAAAAGATTTGGCAATAAATGGAGGGGGGCTTATAAAGAAAGACATAGAAGAAATGGATTTTAGGGACTTGATATTATTAAGTGGCATTAATATGGGGCTTTGGCCCTATTGCAGAGCAGCTCAAGCCTCCATCCTTAGTACCATGTTTCAATGTCTCATGAGATCATCCTTCAGTACTTTCAGTGCTTTGATTATATAATTTATTTCAGGCTTATTGGAGAGCAGCCCAGGCCTATAAAGGAATGTCTTTGCAGTATGAGGCATTTAGGTATCTTTTAGATGGGATCAACATGTGTATACAACAGAACTCTCCAAGTGAAGATCACATCAGTTTCCTAGTGGAAATTGTAATAACTATTCCCCAAGTTGCAGGTAAGTTGCTATACAAATACTGATATTGAGATGAAATTCCAAAATAGCAATGTTTCAATCAAATTGTTTAGGACTCGGTGGCTTAGTGGTTCAAGTGTAGGAGCGTACAGAACATGTCGGTTCTTAACCACTTAAGCACATCCCATCGAATTGTCAGAAAATTTGCCAGTTCACATGCAGCAGGTGAATGTTTTTCTGGCACTCTTAAACTCCTCCCACATTCCAGAACTGGCAAATAAACATATATGTATATAAGTGAAATAATTAAATAGGTTGAGAAATGGTGTTTTACGTCCCAGTCAAGAATATTTCACTTATATCGAGATGTTGCCAACTATAGGTGAAGGTGCAGAAATTTTGCCTTTGCATTCCGCTGATGGTATTATACATCAGGATTCTATAGCGTGCCAAGCCCACCGTGACGCGGGACCTTGTTTATTTTAAGTTCCCATTCGAAAGAACTGTAACTTTCATTTTGTAATGCCGAGTGCTTGGCGAAAGAACAGTTACTACCTACTTTCAAGTCTTGGGTCATACCTGGCCAGGGATTGAACCCATGACCTCCCACTTACAGAGCGAACACTCTACCAACTGAGCTACCCCAGTGGTTATACACATGATAGGGATGAAGCTTAACTTTTTTGAACTGGGACCCTGCTTATTTGTAAAATACTACTTATATAACAGTATTAAATAGATAGAATGTGTAAAAATTAAAAAAAAAATACCATAAACACATTATTACTTCACTGATGTAAAATTATGTTCCATATGAATATCCTGTGTTTCAAATGGCTTTTATCTGACATGAAACAATGGTAAGTCCCAAGAGTCTGTTACAGGAGTTAGCCCCTGGCCCCTAGCCCCTAGCCCCTATCAGTCCCGGTGCTGGTCCCTGTAAGGTGTCATATACCTAATGGCATTATTGGGCCAAACATAAAAGAGGGAATACTGTAAAATCCTTTCATGGTGCTCCAATTATTGTTTTAGTCGAAATTGACCCATGAATTTACATGTCAACGGCATACTGTTGAAACTGTAGTATATATGGCAAACCTACCTAAATGGTAACAACAGATTGCAATTTATCCCCCCCCCCCCCCCCCCCCCCATGGCAAGGAACTTGGACACCAGAAAAACGAAGGATTTCACAGTAAATATCTTGTTGTAATACAGTCAAACTTGTCTATAAAAGCCATCCAAGAGAACCAATAAAAGAGACCTTTTTTAGCAGGTGGCCTTTATACCGTATATCGGGAATTTTTCCCGTAGGCTTTTTTTTTGCGATTTATAAGACAAAATGGCAGGTAAAATTTTCGCTGTGTGTAATTGTCACGATATGGGTATACCAGCGCAAAAAATTCCCTATATACCGGTTTGCAATACGGTAATTAAATTATGACAACAGACATTAAACAAAGTATTATACTTAAATAGACTGAAGATCTTTTTGATAGCTCAAACACACCGCTAGTTCAACTTAAAAGTGTAAATGAAAATTCAACAATTTTCGCTCTAATACAATATTTGTCAGAATAACATGCCGTCAGTCATTGTGAACAAAACACAAGCTGAAGCCATGTTACAAACTTTGTCGAAATTAATGGAGCGAAATAAGACAATTCGTCTGGATTGTTGAGCGCTACTTGGATTAATAATTAACTTCATGAGACAGTGTTTTGAAAACCCGGTTCATTAATCTCTAAATCCGATTACAACAGACAGGGGCGTATTAACTGTAAACACCTGTGTCGTCCATGCTTGATGATTGACTTTTCATCTGATCAGGTCACACCGATCTGCAATTTGTATGACATTGTCAGTATCGCCCGTATTTCCGGTGATATATTGATGACCGGTAATAAAGATTTTTTTTGTATCATTTTTATGATTTTCCGATTATATTAATTGATTAATTGTTCAAACATCAGGCAGATTAAGCGTTTTTCACTTACAAGCGATTTTGCAATCACTATCAAATACAAATTCAACATAGTGTATAGAGTTGTAGCGAAATGGCACGACGCATGGAAGGGTAAAATGGACAAAATATCACAACCACTCAAGTGGAATTTTTGCTAGGGGAAATTTTAGCGCTTTTTCTTCACCGTGAATATAGCGAAAATTAGACACACGCGAAAAAATCCCAATATACGGTATATGTATACATGTTCAAATAATATGAATAAAGAACATTGGGGATAATTTTTACTTACCTTTAAAGCAGGTGGCCTTAATATAGAGGTTGACTTCAAGGCAGGATTGACTGTATAATCAAAAACAAACATACTAATCCATTTCCGAATGACAATCCAGAAGCAAAGTAAAAACTTTGGAACCGACAAGTTAGATTAGACACGTGAACCTCCACCAGGGAAGTGAGGCCGGGTGTTCCGATGGGTAAGCACCTCCTGTTTAGCTAGCTACACCCGCCAGGTGTGTAATCAAAATTGTGTGAAAGGAACATGGAACTATGAGACGTCAAATATATCCAGGGCAATCCTGGACACAGAGACATCAAACTTATCAACAATACTGTGATGACGGCCATAAAACTTTTTGAGGGCCTTGATAAGCCTAGGCTTGCAATATCCCTGAGTCAACAATTTATTTGCAAGCAGCCTACTTCGTTGTACAAAGTCCCCGTAGTGGGAACAAGCTCTACCATAGCGTATTAATTGGGAAACAAATACACCATAAGCAGAAGAAGGTATATTGCTGCATAAAAAAGGAAAGTTGACAATAGAAAAATTGAAGTCATCACGTTTGTCATAAAGTTTCAAATGTAGCCTTTCCTGTGCGTCATAATTCAGGTATAAGTCTAAATATGAAGCAGAACATGAGGAATCAGTCGTGTCTTTTATTTCAAGCTCACTAGGATAGATGACATTTACATAGTCTCCAAATTTAGGATTGTTAAGAGACAGAATGTCATCTATATATCTGTATGTTGAGTTGAATGATTTGGCGACATTTTTCTCTCCAGATTTAACAAGGTTCTGCATAAATTCTGCTTTATAAGAATAAAGAAACAAATCAGCAAGCAATGGTGCACAGTTTGTACCCATTGGTATACCGATTGTTTGCTGAAAAACTGTATAACAATCAATATGATGAATGGAAACTTCCTTATTCAAATGGTGGATGTAATTACATAGCATTAAAATAAAACATAGTTGTTTCTTACCATTGATCATGGTAAATCAGGAATAAAACATAGTTTCCCATTTTGTACAGGCACACTAAAATCTTCAATCCTAGATGCAACCCCTTGATATATTCCTTTTATTTATAGATGATCCAGAAGGTCTGCTTGAGGCGGTACCTGTCCCAGGTTTAGACATACTTATAAGGATACTTCAGAAACTTTGTCGAGAAGGTCACTGGGAAGGAGTGAGCCTCCTTGTTCTGGGAATTCATAATGGGCCAATCAGTGACCTTGATGAGATAGCCAGAAATTGTCCGATGCAGTCACTGTCTGTCGGGTCTCTTATAAAAAACACCAAGCCGTCGGAGTTGAGAAAATACGGAGTGAAGTTGGCCATTACCATGTTGAAGAACGGAGCAACGTTTGAAGACCTAGAATATAAAATTGGTTGCCCAGCAGTCCATGTTGGCATTAAGGTTGCCTTAGAAACAGGTGAGCCTGACAATTTTATGTACTGAACAACCTAAAAATCAAATCATCTCTTTTACCCTTATATGAACAAAGGGCCCTTGGAAACTGAACTTTTTTATGAGCAGATTGTTAACTTTTGTAAAACAAGACAAAAGCTGGAATATTGCTAAAATTTTACTACAGTATAGACAAAACATATTGTCACTTGTTTCTTCGTGTGGTTTTCCACCTACAAACGTTCAGAATGCAATGTTAAACTAAAAGTAAAAAGTAAAAGTAAAAAGTGATTTTGTTGTAATTTGACTCTTTAAATGGAACAACATATCTACTCACTTAACTCACTCACTCACACACTCACTCACTCACTCACTCACTCACTCACTCACTCACTCACTCACTCACTCACTCACTCACTCACTCACTCACTCACTCACTCACTCACTCACTCATTCACTCACTCACTCACTCACTCACTCACTCACTCACTCACTCACTCACTCACTCACTCACTCACACACTCACACACTCACTCACTCACTCACTCACTCACTCACTCACTCTCACTCAATCACTCAGTCACTCTAACTTTCCCTCCCTCCTCATTCTACTGCAACCAACACTCACTTTCTCAGTCACTCCCTCCCTTTCCCCTAACCAACACTCACTCATTTTCTCAGTCGCTCCCTCCCTTTCTCCTCACTCCAAACACTCACTTTCTCAGTCACTCCCTCCCTTTCCCCTAACCAACACTCACTCATTTTCTCAGTCGCTCCCTCCCTTTCTCCTCACTCCAAACACTCACTCACTCACCCACTCACTCATTCACTCACTCAGTCAGTTCAGTCAGTCAGTCAGTCAGTGCCAGCTTCACTCCTTTTACTCATACCAACACTCACTCACTTTCTCTTATTCACTCCCTCCTTTCCACTCCAACCACTTCCACTTCACTCATTCACTCACACCCTCTTATCTACAAACTCACACTTTTACTCACTCACTCACTCACACCCTCTTATCTACAAACTCACACTTTTACTCACTCACTCACTCACTCACTCACTCACACCCTCTTATCTACAAACTCACACTTTTACTCACTCACTCAGTCACACCCTCTTATCTACAAACTCACACTTTTACTCACTCACTCACTCACTCACACCCTCTTATCTACAAACTCACACTTTTACTCACTCACTCACACCCTCTTATCTACAAACTCACACTTTTACTCACTCACTCACTCACACCCTCTTATCTACAAACTCACACTTTTACTCACTCACTCACTCACTCACTCACACCCTCTTATCTACAAACTCACACTTTTACTCACTCACTCACTCACTCACACCCTCTTATCTACAAACTCACACTTTTACTCACTCACTCACTCACACCCTCTTATCTACAAACTCACACTTTTACTCACTCACTCACACCCTCTTATCTACAAACTCACACTTTTACTCACTCACTCAGTCACACCCTCTTATCTACAAACTCACACTTTTACTCACTCACTCACACCCTCTTATCTACAAACTCACACTTTTACTCACTCACTCACTCACTCACACCCTCTTATCTACAAACTCACACTTTTACTCACTCACTCACTCACACCCTCGTATCTACAAACTTACACTTTTACTCACTCACTCACACCCTCTTATCTACAAACTCACACTTTTACTCACTCACTCACACCCTCTCATCTACAAACTCACACTTTTACTCACTCACTCACTCACTCACTCACTCACACCCTCTTATCTACAAACTCACACTTTTACTCACTCACTCACTCACACCCTCTTATCTACAAACTCACACTTTTACTCACTCACCACTCACTCACACCCTCTTATCTACAAACTCACACTTTTACTCAGTCACTCACTCACACCCTCTTATCTACAAACTCACACTTTTACTCACTCACTCACTCACTCACTCACACTCTCTTATCTACAAACTCACTCTTTTACTCACTCACTTCCTCACTCACTCACTCACTCTTATCTACAAACTCACACTTTTACTCACTCACTCACTCACTCACTCACTCACTCTTATCTACAAACTCACTCTTTTACTCACTCACTTCCTCATTCACTCACACACTCATACATCACATAAATCATACATATACATATTATACACAACATTTTATGATGTATTTAGATATGGTGGATCTGTTGAAACATTTGTTGTCCACATACATTACAACTTCGGAAAGAAAAGACGCTAGAGATAAAGACGGCAATACTGGATTCCATCGACTAGTCAAGTCCGGAAAGATTAATACACAAATAGGGGAGACAATTCTACATATTTTGAAAAATTACGGATGTAATCCGACTTTAAAAGATGGATTTGGAAAATCACCCATACAATACCTCAAGAATAGTGATATAGCTTACAAAATGCTGAGTATGGCCGAGAAAAATGCAGGTGAGAAGTTGATCTATTTTTTGTAGTGGAATGAATTGGAGTGGAGTTATGGTGTTGTAAGCCCCAGTCAAGATTCTTTTACTTATTTTGAGGTGGGAACTTCATGATAAGTGGTGGAGAACCTGTGTCATTGGAAAAAAACCAATGACTTTGGGCAAGTGTACTGACAAACTTTCTCATAATAGGATCTCTTTAATTGGGATTTTAATTGGGATTCAAACCGAGGCAGTGAGAGTCATTGTGATCCATAAGCATGCACATAGCAGTGCTCCAAGTAAGTAGCCTAGTAAATACTCGAAATTTGCGACCAAAAATCGGATTTTGTGACTACAAATTTTCAGACGATCGCTATTATGTCAAATAATTTTTTTGAGTTTGGCCACTAAAAACTGGGAAATCCGGAGATTTTGTTCATGACACGTCATCCAACTTGACAAATAGTCTCACCATCAATAATGTTTTAAAAACGTTTGAATCAAAGCAGGTGACTTTATGGTTTAAAGCGCATAACTGACCGTGATATAATTTTGCATAATGGCAGCCAAACGGCAAAAATCACTTTTTGATTTGGGTTTTTCTGGCGATCAGCTTAAAAATCAACTACCGGCTGAAGAAAAGAAGCAGAAGTTAAGTGAAAATAGAAGTTTCATACGTGAATGGCTTAGTGAGTTTACATGGCTAGAGTACGTATCTGAAGATTTGGCCACCAAGAACTTTACCTGGCAACAAAAATCTTAAAATGGCTACTGAAATTTTTGAATTATTAGCCATGTGGCTACCAGTTTTCAAAACCTGCTTGGAGCACTGCTTAGACCACTCAACTACTAAGACCCCCTGCTTGAGTTTGGAATATTTAGGGGTCAAATTGTTAATTTGTAAAATTATTTACATTTGAAATTGGTAAAATTATTTACATTTTAAAAATTTCAAAGTTTGCAAAACTATGACAAGACAACTACAGCCAAACCTGTCTATAAAGGCTACTCAAGGGAACCAGTAAAAGTGGTCTTTATGCACAGGTTGCCTTTATATACAGGTTAAAATAACATGAACAATTGCGATACATATCTACTGGCCTTTGTAAGCAGTTGGCCCTTATATAGAGGTGGCCTTTAAGGCAGGTTGGACTGTAATATAATTAGCATTTGATGTCAAATTTTGCTTTTAAAATCTGCATTATTTCACCTATCTTGACATTTTTTTGCAGTTCAAAAGCTCAAGAAAGAGATGAATGATTTGAAAGAGGCAGGAAATGAGGCTTATAAAGAACAGAAATACCAGAAAGCTCTGGAATCTTACAGTCATGCTCTTGATCTGTTACTGAACAACTTCCAGGACTTCAGCAAAGAAGCGGCCACCTTGTTCAGCAACAGATCAATGGTTTACAGTGCCCTAGGTAAAAATGAGTTGGCTTTGGATGATGCTGTTGAATCTGTAAGGATCTGTCCTACATGGAATAAGGTAAATATTTTTTAGCTCGCCTGACCGAAGGTCATGTGAGCTTATGGCATAGCGCAGCGTGTGTATGTGCGTGCGTGTGTGCATGCGTCATTAATACCTATTTTCGACTTCTCCTCTGAAACTACTGGACAGTTTTTAATGAAACTTTGTCAGAAGTACATATGGGCCGGTGCAATTCAGATTTGTTCGTGGCGTTGCTATGGCTACCATAACTAGGTCAAGGTGACCTAGGGGTGCAAAAATCTTAAAAAATCTTCTTCTCCGAAAGTACTGATTGGAGAAAAAATCTGATGTGATATTTGGCTTCTCTAGGGTCTTAAGCCTATAGTTTGTTCATTTTGTGAAATTCAGATAAAAAATAGGTTACATGTTTTTGCGTTTAATTTTGAAAAAATCGTAAAATAGATTCAAATTGTTATAACTTGACTATTTGACCAGATAATGACATGGGGTTTTCAGTTTTGACATCTTGTTAGTATCTTCAAAATGAGGTCAAGGTCAATTGTGAAGGTCGTGACCTAATTTTTTTTTACCTCTGATTATAATTATTATCTCGAAAACTACATGTATAAACTTTTTGTATAGGCATGTATATTAGAATGTTGTAGGTATTGATACAACGATCATTTTGATGTATAGAAAAAGGTCATGGGTTCAAAGGTCAAGGTCACAGATGCGAAACAATACCGAAATGGTTAATTATCTCGAAAACTATAAACTTTTTGTATAGGCATGTATATTAGAATGTTGTAGGTATTGATACAAAGATCATTTTGATGTATAGAAAAGGTCATGGGTTCAAAGGTCAAGGACACAGATGCCAAACAATACCGAAATGGTTAATTATCTGGAAAACTATAAACTTTTTGTATAGGCATGTATATTAGAATGATGTAGGTATTGATACAACGATCATTTTGATGTATAGAAAAAGGTCATGGGTTCAAAGGTCAAGGTCACAGATGCAAAACAATACCGAAATGGTTAATTATTTCGAAAACTATGAGCTTTTTGTATAGGCATGTATATTAGAATGTTGTAGGTATTGATACAATGGTTATCATGATGTAAAGAAAAAAGTCATTGGGGTTTAGTATCTATGTTTTCTTGAAATCTATCAGCTAGCCATTAGTTATCAGGTGAGCGTATCAGGCCCATGGGCCTCTTGTTTTGTGTGAGGTGCTACCTTGAATAAGGTAATCAAACACAAACATACTGGTGTCCATGTTCAATTCACAATTACAGAAGCAATGTATTTTCTTTAAAAATTTATCCTTCTTTATTTCAACTAACTAATGTATAATTCTAATCCTACAGATTGCCATAACTTAACTGCAAAGGTTAAAAATTCCACCGAGTTCACCTTTAGCTGGTGACATCCCAATATAAGCGAAATATTCTCTGGGAGGTAAAACCCATTTCTATCAATTTACTGGTTTGTTTTTGTTTTTTAATTTTGTTCTATAAGTTTTATTTTAGTTAAGAGTTATATCTCAGTAATATGTAATTATATTTTAGGGTCATTGGAGACGAGGTCAAGTGCTACGAAGTATTGGGCAACATAGAGAGGCATATAGTGCCTTTTTGGAGGGATTTCATAAAAGTGAGGACATCAGCCAAGACGTAAAATGTAACTTTCTGACAGAGGCTGCTGTATCATTTAGCAGTGTTTCAGGTAAATTTTTGGAATATAGTATGACGTCACAAGTTTGACCTGGCTGTTTGACCTTTAATTTGAATATTAGATTGGGATCATAAACTGTGTGATTTTGGTAAGACAGCATGTTTCATTACCATAAACACCCAGTATTACTATTATCCATCCTTCTATATCAACTTTTTATAGTCCCTAAATTACACAATAGATATGTGGGTGTGAATATTCAAATTAAAAGTCAAATGGCCAGGTCAAACTTGACACACTATACCAGCGAATTAAGAGTTAAGTGATATATTATACTGTCGCCTCGATCAATATTTATTTTTCCGGTGAATATCACACCATATACAACCACTAAAAAGTCCATAACTGTTTTATATAATTTAGCCACTGTGGCACTTCGGTTGACAATGTTTTCTCAAACCTGTGACCAGGCTATCTTAACTATTTTACCGATGTTAGATTTCCCTGCCCACCCTGGTTTGATCTGACTTTTTAAGTCTGATTCTATGAAAAATAAATGGCATTCCGGATGAGACACAATCAATTACACATTGTAAATTGATAATGCCATAACGTCAACGTTCTATGAAAAAAATAACAAGACACAATCACTTTCGTACACTTAATTAATGACGTTCTAATCATTTTACACAAAACGTCAACAAAAATCGATGACATACACCAAATTTGATATTCACCGGAATCATGACATACACCAAATTTGATATTCACCGGAAAATCCATGGTATATGATGTGAGATCCAATAGTCACGTGTTACCGTTTTAGCTAATCAGAAAGATGGAATTTATTAATTATATAATAATATAAAATAGTGCCCTTGGTTGGAAATATGGAGGATTGTCTGCTCGAGGAAACACTTTTTCCAGAGCCAATAGAAATTGACCAATAATAGCTTAAAACATGTTTAAAATGGCCTCCACAAAATTGACCAATAATAGCTTAAAACATGTTTAAAATGGCCTCCAAAGAGAACCATAAGTACAATAAATCCATCCAGGGATAAATACAGTTAAACCTGTTTATAAAGACCACCTAGGAGATCCAAGACATACGGACAGTTGAATAGATCTTTATATAAAGGTGGTAGCTGTAGCAGGTTTTATTTTTTTTTGTACATGTATATATTTACATTTAGAACTGTATTACTATATCATGTATGCTGCTCATGGTTAATAATTTGATAAAATAAAAAATAAATGTTTTCGTTTTTACAGAAGAAACACTTATGCAAAGATGTTATAGAGGATTGGAAGGTGTTCCCATTGAGTTTTGGTCCACAGTTCTCAGCAAATTGTCAAAAATGGGAGAATGGATTGCCATCCGATACCTTGTCCTCGGCATGACAGACATGGACACCGGAGTCGCAAGATATGCAAATTCAAGCGAGGTGGATTTTTCAAAATTGTTTCCTTTCCTCTACAAACAGAAGAGTTCGGCTCACACACATAAATGGCTTACCGATCTTGTCGCTATACTGCTGCATAATGGAAATACTTTACTGAGTTTTATGGAAGATGACAAAGATACCCCTGTACATGCCGCTGTCAAATTTTCACTTCTGACAGGTAAGAAATACTTTACTGAGTTATGGAAGATGACAAAGATGCCTCTCTACATGCTACTGTCAAATTTTCGCTTCTGACAGCTGGTAAAGAATACTTTATGGAGTTTTGCAGATGATGTCAAATGCTTTCACAGGTAAGGAAGGAATACTTTACCTGTTATTTGTCAAAAAAATTAGCTTATACAAGAGTGGTCTCCCTTATTATTATTTTTTTCTAAAGCAAAATTAAAATTGTGATTTTCTTTTGATGTCACTGAATTTTAGCTTGGACAGGCAAATACTTGGGTTAAACACAAAAGGGCATATGAATAAATCTGATAAACTGTCATTCGTCATACAGTCAAACCTGTCTATGAAGTCACCCAAGTAAGTGTCCTTTATGAACACTCAGCCCGGGTTCAAATAATATGAATAAAGAAGAATTGGGATACAATTCTACTGGCCTTTATAAGCAGGAGGCCCTAATATAGATGTGACCTTTAGGACAGGTTGGACTGTACAAGTATTTTTTTTATTGAAAATTATGCTGTATGTTATAATGCCATCAACTATTTTAAGGTAGCACAAAGATCCTAGATGACATGCCAAATGTGGGTGGAATCAACATGATAGATAAACACGGCGATTCTCCATTCCATGTCATAACTAAACGACGACCTACTTCCGATGTTAAATCCATGGTGATGGTTGCCAAGGTCCTTATACAAAAGGGATTCTCATTGGATATACTGGACAGAGATGGCATGCTGGCGGTACAGTACATCAACCCGACAGGACAGTTTAAACAGCTGTACGATATGCTGATCAAAGTGACCAAACGTAAGGATTCCTCTTTCTGTATTATGTCACTTTATTCATTTCTTTCATAAAATTTTTGAGGCCTCGCTGACCAAAAGTGTGTGCTTATGGTTCACAATGCCTCTCACTGCCAAGATTTAAAACTTACTTCAGACAGATCCTAATGCAAGAAAGTGTGTCAGCTTGTTTGCTGCAGGTCAGTGGTTTTCTCCAGGTACTCTGCTTAAAAGTAGGATGTTCTCTAATAAATGTATTTAACCATTGAACTGCTTCGGTTGGAGTCACACCCACAGGGTTCGTACAGGCCTGAAAAAGTCCTTAAATTTTTATGTTTGCCCTAAAAAGACCCTTAAAACAAATCTGACCCTAAAAAGCCCTTGAATTTATCCTGAAGGCCTTAAAAAGCTCTTGAATTTGGCCAGTTGGATGTCTGTATTTGAACAGACTGATGAAAATAAATAAATTAAATAAATTAATTAATAAGTTTTCTGAGGTTTGAAATGAGTGATTTTAAGGTACAAGGCCCTCCCGAATGCCAAACTTCAACCTCCAATATCAAGTGTAGTTACTATTTTTTTTTGCTAAAATTATCCCTCTGATCAAGCCTTCAACTTGCAAATAAGACTCTGAAAAGACCCTAAAAAGCCATTAAATTTGGACTTCAGATGTCTGTATGAACCCTGACCCAGGAAAGATCATATTGTGAAAAAAAGTTTGTTGGTTTGCTTGCAGAAGTTTGGTGATTTTCTCAAGTCACTCTAATTTCCTCCATCATCCATGAAATGATCACCTCAATATATGTGAAAGAATCTTGACTGGGATTTGAAACTGCATTACTTTACTAACCACTGCGGTAGCTCAGTCGGTAGAGTGCTCGCTCCGTAAGTGGAAGGTTGTGGGTGGGAACCCGACGGGGTCTTTCGTCAAGCACTCGGCATTACGAAATGAAAGTAACGGTTCTTTCAGATGGGAACTTAAAATAAACAAGGTCCCGTGTCATGTTGGGCTTTGCATGCTGAAGAACCCTGCTGTATAATGCCATCAGCGCAACGCACAGGCAAAATTTCTGCACCTTTGCCTACAGCTGGCGACGCCTCGATATACGTAAAATATTCTTGACTGGGACATTAAACACCATTACTCACTCACTCACTCCATTACTTTACTTCTGTTTCTTTTACAGCACCGTCAGTGAAACCCCCACCATTTCAGTCAGCAAAAACTAGCATGTATCCACCAGAAAACTTAGACATTCAACAACTGAAAGAAAAAGGAAACAGAGAATTTCAAAATGGAAACCTGATCGAGGCTGCTAAACTGTACTCTCTGGCAATTGATGTTGGTTTGAGGATGAAGAAAGGCGGTCACGAGTTAGCGGTATTGTACAGCAACCGTGCGGAATGTCATTTGAAATTAGGAATGAATACGCAGGCGTTTGACGACGCGGTAGAGAGTGTCTCGCATGATGGCCACTGGTACAAGGTAAGAGATAAGCCAATTTTGTGTAGCAGTCTGGGTAGTTCAGTGTTAGAGTACTCACCTATTGTGTAGGAGGTCCCAGGTTCGATCCCTGGTCCGATCCTGCAATTTTTCTCCTTCCTATTACATTTGTAAGTTTTTTTCCCATTTCCAAGAAAATAGGTTTTGGATTACATTACTGATTTAGTTGATGTCAAAAATCTTTATGATCTTGGTGACCATTACAGTAACTCATTTTGTATGTTGGAGTTCAGGGTTCAAACCCAACTGGGTCTGATAAAGACTTGGAAATGGGTAGCAATATGGTTTTTTAACTTGGAAATAGTATGACAATAAACAAGTTGATAAGGTTATCAATGGACATAACAAGGAGGTTTTACTATACATATTTTATGTGTCTTATGTAACAGGGACATTTAAGAGTTGGCCGAGCACAGAGTGCGATGGGGAAGTATGAGGACGCAGCGAAGGCATTTGCAAATGCTTTTAATGCCTTAGAACACACAACGTCACAGAATATCAAACTGGAAATTATTACTGAATTTGCTAGTGTGTATGTCAAGCTAGATAACCAGAAATGTAAGTACAGTCAGTGTTCAGTCTAGAAGTAACCCTTGCATTATTACCCCCAAAATCATAATTTTGCTTCCCAAACAAAATATTAAGCTGGAAATTATAACTGAATTTGCTATTGTTCATGTTAAGCTAGATAACAAAAATGTAAGAGTCAAACCTGTCTATAGAGGACATCCAATGAAAGCTGTAAAAGTAACCATTATTTGCAGGTGGCCCATATGTATGTATACAGGTTCAAATAACACAGATAAATAACAATTGGGATAAAGTTTCACTGATTTTTAAAAGCAGGTGACTCTTATATAGAGGTGGGCTTTATTATGCAGGTTTGACTACTATCTTTGTTCAGTCTAGAAGAAACCTTTACACTATCATTGAATATTGCCCCAAAACTAATAATTTTGCTTCCCAGACAGAATATTAAGCTGGAAATTATAACTGAATTTGCTAGTGTTTATGTCAAGCTTGATAACCAAAAAATTTAAATACCTGTATCGGTCATCCAGTGAATTGTACAAATCCAATTCCTCATCTCAAATTATGAATGTGTTAAAAATAGTAAAAAACCAATTAAACACAAATAAAGTGGTCCATGTCCAAATCACAATTCAGAAGCAAAGTAAAAAAAATTGAAACTAACAAGTTTGGTTAAGCATGTGAACTTCCACTAGGGAAGTGAGTCGGGTGCTCAGTAAGGGTAAGCATCTCCTGTTTAGCTAGCTACACCCGCCACGTGTGTAATCAAAATCAATTCAACACAAAACTAATGGCCCATGTCCAAATCACAATCCCAATTAGCAAAGTAAGAACTCTGAAGACTGGCAAATTAAGTTATTCATGGAGTTCCATCAGGGAGGCGAGGTCAGGTGCTCCTGACTGTCTATAGCTAGCTTCACCCCCTAAGGACTCAGGGAGGTTTAATATTAGGTACATTAGCAAGAAAGAATATTAATAGATTTTAAGCAAGTTGAGGTCAAATCAAGGTGGAAAAGAAATGCTATTTATAAGCAGCTTGATTATCATTAACCACTTAGGCAAATAACTTTTAAAATTTTAATCCTAATTCACTGAATTTGCTTGTTGTCATTGTATTTTAGGATCAAATAAATAATATTAAAAAATTTATTTCATGATAATCCATTTTCAGATAATCCAAACATTCCAGCTAAATTTCTACACAACACAACTGGTGAAATTTGGGCGAGAGTGTCCTACGATCTGATATGTAAAGACCAGCAAGTTCCAGCAACATTTGCATACAATCAACTCAAATTACACAACAAAGTCAGGTCCAACATTGTTGTGGACCTTAGACCGCTGTGTAATATATTGAAGGTTAAACCATGGTGGTGGATAATGGACCTTGTCCAGATTTTTGTTGTTTGTGGTAGTGATCACAAAACTATTGTGGTATTCAGTGAAGATAGATATATTCACTCTGTTGTCAGGCTGACACTAGCTTCAGGTAAAACATTACTACCCTACCCCCTCCTTTTTCTTTCGGTGACCACCACTATGGTAGCTAGGTTAGTTAAGTGCTTACTTGGTATGTGGGACGTGCCAAGTGCTCATCATTTAGAAATAAAGTCACAGGTGCCCTTGGAAGGGACCCTAAAAATCAATGCCCTGTGTTAAAGTATGCTTGGCACGTGGAAGAACAGGGATTTTTCTGACCTTTTAGGGAAAAGGACCTTGGGATGAAAATGGGAAAATGCTCAACAAAACTGTAATTTTGGGAAAAATCACAACAACATATTAAAAATTCTAGACCACTAGAATACTGGTAATTGAACAAATTATATTGGTGTTCACAGCAAAATAGTGCTGTTTCTTTTGTCTCTTTATAAATCATCTAGCAAAATGTAGGTTAATATAGATTGAAATCGTTATCAGAACGAGATATCCTCCGAATATGATGTTGATGATCTTGTGAATTTTTTTCTCTCAAAAAATTGATAAACATAGCTAATTGGGAATTTTTTACTACAGAATTGGGAAAAAATGTATGTTTTTTTTGCATTTGGAATGGGTCCCTTTAAGGGACCCTAAAAGGGACCCTGTGGATACCCAGAAAAATCCCTGAAGAACCTTCCTGCACATTGTCTTGAGCACACATGCAAAAGTTTCTTTTACTTCACCAATAACTGGTAAATTCTTGACCGGGACCTCAATCAGTCAATAATTTAATCAATCATTCATTCAATTTATCCATCTATCTGCTTACAGATCAAAGTGCCTCCTGCACCAAGGATTGAATCCCACTAAAAAAAAAAAAAATCCTAGTATGAGAAAGTTTGTCAGTTTGCTTGCCAAAGGTTGATGGTTTTCTCCAGGCACAGGTTTCCTGCACCATTCTTGAACTGATCGTCTCAATATTAGTAAAAAATCCCTAACTGGGACCTAATACACCATTAAAACACCTCCAATAATCTAACCCTTCATATAATGATTCTTTATTATAGGACGCTTTGAATTACTGGAACACATAATAGAGAATATTGTTGCTCCAAATAAAGAACAAAATCTGCTAGATACCAGAGGAAATACGGCGTTACACGTAGCCGCAATGGATCGACGAGCAGATCACCCTGTACGTTTTAAAGTGATCTTAATACTGTTGGAGTCTGAAGTTAATCCTATGATTAAGAACCGTGAAGGACATTTACCTTTAGATTATCTGCCGGACATGGACTTCCAAACCATCAACATTATGCTTCAGTTTATGAACTATAAAGAAGGTTTGTATAGCTCACCTGTACCAAATGCCCTTAATTTGTTTTTAAACTTTTGCAAAAATTCAGAAATTGTCTTCAAACTTCTACAGACACATTGTACCTAGGGGTTTAAAATTATGTTTTGTAATGGTAGGTCCAGGACCTTTTGCCTTTATTTTTGGCAATAAATTGGGGCCAGAAATAATGGTGTAAGGATCCCTTTTAGATAGAACACTGATTAGTTACCGTATATTTCCGTAGATACGTCGCAACTTTTTCACTCAATTTTAATATTTTAAAATCCAATGCGACTTAACTAGCCGACATTAAAATATTTTGATAATCTGTCTCGAATTTTCAAGGCATTTTAGAAGATCGACAAACCGGAAGTTACGGTAATTTTCTAGTTGAAAGTAAATTTTGCGCTTTATTATATTTTTGTATAATATATTATTATTATATGTGATATTTTTTTATTATTAAATTTGACCAATAAAGTTTTTGAAATAAACAAATAATTGATTAATTAAGGTAAGTATGAGTCTCACTGTCAAGTTGTCACGTGTAACAGAATAGCCGTCGGCAAAGAAGTAAATACCTGGTCACCTGTAATTAACTTTAAATAATGAAGTCCTCCCGGTAACACCTCGCGTGGATCTTGTTTGTTTAATGATTGAAGCCATTCCCGTTAACTTATCCTTTGATATATTTGTCCATGTTTACCGGTACCTATGTTTATATATTGAAGAAGAAAGCGCCGCCATTACAAACACTAATTATATATTCCTATGTCAGAGGTCATACGGCAGTTTCGTATCTGTCGGTTTTAAGTAAAAAGTGCCAGAATTCGACAATCGCTGATCGGATATTAAAAAAAATTATTAAAATTTAATTTGCAATTCTAACGACATGTTTAGATTTTAAACGCAACAAAAAATGAATACAAATTATTCTTTCACAAAAGTTCAAACAACCGGAGGTCTTCCTAGTTTTTGACCAATACTCTCGAATGGAAAACCACATGTCATTCTGAACAATATAAAATGGCGATATTTATCCCCCGGTAAGCAATAGATCGTCAACTTTAACATAATATCGACAGTCCAGTATTGTAAAATCTGAAACATGAGTCTAATAACGCTATAAGCGACCCCCTTGTTTTAACAAATTATGCAATACATATCGCAACCTTTGCGCATGATCAAACTTTGACTTCCTTTGTCGGTGACAATAACATGTGAATTAACCGATCTCATGATCGGGAGCCAAAAAGTACATGTTATATTCAAGCAATCTTCATCGTTTGTATCCATACATGTAAAAAATAATATCTACATACTTGTTTAATTTACACAAGCTATTCAAACAATATTTATTAAGAAGAAAAATAATAAATAACACCGGTAAAAGCTTTTGTTTCTTTATTCATGGAATTGAAAATTAATGGTTCTTGCCGAGCAAATCTTTAATGTTCTCTGGCAATTTTTTGGCTGCGACGTATGTAGACGACCTTTAGAAAATACTGGGCTTGCTGGCCTGGGGTGGGGGTGCGACGTATCTACTGGGGCGACGTATATATGGAAATATACGGTATTTTGTCACTTTTTTTGAAAACTACCTTTTCCTTTGAGATTGGGATATTGAAGTTCTGAGATCTAGCAAACTGCATTATGATATACTGATAATAACTAGTATCTTCATTGCAAAGACACTAGATTGTGGTACTATCTGATATTTTGTGGGTAAGGACAACTAGATTTAATTTTTCAGTACATCACTGTTGTTTTGGGGAATTTTAGTGGACAAATTGTACAATTTTATGTCATTTTTCATTTGGGGAAACTACCTTTATTCAGCAGTAATTTTAAGCAAACACAAAATCACTGCTGGTTCACTGCATACCACAAGATACCCCCTAGAATTGGAGTAGAAAATTTATTTCCATTGGATATGGAACTAATTTAGAAGACATTTGACATTTCCCCCCCCCCCCGAAAAAAAAATGTTCTTCAGGATACTGTATAAGAAGAAACATTTGCGAGGAAGAAAAATTGAGATTATCACGATGACACTTGTATCGTGAATATATCTTCTCAGCGAAAATTATTTTTTTCTCTGGGTTTACTTTCCCTACAGTTGTAACAGTGAAAATTTCTTACCGTGAAATAGTTTAAAAGACCATAACCACGGAAGTTTCCTACCACTAATAATTCTTCTTTCACAGTATTTGCTTGGTTTGTTAGAAAATCTTGTTAGATAGTATACTTATGTCTAACTCTCTTTCTGCAATAATCTAACTCTCTTTCTGCAATTGTAGAAATGGATAAAGACATGAAAAGGCAAAAGAAAAAGCAGCAGAGACAAGCTGAAGAACAAGAAAGAAAACAACATGAACAAAGAAGGAAAGAAGAAGAACAAAAACGGAGACAAGAACAGCAGAGAAGACAAAAAGAAAAGGAACAACAAAAAAAGCAAACAGGAAAACAAAATAACGCTGGACAACAACATGGACATGATAGTGGCAGGCAGTGTCAGAATTGCGAGAAAAAATACTTAGACTGTGTAGATGATATACAAAAGGAAAGTAGGAGGTTGAAGTACATTTATTCTGATCTGGTGGACATTCTGAAACAGAACCATAGAAGTGACAAGCATACAGAGATACAGAACAATGTTGTGGCTATACTGATCCAAAGCATTGGGAATACTCTGAATCCAGGTAATATGCAGGGCTCTTGCTGGGCCATATAGGATTTTCCTTGCTGTGGGCCTTTATTAGTTGACTCATGAAGTATAATGGACTGAATGGTCTATAATGAAGTATAATGGACTGAATGGTCTGCCATGTTTATCTGTGCCATTGCAGATTAGTTGAGTTTAGTAATGGTGTTGAATGGCCCAGTCAAGAATATTTCACTTATATCAAGACGTCAGATTTAGGCAAATGTTCAGAAATTTTGTGTGTGCGTTGCGCTGATGGCGTTATACAACAGGGTTTTTAGCTCACCTGAGCCAAAGGCTCACCGCTCAGGTGAGCTATTGCAATCTATCATCGTCCGTCGTGCGTGGTGTGTAAACTTTACATTTTAATCTACTCCTTCAAAACTACTGGACCAAATTTGATGAAACTTGGTGATTATCATGCCTGGGTAACAGCCTTTCAAAATTGTGTTCGAGGTTTGGCCACGCCTAACAAGATGGCCACCGTTACTAAAAATAGCAAAAAGACAAAAAAATCTTCTTCTCTGAAACCAAAAGGTGCAGGCAAATTTTGATTGGATATTTGGATTCAGCATACCTGGGAACATTAAAATTGTGTTTTTCATGAAAATTGAACGATAAATAAGTTATGCGTTTTTTGCTTGAAATTATGTAATTTTGAAAATGAGACATTTATTGTTATAACTCAATAACGGCTGAAGATAATTGTATGGAGTTTTCACTGTTGATCTTGTCTTGCTATTTTCTTCCAAAAGATGTCAAGGTCAAAGGTCAAGGTCATGTCCCTGTTTTTGACCTTTGATAAAAAATGCTATTTTTTAAACATTTCAGGTGATAATGGCATGGGAGTTTCAGTTAATTGTAGGTATTGACATGACGATCATTTTGATACATAGATCAAGGTCATGGGTTTAAAGGTCAAGGTCAAAGATGCACAACTATTACCATTTTAGTTGATTATCTGCAAAACTATTAACTTTTTGTATAGGCATACATATTAGAATATTGTAGGTAATGGCACAATGGTCATTTTGATATATTAATAAAGGTCATGGGTTCAAAGATCAAGGTCACAGATGCAAACAAGTACTGAAATGGTAAATTATAAATAGAAACTGTACATATTAGAATATTGTAGGTATTGGCCTAATAGCCATTTTGATATATGAATGAAGGTCATGGGTTCAAAGGTCAAGGTCACAAATGCAAGCAAGTTCTGAAATGGTTGATTATCTCAAAAACTATAAACTCCTTGTATAGTCATACATATTGGAATATTGTAGGTATTGGTCTAATGATAATTTGGTATATGAATAAAGGTCATGAGTTCAAAGGTCAAGGGCACAGATGCAAATAAATACTAAATTGGTTAATTATCTTGAAAACTATAAATATTTTGTATAGGCATGTATGCTAGAATATTGTAGGTATTGGCCTAATGATCATTTTGATATATGAATGAGGTTTATGGGTTCAAAGGTCAAGGTCACAGGTGAGCGTTAAGGCCCATGGTCCTCTTGTTTATCGTGCCATGCCTACTGTGACTTGAGACCTCGTTCATTTTAAGTTCCTATCGGAAAGAACTGTTTTTCATTCCATAATAAGTGCTTGGCAAAAGAACAGTCACTACCAACTACCAAGTCTTGGGTCAATGGATGAGTGTACCATTACTAAATGTCACCATAATTGTGCATTACTACAAAGCAGATCAAAAATACTTACACAAAGTTATGCACCACACTCATATGGTATTTTGGTGCTGTATCATGTCACTTATACCTCTTAACATTTGTGTCAAATGTTTTGGTAAACATTGATCAATATTGGTACAACAAATTTTTATAATAAGTTTTTTTTATATCGAAAAACGTCATATTTTGTGATTCCATATCCATATATTGGAAATAAGTGTTCTGCACAAACGTTATGGGGTATATCATATGGTATAGTCATGAATTACATTGTATCTAGATTAATCCTTGAGAATAAAAAAATTCTCTTTTCATACATAGCTGAAAAATTGCTAATGCGACATAAAAATAATTCAATAATCCAATGAACCAACATGTACTTTATTTTTCAGACATACCAGAGAGATTGGTAAAAATCAAAGACAAGTTGTTTTACAAAATATTAGATGGATTAGCTGACAACGAAAAATGGAGGCAAATGCATACCCTCGTGCTAGAACATAGGCGCCATCATGGAGAGTCGTCACTGCGTGATTTCGCTAAGAAACTGAATATTCCAAAGGTCATCACACATTCAACATTCCGCGGATCAGAGCTGCTGCTCCTGGAAGTTATAGAGAACATGTTGGAAAGTGGTGCAGTATTAGAAAAAGGTGATTATTATAGCAGATTGTTATATGAATTAAACATGGATAAGAAACTTAGAAATGACTTTTTGTTTAAACGTGTTTGTGGCAGCAAATTACGTTAAATTTTCACTGAATACAGGGATTTCTCAGGCCAATCACAAGGTTTAGTAAAAGTACCCATTCCTAATGGGAAAGAGCACACATGTTTCCGAATCTTGTAGATAACAGTAGGATAGCCAAGTCCAAATTGTGCGTTGGTTTTAAAATTTGAGACCTTCCGCGGTAAATAAAAAGGATTATTTTTTGGCAAGTGTCTGAACCCGAAAAAATTCGCCATTTTTAGAATCGTTTTTATACCATAAAATTAACATTTCTAGCTACGAATATGATGCAAGCGTGTGGGGAATTAACTAAACTTTCTACATGTATCAAAAAGTCCGAGATAAAACGCCACATTTACTTAAAATTACTGATATCCCGACGATAACCGATTTCTCTTGGAAATCAACAGAAATTTCTTCTCCATTTTTGAAACTGGTACGTTTTTTGTGTAAAGAATACTTTTCCAAGAAATTTTAATACAATGTCAGAAAATTATTGTATTATACGCCAGTAAATTATCGTACCTAGTGCATGAGGGTTAAATATGCGAAAATCGCAAAAATCCAACAGCATGATTTCAGTACGTCTTGTTGTCAATGAAAACAAATATGGCCGCGACCTTGATAAACATTGTTCCAACGTAATGACGTAAACAACGTTCCCTGTGTCAAATATATAGGTCAACTGTCTACTGTATACACAGTACACGCAATGTACAGTACAGACCTGTCGAAAGTTTAACACTAAGCAAACCAAAAGAAGTCAATATAAACACCAAACGAGGAACCAATATGGGCTGTCGGCGTTAGCTGGCTGCTAAACTTTGTACAGGTCTGTACTGTATTTATCGATTTTTTTTCAACAGGCATCCTCATCTGGCACACATCATATGACATGTGTTTGTCGATGGAGATACTTTAGGACCCCAACAGGAATAAATAAATAGGGTCTAAATAAATAAATAAATAAATAATAATAAATAAATAAATAAATAAGAAATTCTACAGAGAAATAAGTTAGAGCTGGGACACAGTATGTTGAGCAGGTTACAAAATGTCTAGCAGGTTAGAGATGATAAATAAATAAATTAATTAATAGATAAATAAATAAATAAATAAATAAATAAATTGTTCAGAGAAATAAGTTAGAACTGGGACACAATATGTCAGCAGTTAATAAATAAATAAATAAATAAATAAGAAATTCTACAGAGAAATAAGTTAGAGCTGGGACACAATATGTCAGCAGTTAATAAATAAATAAATAACCAGACATTCTACAGAGAAATAAGTTAAAGCTGGGACACAGTATGTTGAGCAGGTTAGTGATGATAAATAGGGTAAATACATAAAAAGAGATCAAAATAAGTTGAATTTTGTCTTTCCTCAAGGTACTAACATGAAATGTGGCATGGGTACCATGGAAAGTAACCTCAGATATTTTTTTTGGAAAAATAAAACAAATATTTTTATATGAACAAAATTAACATTTAAAAATTAAAGATATTGAATTACTAAAAAGTTAAAAAAAATTATGAACAGGCAGATAGTTTTTGTCATATTGTTGTTTGTTAAATGAATGACAAGTGAGCCGTAATAGCATTTAAAAGGACTAAAATTGTCTAAATTATCAAATATAATTTAGAAACTACACAAACAGGTGATTTTATGGGGAACAGGTACTTTCTAGTTGTTCTGGCTGTGATAAATAGATAAATCATTTACAAATAAATCAAAAACTATGGGATCATATGGCAGTGTTCATTCTAGAAAGGGGCTGTTGATCCTTTATTTTGCCAAATGGCACCATTGTAAAGGCCATAGTGGGCCACATTTGAAATTAGATTTCAAATGCAAGTTCAAAATATTTGAAAGCATTGTGATATATAAAAGCTACATTATATGAAACTTTTAAATACTTCATTACAAAAGCTTTTACATCAGCCTAAAAGACTACAAGTCACATCAAACATTAGATGTATGCAAATTTATTGATGTTATTAAACTTGTTATTAGAGGAAATTTATTAGAAATGAACCCATCTGAAAAAATCCTTGAATGAACACTCATGGTTATTACTGTTTACACATAATGGAACATTTTACAAAGAAAAATGTATTATGTGTGACTAAATCAACTTTGTAAATTGTAATAATGTTGAATGTCTCATTTCATGTAAAATTAAAACATAACAATATCTTTAATACACTAGGAACTAGATATCATCAGACATTTATGAATGTTTCATTTTATATAGAATTAAAAAATCAACACATAGCAATATCCTTAACATAATGGGAATTATATACCATTACACATTTATGAATTGAATGCTTCTCTTGATACTGAATACCTCTTTTTTTACCACATGAAATGCTTTTTATGCACCCTTGTCTAAAGTGTAGCATAAAGGTAACAGCATAGGTTAAAATCTTACTATGTCAGAAAGTTTGCCAGTTCTCTTGTTGAGGGGTGTGTTTTACCTCAGGGATGAAGCCTAACTATTTTGAGTTTGGGGCCAGCTCACTTCATAAAAGAATTTGTAACAGTAATAAACGGCTTAAATGTGTAAACATTAAGTGACCCACACTGGATTTTAGAAGCCATTGGCTACTGGGCCCCTGCAAATCTTCATCCCTGTACCTAGTTTCCCCCTTAATCTTGAATGGAGTGTGTATACCAACCAATCAATTCTAAATTTAACTGATAAATCAATAAATCTGGAATAAGCCCGTGTGTTACAATTATTTTGAATTCGTTCAAACTAATAATGCCCATTTGGATACACTGTGTCATGGATTTCACTGCATTTGCATCAACTTATTTCTTAATGTTATTATCAAACCAGTTCCCATGAATTTTCCTGAAAGAAGGTGGTATTTATTTATCAGAATTTTACAATTTTACAGAAATTACTGAAATTCCTAAATATTTTACAGATCTGTATTTAATAATTATAATATGGAGTTAAATTTTTAACCAAGTCATGATTGGTATTAACTTTTCCTATTCCCTACTTCCACATAGTCTATTTTAAATGTTATTTGTGCTATGTCAAGTTGACTTAAAACTTTTAATGAAGCAAAATAATAAACTTTTCATGTCTAAATTGTACCAAAATAATAATGCCGGGGTTATTGGCATCAGAACAAAAACAAAAATTTAAATAATAAAGACCAATGTTGTGTTGACTCTGGCTAAACTAACATGGGAGATGTTTCCTCATTTTGGGAAATATTTCATAAAGAAAAATCCAGTCTAACCCTTTTTACTGATGTTAGCTTATTCATCCAACGATATGTACTGATATGACAGACAGGTCCTGTTTATATTTTGCCAGCAAAGCAAAATCAGTTGGTAATTTTCTGTAATTCTGAGTCCCTAACTTAGTAACTAGCCCTACATGAGCAGGTTGCCGAGTCCATATGGGTAAAATTAGAACACATGCGTATCTAATGTGTTCGACAGCCATGCAGATCGATCATACATGACAAATAAGGCAAAAAAGCTTGACTATTTTGTCCAAAATACACAACGACATTTTCTGGATGCTAAAATTGTTATCGAAGCGGGACGAATGCTAATCAAATATGTCCGACTGGAAGTAGTTCCAAAAAATCGGCAGATTAGACGAGAAATGGAGTGAAAATACAATATTTTTAAGGAAAAACTTACTTTATTTCAACAAAAATATCTCCACAGCGTCTCTCGATTATCAAATTTATACATTACATACAATAAGGAAGCTGTCTTAGCATTTTTTCTGTGTCAAATTAGCCGGAAAGGAGCGGCCCATGATCGAGAATCCGGCAATGTCATCGATTTTTTCGACATTTGAAACTGGTATGTTTTTTGTGTAAAGAAAATTATTTGACAAATTATACATCAAAGTAACCGTGAGAAAAAGTTCTTTCCGTTCATGTAAAAACATTTTTGGTGCATGAGGAACTGTGTACACAGAATGCTATTTTTTAAAGTTTCAATTTTCAATTTTTCGCCGGTGCCTCACATTCAATTATGATTTAAATTGTTAAATTCTCACCGACTTTGATAAAAATTGTCTTTAATGACTTACTTTTGTCCTCAAAAGACGATAAAATACTACAAATAGTATTAAAAACTCGCAGTGAAATAAATATTATGTAATTTTACTGCATCGAGTGAATTCAAATTTTTGACAATTTTTTCACTTTGTCTGCGCGTGAAATTTTGTTTGATGAATCAATGCGCTGGCCGGGTTGGCTATCCTACTGTAAACATTTTAAATTGACTTTGCAAAAAATTTAAGGGAGAAGGGAGAAACTCAAGTAAAAAAGGTAAAACAGCTTAGGATATATAAATCTTTTTCCTCATTTAGGCATACAGTGATGTTATAAAAGAAATATATATTTGGTCTTTAAGGCCCATGGGCCTCTTGTTTCTTTAAGCCACTCTTTATTTTCTTTTAAATGTTCGGATGGTTTGTTGTTCATATTAGCAACTTTTTTTTTTTGTTTGAATGTTTAGATGGGAAGTTGGCTGTATTAGCTGCTATTCAAGAAGAACATTTTAAAGTTCTAGCAGAGTTACTTAGACGAGGTGCTTATCCAGATTTGTTGACTTTAACCCCGGGAGATACACCAATACATGCTGCATTATCTATTGCATTGGAAAGAGATAAAGGTAATCTCTCTCTCTCTCTTTCAAACATGCTGTCTCATTTTTTCTAATCATTGGATAAAAATGAAGGTGGTCTCCCTCTGTCCTTACTTTATATGTGGGAGCATGTGAGTTTGAACCCTGGGTGGGTCTGACCAAGATTTGATAAAAAGGCAAAAACTGATGTCACGACAGGCATATCACATTAAAATACTTTCCCCACACATTGCTGTGAATGCAATGCGGGGTCAAAATTTCTGAAATTCAACTATACCTGGTGACATCTCAATATAAGAGATATTCTTGGATGGAACATCAAACCTCATTCAATCAATCAACCCCCCCCCCCCCCCCCTCCTCTCTCTCTCTCTCTGGATATGCATGTTGTCTAATGAGATACATTTGGCGGGAAACAGTATCAGGACCGCATCTTGTGTGCAGGACAGTGAATTACCACACACTGTTTACATTTCTATGTTGATTACGTCACTGATAACACCATTTACGTCACAATCTCTTCGGTTTGCCGGGAAGCATATTTCTTAAAAATTCATGCGTAAACAGTACAAATTTATTTAGATCTTATAAATTAAAATTAAAATTATAAGAGCTAGATACATCTTTTGATTGGTGTTATTGGTGACGTAATCAACAATGAAATGTGAACAGTCTGTGGCAATTCGCTACCCCGCAGACGCGAAGCGGTCCTGATACTGTTTCCCGCCATATGTATCTCATTGTCTAATTTAATCATAGGCATTGGTAAGAAGTGAACATGGTAAAGGTTTCCCTCTCTCTCTCTCTCTCTGAATATTCATGTTGCCTAATTTAATCATAGGCATTAGTAAGAAGTGAACATGGTAAAGGTATCACTGTCTTTTCTCTCTCTTTCTCGTTTATCCATATCTTGTCTCTTTCTCTCTCTCTTGCCCCCCTTATACATTGTCAATTTTAATCCTGTGCATTAAAAGAAACATTTGTTTATTTATATTTTTAAATTGAACAGGAAACTTCTCCATCTTGAATATGTTGCTAGATTTGTTTGAGAAAGATCCACAGAATTATCCGTCCTTGAATCCACAACAACAAGACAAAAACGGTGATGGATTATTCCACCTCTTAGCTCGCGCAAAATACAACAGCAATACCCAAAAAGCGACAGAATTACTCTGCGACCGAAAAGTGTCATCGGCCATCACAAACAATGAAAACAAGTTACCATATCAGTATTTGAACAAAAATGATAGACGGTTGCAGTTTTTCCGTCTGGCTGCCGTGAATGTTGTTCCAAAACCAGTTACTACCAAAAAGTCTAAAAATAAGTCTTCTGCTACCAAGACTAGTTTAGAAACAACTAAATCAGAGGAGTTAACAGAGAACGGTTCTGTTGTTGAAAAAACTGAAGAGCCCGCTGTATCCGAGGAATCGGAGGAACCCAAAGAACCTGTTAAAATGTGTGAAGTTTTTTCAAAGAAAGAATATGTAAAAACGGTTTCCAAGAAAGAGGCAGTTAAACGGATATTAGAAGTTATGATCTTTGATCTCCCGGAGATTTCATATTCCATGTTTGCTCCGAAAAAACAACGGGTAGAGGAACTCACTCGTTCTCCGACAGTCAGAGCAGTAAAAGCAGAACAAGAAGAAACCCCAGCCCCTAAAGTCAAAGTAGAAAGAAATGTGAATGTTGATGGTGGGATACAGGTAAATTTAAAATAATTTTGAATTTTTATTAAAGTAAAACAAAATTGTATTTTTTTTTTGGAAGGGTTTTGTCCTTGGTCAAGAAAGAAAAAAATTTTATACAATAAAACCTGCTGTAGTGACTACCTGTATAGAAAGACCTCCTGTCTATACAGTAAAACCTACTTTCGCTGCCAGTTTATTAGTAAACTATATAGAAATGACGTTTACTATAACTTTCACTGACATGCAAAACAAATTGAATTGCGCATACACATGATACAGGCTTGAAACTTGACACTTTACTTGGTTTGAAACCCAGAGAAACACAACGTAGAAAAAGATGTCATGTGACCTCTAACATATGAATATATTAATTAATGTTGTAATAAACATTTGTCAACATGGACAATTGACATATCGCCGGCCACGCCCACAATGTTCGACAAAGGCCCAACATGCTTGAATAACACACACAAAGAATGAAAACTTGGCCTGAATTGTGTCATTTAATGACGTCACTGACACTAGGACGTCATTAGTTGCCATGACACTGCTTTGGTACCTTGATGGCGGACAGTGTCGGAACATAAAAGGCGTGGCCAGTGATACGATATGTCAATTATATGGATAAAGGGTGGCCATAACCATTGAACAAGACACGCACCAAAACTTGAAATTTATTACAGCCTTAAATGACAAGTCCATTTAATTTACTTCTTTGCCAGTTTACCACTATGTTAGTGTTATTTCAGTTGGTAGATTGCTCGCTTCATATGTGAGAGCTTGGGGTTAAAATCTTAGCCTGGTCAGACAAGACTTAAAATAGGTTGTGATTGTTCTTTTGCCAAGCACTTTGTACTTAGAAATGAAAGTCAAGGGGTCCCTCGGAAGCGACCTTAGAAACACATGCCCTGTATGACGGCTGGAATGGCACCTTGCCCCAAGCCCACTGTAAATGTGGAATTGTTTGGCCTGTAACAAGTGGCATCTTGATATAAGTGAAATATTCTTGACTGGGACCGAAAACTCCGTTAAATCAATCAATCTTTGCCAGTCAAGTCATATCACATTTTAAATATGTAAATTTTGATAAGTAGTATAAAGTTTGTGACCTTTGACCTGCAGAAAATTTCATTCATGACCTTCATTTCATCTTTGTCAATAAAATATTATCTTTTTTTACAGGAATCTGAATCAGTGGATGATGTCACAAATAAAGAATCGGTTGTTGAAAATGATGATGATGTTGATGATGATGATGAAGATGATGATTTAGGTGATGAAAACTTTCAGGTAAGAGGACCATTTGAATCATCATGACCATTGTACCCCTGCTTTAGGTGTCATGTTACAAGTACCTGTTTCAAGTATGCCAGACATCTACTTCCTCGACTTTATCGAGTTTATTTTTCAATATTTGTGATCAATAGTTGAAGTTAAAGCTGGGGTATGTATACTAAGAAGCAAAATGCAGTAAAAAATTATTGGAGAACTGCTGACCTTAAAAATTGGGAATTTTTTACCAAGTAAAAATGCGTTTTTCTTCAGTTTTCCTTATCCAACACAAATTTATTGTCCCTTTAGGGCTTTACATATATATAGGATAGCCTGGTGCATGTTGAATTTTAATTTTGAGTCAGTTGGTAAAACACTGATTTTAAAGTTTTAGACATGATAAATTTATCCTAAAGTGTTCACAGACAGATTAACTAATCCTTTATCTAGTATATACATGTACATGTTTATGTTTTAACAGATGGATGTACAAGTGTTTGATAATTTAGAGTGGGAAGTTGAATGTACAGCAGACGTGTGGAAAACGCTACATGACAAAAAAGTCATTCCAGAACTCAAACAACGGGTTGTACGTAAAATTCAGCTCTTAGCCAGTGGAGAATGGCGACCGTATCTTTGTAAAAAAGTTATCCATGATGCACCTGATACACTGAAACTTTACGAGGCAAAATTGTCCAAAGGATCCAGAATTATCTGGGAGTTAGCTGTGGCATTTTCACCGAGACTTAGTGAGACAGCAGAACGGAGATTACAGGTGGATGACAAAGATGAAGAAAAGTCATCAGTGAAAGGCGGTCGGATTTACTCGGAAGTCATCAGAGTATGGGATATCACGTTTGATCATGACAAAATATACAGGTTACTTGATTTTGTTCATTGATTCCCTCTCTGCAAAGCCAAGATTGAAGGGAGGAGCTTTTGCTGGAATCACCTTGTCTGTCTGTAGAGTTTAGTAATGGCGTTTAATGTACCAGTCTTTCTGTAGATGTTATTTTGTCTGAAGGTTTATTCCATTATTCATGATTTAACAGGGCTCAAAGTTGCGACTAAATTAGGTGCCATGGCTACAAATTTCTACTTATAAGTCGCCTATTTGGCGACTGCTTTTTTGGGGGTTCAAAATTCTTGATCATGGCCGATGCTGTTTTTCTTTTTGTGTTTTACATATTGACAAAGTGTTTCTGGCACTCCTCAGCTTGTATCGTGACTTGTAGAGGGAATTTTTTGTATGTATATATACCAGAGGTGCGAAATATAGCAGTAATCATGAATGGGAAGCTGCCATCATGACATGTAAATTCTGTTCAAACTTTTATGGTGCTGAAGTGTCAATTGACGCCTAAAGTGTTTATATAAGGAGCCAGGCTGGCTCCTAGAATCAAAAAGTCATTTTGTGCCCTGTTAAATTTTTCTCAAATTATTCACAGATGTTACTTGTGATAGAACCTGTGCACATATGATTATTAGTTTGATCAGATTTATTTTGCAGAATTGTCCAGAATAATTGCTATTTCCAAATATTTTAATAAATGTAAGACATAATTTTGTCCGATGGCTTATTCAGTTGTTACAAAATCTTAATGTAGAGTCATCACCGACAGTTATAGTTTATTTTCCCTTCTATCACTTAAGATTGAAGAATGAGTCTATTCTTATACTGTAAATTGGGAAATTTTGTTGGCGTTTTATTTTCACGTAAATTTGCGAGATTAAAAAAAAAATGTAGAAATTTAAAACTCGAGCCATAGTGCATCTATAGGAACTAGGTCAGCCTTGTTAATTTTGTTGTGAATTCTATTTTCATAAGGACCATTCAGAAAATTGTAAAGTCACACAACAGAGGAGAATCATGTATCATTCAGAAAAAGCTGAAAGGCGTCAAACAGACCCAATTCCAAGCCGGAGCCAACAAAAGACTCCCAATGATCTTCGCTGAAACAGACCTTGAAATGGATACGGAAAGGCTTAAAGAATATCAACAAGAACTGCAGCAATATTTTCCTCCGGCAAGTGCCAACGAAACGGAATATCACATTTTGAAATTCTACTCATTTTCATCAAATCTGGTCAGCCATATTCTGCAGAACATTGAAATGAAAGTTGATTTTCCTTTCCGTGTGACTGACTTGGAACACGCCATAATCAACCTACAGTCCAATGCCCCCATTCTCTTGTTGGGCCGAAGCGGTACCGGTAAAACCACATGCTGCCTGTACAGATTATGGAGTCAGTTTCTGTCTTATTGGTCCAAAGCTAAAGATGCTGATGCTCCATTACTTCCAAGATGTATACAGTTTGTTCAGCAGGGTGCTCCTGAAGAGGAAGAAAATTCAGAAGAAGAACAAGAAGATGAAACTAAAGGTATAATTGTCTATTTTCGCTCACTTTAACAATTTCAGTTCACTTTTCTCAACTGTTGATAACTGTAAATTGTGAAAATTTTGCACTTGTTTTATTTTTGCAAAAAATTCTTGAAAGTGACACCAATACTTTTTTTCAAATAATTTCCTTCCAATTGCACAAATTACCATCATCTGTTAAATGAAAGTAACTTAATATTTTAATCAAGATTTTGACTAAAATTAATTGAAAATTTTTGAATTAACAGGGCCCATTCGCAATTAAATATGTTATGATTTTTTCACAAACAGGTAACAGATTTTCACAATTTTCGGAAGATAACATTTGACTAAAAATGGTAAAATGGAAATAAATAAAAATAAAGTAATATCAAAAATCAATCTGAAAACAAATAAAACTAATATATATTTATAATTAAGTTCACTAAAAAAATTTACTTGTCTATATATTTTAGAGTTGTGTAACAAAAATCATATATGTATTTTTCATTTTCACAAATTTGGCTATTTGTCCACTAATTTTCACAATTTTAAGGACCCTACTTTATTCACAAAAGGTTTAAAGATGGCCCTAGAATTGACCGATCGCCGGCCACGCCCACAATGTTCCGACAAAGGCCGGCATGCTTGAATCATACAGAAAAAGAATGAAAACTTGGCCTGATTTGTGCCATTTTTTAATGATATTGACATAAGCACGTCATTAGTTTTGTGATGCTGCTTTGGTACCATGATGGGGGTCAGTGTCAGGACATAAAAGGAATGACCAGCGATACGTCAATTACGGTTTATTCTATTTGATATTTACATACTCTAAAATTCTATTTTCCCCTTCAGTTGATGATGACAAAATTGCTGAAATGGTTGCGGAGGAATGTATGAATAGAAACCCAAATGAGGCAATGGCATCTAGTTCCTGTGACCACTCTGATGAACCTGTAGATGACATTGAAGATGTTCCAACAGAGGAAAACGGAGATTTAGCAAATATCGGTCCAATTTATGATCATCTTCATCAAGTTTTCATCACCAAAAATGCCATTTTATGTACTGAACTTCAGAAAAATTTCCGAGAACTTAGCCATGCCTGCGACATCGCAGCACATCATGTTGCCATGGAAGACCAAGCTTTACCCAATTGTTTGCATGACGTTGTAGATTTCCAGTTTCCACTTTTTGTGACTTCGAGACAGCTTTTGCTGATGTTGGACGCATCTTTAGATCCACCATATTTTTTCGCCCGCAACGAAGATGGTAGTTTGAAGGTGGACATTCAGGGATGGTCAGATGATGGTCCATTATCAATTTTGCCGTTTTTAGATGATGATTCTGATGTTGAAGAGGAAATTGAACAAGGCCAATTTGATGACATTGTGGATGATGATGATGATAATATAACCATACTTGACGCACCTGGAGTTATACGCAGAAATCGCAAATCTGATCCCAGGAGAGAGGTCACATATGAAGTATTTGCTGAAGAGGTTTGGCCAAGAATAAGCAAAAAATTCAGCAAGAAGTACCATCCTTCCCTTATCTGGACAGAGATTATGTCTTTTATCAAAGGTTCATTTGAGGCATTGTCGAAGGAAACTGGATATCTTTCTCGAGAAGAATACAAGGACCTTGGTAGAAAAAGAGCACCAAATTTCTCCAGTGAGCGAGACAACATTTATGACATCTTCAAGCGCTACGTTCATTTCAAAACGCAAAAGTTCTTTTTTGATGAGACAGACCTGGTATATGATGTCTTTAATAGACTGAGAACAGTCACAAGTTTGCGCTGGATTGTACATCAGGTATTCGTCGATGAGACACAGGATTTTACGCAAGCGGAGTTAGGTTTGCTAATGAGAATCTGTCAAAATCCAAATCAGATGTTTCTAACTGGCGACACAGCTCAGAGCATTATGAGAGGAATCGCTTTCCGTTTTAGCGATCTCAGATCATTGTTCTTCTATGCAAGTCAGTCTATGCAAGCTGTTGGTAAAACATCAGCCATTGAAGTACCGAAACAAGTCTACCAGTTGACCCACAATTACCGCTCACATGCTGGAATTCTCTCCCTTGCATCGAGTATCCTTGACTTGATGGTAGAATTCTTCCCCGAATCCTTTGACAGACTAGAAAAGGACCAAGGTCTATTTGAAGGACCAGCTCCTGTGTTGTTGGAGTCCTGCAGTTTTAGTGATCTGGCATTGCTTTTGCAAGGAAATAAAAGGAAGACCTCTCATATTGAGTTTGGGGCTCATCAGGCCATTTTGGTAGTGAATAGCGCAGCTAGAGACAACATTCCAGAGGAACTTCGACTTGGACTGATTCTGACCATCTATGAAGCCAAAGGTCTAGAGTTTGATGACATTCTGCTGTACAACTTCTTTAAAGACTCGCAGGTAACAATATTAATTTAATGTAAATTGGAAATTTTTTGTATTCTCTGTCCTTTCAGTAAATTTTAAAGTAGAAGACTAATTTCTTAAGGTAGGCAGCAAGTATTGAGTATTACATCTATTGCAAAAAACATATTTACAAAATGTAAACTTAATGAAAGGAGGTGTCAAAACCAATCCAAAACCTAAAAAGTAGCAGACAACTTTTGTCGCCTTGTTGGCTTTCATGAATTCACTGCATTCATTTTATATTTGCATAAATTTGTGAAAGTAACAACAGGAGGAAAAATAAATCTTTCCTGAATATTTTCTTTTGATACATTTATTTTGAATTTGAACTGATCATCATCCTATGACGCAAATATAAAAATGTGCAAATGTCTTGAGTTGACAGTTCTTGTAAAAATTAACTGACACAAAATTTTCCCAATTAATAATTCAATTTAGACTTTACAGTATAGAGTTGAATCTCATTATTTTAAATGCCACAGGGAAATGAATATAGTTTGACTTATCCGACGGTTGAGATAATTTTGGGACTGCAGTCAAAAAACTCATCCCAGACTTTGAAAAAAAATCTGTCTGGAAATTTGTGATAATGAGATTCAACTGTACAAAAATGTTAAATTATTTTCAAATCCAAAGCCTGAGAATTGTCATCAACCTTTTCATTCAAAATCAAAGTTTTGAGCTCGATCACCAGTTGAAAGTCTGGCTGACTATTTTCTTATCACATTAGTGTCCTGTCCTGGCTGTTTGGTATGATTAATTTGTTAAACATTTTGGTACATCTTTCTATAAGAGCAGTTCTTGTAAAATCAGAAGTCTAGTGATTTAGGTCATCTACTGACAACAAATATTTTTACTTTTCCAAAGTTTAATTTTGTTTCAACATGTTTAAACAGGTTTTTGGATTCACTCGGATTTTGGATTTCATGCAGACAGCTTAGCTATATTAGATCATACTGTCTATACAAATTCCTTATTTTTCGGGACACTTGACATATGAAAAACACTTAAAAATGGTACCAAGTGTTTTAAGTGTGATATTTCTTTTCATTTTGGGAACACATGGGGAAAAAAAACTTTGGAATTAAATCAGGAAAATTTAAGCGACAAAATCCTTATTATGGGAAAATTGAAAAACAGAAACTCTGATTTTTCATTTTGACATCTCTGAATAATAATCTTACAATACTCACATGATACTGTGTGAATTTGATTATAACACTAGGTAAATCCCATGTACCATCATACATTGAATGCACATCACTGTATGTGTAACGTGTAAATGCTGAAAACAAAATATGAATTTTTGTCATCTTTATCTGTTTTTTCCCTAAATTTTTATATGAGTCAATTTTGGAATTTTTACCTAAAACATAGGGTAAAACAAGTAAAATGTATGTTTTTTTTTTGCAATGGGAATTGGTTCTTTTAACAAACCCTGTGAGTGGCCAGAAAATCCATGAAAGAACTTTAAATTTTGTAAGGCCCTAACCATCCCAATTATTTTACATCTATTACTTCTTGAATATGCACATTTGAAAAATTTAGGTTCTCTTTTTAAGGCATCCAAAGAATGGAGAGTCGTGACAGAGTACCTGGAGAAGTTAGCCGTATCTAAAAGTACAAAACAACAGCAACAACATAGTCTAGTTGAACTTGATGAAAGTAAGATAATGTTTATATATCATTATGATTCCCCACCACCATAGGATTCATATTGTTTTCGTTCTGTTTCTTCTTATTATTATTCCTATTATTCCGCCATTCTCAAGACCTACTATCATAGTATATGCTGGACCAGATCTTGAAAATGGCTTGATGGATTTAGATGAGATTTGGTACCAATAATCTGTTATCTGTGTAGATATGCTAGACATGTTCATTTTCTCTTTATCTGGAAGGTGGGTGGGTATAAATGGCGTAATTAAATACGTCGTTGAGGACCCGAGGAAACCAATTCTGAATGGACATAAGCTGGTTACAACACTTTAATAATACCAAGCCAATGTCTTCACCTATGAGTTAATCCGATTAGCGACCGTCAAACAAGTCCACTCAAGCATAAAACCGTATAACTGAACAATTTAATTGAGTAATAGATCTGTACGGCTGCAGGACAAAACGTACCTATACCATAACGTACCCTACCCATGCTACCAGAAGGTACTCATTTTTGGACAAAATGAGTGTTTTGAAATAGATCGGCGCTATATATATAGTCCGGTTTAAAGACCCTATCTTTGGGGAAAACATACTTTTTAACACGCAGAGGGTCTATTTAGTCCAGATATTTATACATGCGCATTTCTTTGCGTTTTAAAATACAGAAAAAATAAACATGCCCCTTTTGATATTATGCCTCTCCCATAAGAAAACCTTTTAAAACAATCAAATAAACTTAAAATCAACGGAATAATTAACCATTGAACGTTCTAGAAATGGCGTTTATAGTGCTATAACTTCCATTGCCGTGCAAAGCAAACTAGTCATAACACGTTCAATGGTTATATTTACATTTCACATTTTTTGAAAATCTTATTTTTGTTTTTGAATCCTGAAATAAATTTAAAACACTGTCGTGTACGACATGCAATTTCAATTCCTGGAACAGCCTCTAAATGACTTCACCAGCATAGGTGTCAGCATATTATTTAAGGACGGTGGGGAATCATACGTCCCAATTTGAACAGATCTTGGTATGTGGAAGTTTGTCAGTTTGCTTACTGAAGATATGATAACCTCACTTACAGGTAGTCTGGTGTACACCACCATCTCTAAATTGATCACTTCAATATAAGTGACTGAATCTTTACTGGTGATCCAGTAGATTAAGGTCAGATATTGATGCCTCACCACACTCAGGCAAATCTTTATATGTGAGCAAGTTTGCCAGTTCTCTCACTGAATGTTCACTCTACTCTCTAGTAATAAGTTTTGTTTGAAGATTGAATTTTCAGCTTATAGGGGACTATATGCCATGAATGCAATGCTTGTTTATTTATTTATTTATGTATTTATGTATTTATTTATTACAGATGTTCTACAGAAAAGTGGTCGACCCCGACCTTTGACTTTTGACCCCAATCAGCATAAAGTTTTGAATTCCGAGCTGAAGCATTTATACACTGCTGTCACGAGAGCCAGAGTCAATGTATGGATATTTGATCAGGACATGGAAAAGAGGGCCCCTGTATTCGAGTATTTCAAAGCCAGAAAACTTGTACGCTCTCTGTCAAACCCGGACAATGAACAAGGTACAGTATATGGTATTCAGTAATTTTGCCTACGTAAATTTACCACCAGATACATGTTGTTTCTCCTGGGGAAAAATTACTGAAATTTCCAATTTTACCACAAAAAATTCACAAAACAACAGTGATATAATAGCAAATTAAATCTACTATTTCTACTGTTTTTACCAAATTTGTATGGAGGTTTGAACCCTTATGTCTGTAACATTTATATACCATGTAGACTATGTTATTCATGCCAACCAATAACAACACTGCTTGATCAAGTCAAACTGTGAGAATTGTAATCATGATAAAAGGAAGAAAAAAGGGGTGTTGCAGGAGCAAAGATTCTTATATCATTCTCTCTTATGGATTTTCTAGGTTGAAGGTTTTGAGTCTGAACACTGTGAGGGTCTATCATTCAATCAATCAAGCAATCATATGGATTTCCAAAGTTAATGATAAAACTCCTCACCTAATAACTGGCCTTGTGCCATATACACCAAAGCTAGTCTGAGTTTGATGAAAACCCCAATGAATAATGGTATTTTTTTCACTATTTTGTTTTCAACCTAGATTTGGCAACAGAGGGAATGTTTGCAGAAGAATCCACACCTGAAGAATGGAACAAAAGAGGAGACGATTTTATGAAACATAACTTGTACGAAGTGGCTGCCAAATGCTACAACCGTGGGGGAGATGATCACATGGAGAAAGTGGCCTCCGCCCATCAGCAGGCTTTGCTAGCCTCCAGAATTAAGGACAACCCTCCCAGGATGAGGGAGGAGTTTATGAATGCCGCAGTCAAATATCTAGAATGCCAGATGCCTGCAAAGGCAGCCATTTGTCTGCAGAATGCAAGGGAGAAGGAGTTTGTGGCACACATTTATGAAAAAATTGGACAGGTATGTTTCAGTTAAATGGTAGTGAAGCATTTATTTCAATAAAGCAATCGAGGCAAAATCTTTGTTTGGATTTGGATTAAGTTTGTCGTCTATTTCTACTAACATTACTTAGTATAACATTTATATATATATGCTTTCAATTTTACTTACAGTTGGAAAGGGCAGGCGAGACTTACAGAAAACTTAAAAAACCAATACAGGCCAGCAATTGTTTTGAACGGCTCGGAAAATTTAACCAGGCAGTCGAGATCCTTCATGAGAACGAGATGTATGATCTGGCCATTGATACGCTGAGACGATACAAGATGTTACTACATGTGAGTTTTACACCTGCATGAATACCAGAGCTTGATAAAATTTTTCAATCAGCTTGGCACTGTGCCAAGTAATTAGGTATGGTGTATTTAGCACCAAGTAGTTGTAAACAGGGGTTAAATATTATCTTATATAATGGTATAGGTCCAGGCTCTTGTTTCACAATCATTCCTTAGTTAAGATTTTCCTTAACTGAAATCTTGAAAAATTTCACTCTTTATAATTTTGTTAATTCTGAAGATATTCAGATATTTAGGGTGTCAGTCTGAAGAAAATTTCTAGATAAAAACATTTGCATTTAGTTTTTGACAAAAGTATTCATCAGCAATAACCAAAATTTCCTCAATTTAAGTTAAGGAAAATCTTAGCTAAAGAATGATTGTGAAACTGGGACCAGGACCTTTTGCCTCTTATGAAATGATTAAAAATTGGTATACAAAACACCCTGTATTGCTCTAGAAATACAAAAAATGAGGATCGGTGTGTGTATATTTTATCCCCTGCCTTTCAAAGAAAGAGGAGGATATTAAATTTGAAGTTCTGTCCATCTGTCCGTTCAGAGAATTCTTGCCCAGATTAATTATCCAAAACTATGAAACACTGCTTCAGAAAACATTCATAGGAGTTGCACATATCATTAACCCGCTGAATTTTTAGCTCACCTGAGCTAAAGGCTCAGATGAGCTATTGCAATATATCACCGTGCGTCGTGCGTCGCCGTCGTGCGTCGTGTGTAAACTTTACATTTTAATCTTCTCCTCCAAAACTACTGGGGCAAATTTGATGAAACTTGGCGATTATCATGCCTGGGTAACAGCCTTTAAAAATTGTGTTCGGGGTTTGGCCACGCCCAACAAAATGGCCGCCATTACTAAAAATAGCAAAAAGACAAAAAAAATCTTCTTCTCTGAAACCAAAAGGTGCAGGCAAATTTTTATTAGATATTTAGATTCAGCATACCTGGGAACATTAAAATTGTGTTTTTCATGAAAATTGAACGAAAAATAGGTTACACGTTTTTTGCGTAAAATTATGTAATTTTGAAAATGAGACATTTATTGTTATAACTCAATAACGGCTGAAGATAATTGTATGGAGTTTTCACTGTTGATCTTGTCTTGCTATTTTTTTCCAAAGGATGTCAAAGGTCAAGGTCATGTCTCTGTTTTTGACCTTTAATAAAAATGCTATTTTTTAAACATTTCAGGTGATAATGGCATGGGATTTTCAGTTAATTGTAGGTATTGACATGACGATCATTTTGATACAAGATCAAGGTCATGAGTTCAAAGGTCAAGGTCAAGGATGCACAACTATTTCCGTTATAGTTGATTATCTGCAAAACTATTAACTTTTTGTATAGGCATATATATTAGAATATTGTAGGTAATGGCACAATGGTCATTTTGATATATTAATAAAAGTCATGGGTTCAAAGGTCAAGGTCACAGATGCGAAAGAATACCGAAATGGTTAATTATCTAGAAAACTATTAACTTTTTGTATAAACATGTATATTACAATATTGTAGGAATTGATTTAACAATCATTTTTTATATGTAGATTAAGGTCATGGATTCAAAGGTCAAGGTCACCGATGCAAATCAATACATAAATGGTTAATTATCTCGAAAACTTTTAACTTTTTTTATAGACATGTATATTCGAATATTGTAGGTTTTGATTTAACAATCATTTTGATATATAGATTAATGTCATGGGTTCAAAGGTCAAGGTCAGAGATGCGAAAGAATACTGAAATGGTTAATTATCTCGAAAACTATTTACTTTTTGTATAGACATGTATATTTGAATATTGTGGGTTTTGATTAATGATCATTTTGATATATAGTTTAATGTCATGGGTTCAGAGGTCAAGATCACAAATGCGAAAGAATACTGAAATGGTTAATTATCTCAAAAACTATAAACTTTTTGTATAAACATGTATATTAGAATATTGTAGGTTTTGATTTAACAATCTTTTTGATATATAGATTTAGGTCATGGATTTAAAGGTCAAGGTCACAGATGGGAAAAGATACTGAAATTGTTAATTATCTCGAAAACTATCAACTTTTTGTATAGGCATGTATATTTGAATATTGTAGGTTATGGCCTAACAATCATTTTGATATATAGATGAAGGTCATAGTTTCATACTTTTGTTTTTACTTTTTTAGCTGTTTATAAATAATGTATTGTAGCTAGAATATATATAAATATATATATATATATATATATATATATATATATATATATATATTAATATATTATACATATATTATATGTAGCAATCTCGGGACAAGGTATGATTAATTTGCAAAAATCCTTGCATTTAATTCTGCCTTACTGCTGAAAATTAGGAATTCTTTTTAATAAATGTTATTGACCACCGAACCTCTGCATGAGATATGTACTTAGCCTCAGGAGAGCGTTAAGGCCCATGAGCCTCTTGTTTTGTTATTTCAGGACTTGGAAAGAGAGAAGAGAGAAATTCCACAGGTGTTGATAGAAAATCCTCCCCGTAAAATTTATACTGAGGAAAGATTAAGTTACAAGTCAGCAGAGGTTTACCATAGTTACAAGAATGAGAGTAAAATGATGGCGGCTCTGGAAAGATTACCTAACCCAGATGATAGATTTAACTTCCTGAAAGACAAAGGATATTTTCTACAAGCATCAAAACTCTTGCAAGAAGAAGGTACTAAACGTTTTAATTCACCCAATATTGTACAATAAGAGACTGGATTGTTTTCAACAAGTTAAAATGCAGGATTGTCTGTCTCTCAGTCTTTTGTGAAAAGTACCAGGACCCTTGTAATTGTGCGTAAGTGGGAGGTCGTGGGTTCGAACTCCGGCCGAGTCTGACCCAAGACTTGAAAGTGGGCAGTGACTGTTCTTTTGCCAAGCGCTCTGCATTACGAAATGAAAGTCACAGTTCTTTCGGATGGGAACTTAAAATAAATGAGGTTCCGTGTCACAGTGGGCTTGGCATGCTAAAGAACCCTGCTGTATAATGCCATCAGCGCAACGCACAGGCAAAATTTCTGCACCTTCGCCTATAGCTGGCAATGTCTCGATATAAGTGAAATATTCTTGACTGGGACGTTAAACACCATTACTCAACTCAACTCCTTGTAATTGTGAAAATAGGCAGTCAAATATATGTAGCTAAAATTGTGAAAAAATACCATTATTGTTACAAAACTTCAAAATGGACAAATTAAATTTCATTTCAATATATTTTACCATTTTTAAGTGTCAATTTTATTTTTTTTTTTTTAATTGTGAAAATCAGCTTGATGTTTGTGAAAAAAAAAGATTTGGGAATTGGGGTCCATTATCAGCCCCATGTGGTCCAGCAAAAGCCCTGAAATAAATTCAGTCAGTATGAATGCCACATCTTTGCATGGCAAACTGACTAACAAACCTGCAAATAAAGTTTAGGGAAGTATACATGCATATAAGAATCACCTTGTCCATCTGGCCATCCATCCCAACATCATGTCCGCTCCATATCTTTGATGTCTATGGATGGATTTTGATCAAAATTGACACAGGTGTAAATACCATCAGATGATGTGTTGCATACCAAATGTTCATCTGATTGTTGGAGGTCTAGGGTGCGGGTTGGTGGTGGTATTTGTTTCTCATGAAACTGCTCTAGAGTAAGTGGAATTTAGTATCCAGGTCTCTAACATATACTTTGTCTTAATACAGGCCGTTATGATGAAGCTGCCACACTGTTGTTACGTCATGGAAAGACTACCGAAGCAGTAGAATTGGCTAGACAGTCCAAAAACAGAGACATTATCGGCAGGTGCTTGATAGTTGATGTCACGCTGAAACTCTCAAAACAGAGCGATCACAACGAAACATGTGATACCAATGACATCATGAAGTCCTTAGATGAAGCCAAAGAGTTGCTGAAAAATGCAGACTTTGATTTGATTGGCGATGTTTTCCTACTTCTGGGTCAAGTTCACGAGAAAGAGGAACACATCGCAACATCATTTGCAATGTATAACAAAGAGTGGCGAAATGAAGCTGGTCAACTGGAATGTATGGATTGGATGGTCAAAAATGCTGAGTTGACATCTTTTTTGACTTTAAAGAAACTAGTCCTTGGTATAGAAAACCTTTTCAAAGTGGTAACAGTTTTGACCATCCCTAAAACAGAAAGGGAGAAATTGCGAGCTGAAAAGATTTTGGCTTTTTATGGGCTTCAAAAAAAGAATGAAGATATATGTTACCTGTACCCAAAGCAGAATCCATTGGGAGTAAAAATTTTGAAAAGTTTACTGTCAGAATTCAACAAAAGTTTACCTCAGTGTGAACTGCCGAAAGAAAAGGTTACCATAGCAATAAGTAGATTCCTTCTGCAGCGGGGAGTAGACTGGTACCAGGATGTTAACCAGGCGCTTGTGAGTCTAAGAAATAAGTATAGTCAGTGCCAGTTCTATGTATCAGGAAAACCATGTGAGACGGAAAACTGTGAAAAAATGCACAAGCCACACAACAAGAAGACATACACTGACCTATTGGAGTTTGATATGTTGACCATAGAATTA
Organism: Anadara kagoshimensis; assembly: GCA_021292105.1. Taxonomy (NCBI): domain Eukaryota; kingdom Metazoa; phylum Mollusca; class Bivalvia; order Arcoida; family Arcidae; genus Anadara; species Anadara kagoshimensis. Next base: position 21,355,493 of record CM037863.1, on the reverse strand, counting down.
GAGTTTTACATTCAGAAGTATTGCTCTCAATTTGTCAATGTTTTAGGCCCTGAACTCGTAGTCTTTGTCAGGAAGTATCTGCCAGAAGATGGCGTTTTGGAAAAGTTTTCCTCCTGCCAGCAACTGATGGTGGATCTCATGCCTGTGCACATGCATCCCAAAGAACTATCTGATATTATCCAGACGATCGTCAGAAAATTTACACGAAAAAGAAGTGTGAAATTGCAATTTACCAACTTTCTGAAATGGTTGTGCGATCATGGTTTGAAACAAGAGCGTAAAGATAATGTTGCCATCTTTGTTAAAATCATATTTTTCTCACACCTTTTGAATTTGAATGATATTGATGTCAAAAATTGTATGCAGACATTTGAATTTGATATTCGGAAGGAATTTATTGATAGGTACGGGGAAAACAACACATCACAGAAGAATGTCGAGAAACTTGGTTTTATGACAAACTTTCACATAGATGACCGAACACGAAGACGAGAGTTGGTTATACAATGTCTACCACAGCGCTTTTGGGATGCCTTTTCTTATTTGTCAATGATGAATAACGATCCTTTGGAATCGTTGATAAAATTCACTAAATTTGTTATTTTACTTGGGCGTCGAAACCAGATGGAATTGCTTCCAGAAGTTCACCAGTTCAACTTTTGGTTAGAAATCTACACAACAATAGGTTTTTGTATAGCAGCCAGACTCTTTTCAAGTCATGATTTTTTCTTCGTCATTCCCGCCTCTTACATGTCAGCCTTGACCTTTGTGGATTCTAGTTTCAAAGATGGCATACCAACACTAGAAGCAATTAAGCGGAACCGTCTGCCTAGAAATACAAACATCGCTCTGATTCAAGACAGAATTGACCGGATGGTTACTATAATGTGTGGAAGTAAGGTGAATTTGAATTTACTGTGGAGGATGTTTAATAAGAAAGACAATGTGGATATAAGGATTGCAGAAAGGCTTGTTATCCTGTCGATGGTATTTGTATGCAACATGGGAAAGTCGGTCTGGGCGGAAAGTGAAGGTCACTTGCTTCAGAGCCTCTGTAGAATTGAGTTGGATGATAGTATGCCTCGCCGTTTAAAATTGGCATTGGAAAAACTGAAAAAAGCTTCTGGAATTTGTGAAATAGTTTGCATTCTGCAAGAACTGCTGAAAGAGAGAGATGACGATCTTTTGTTTTGTAAATGGGACAATACCAGACGTTATGGGATTTGTTCCGAACCACTGCGCAAGGTAACCTGTTTTCCGTCCACTTTCATTAATGAGGAGACCCAAGAAATGCTGAGTAGCCCACATAGATATATACCTTCGCAGAGCAACAATGCAGATGAAACACAAATGGATGAAGATTGTCAACTTAGTATGGAAGAAATGACCAGACGCAAGAAAGAACAGGAAAAACAAGAAGAAAAAGAAGAGCACAGAACCAAAGCTGGTATCATATTGCGGAATCTGAAACTGAATCTGTTTAGGAAAAAATGTGCATCTGCAGCTAAATTAGTGAAAGAACAAATTTCAAGAGAACGAATGGCAAATAGAAAAAAGGTTTTTGAGAGAATGGTCATTGATGATAGCATGTGTGGAATATGCGGTGTGACCTTTACCAAACAGAATAACGAAGATGATGTTGGTCAATCTGAAGAGATGCTAGAACCTGCAAATGATGGCGATAGAAGTCCATCCATGAATGTCAATCTTAGTCCCCAGCAGTTGAAGATAAATCCTTTTGCATCACTGCTAGATGGTGTAAAATCCATGTTTTCATTGTCGGAGACCACTCCACCTAGTGAGAAACAGCTTCACGAACAGAGTGCAGATCATTCTCAGAAAAAGACAGAGTTTCGTTCATTTCAATTGTTGTATGACAAGGACATTGCTCCGGCTCTTGAAGATGTGAGTTATTTCATCACCCATTACTTTATAGAATCTAACAAAGCATCTGTATATTATCCAGCAATGACATTAGACATAAACAATCTTCTTAAGTGCAAAAACAATGTGGAAAAGGAACTGCAGCAAATCCTCAGCAAAAGGGACTGGAGTTCATGCACAGATATAATGATAACTGCTAAAGAAATGGTAGGGCACCAAATGGCCCTAAGGGAGTATGTTGTGAACCAGTACAGGACCTTGCAGGTAAAGTATGAAAAACAAACATACTGGTCCATGTTGAAATCAAAATGAAAACCTCACACAAACATACTGGTCCATGTTTAAATCAAAATGAAAACCGCACACAAACATACTGGTCCATGTTCAAATCAAAATGAAAACCTCACACAAACATACTGATCCATGTCCAAATAGCAGTAAAAACTAAACACTTATAGACTGATCCATGTTCAAATCAAAATGAAAACCTCGCACAAACATACTGGTCCATGTTCAAATCAAAATGAAAACCTCACACAAACATACTGGTCCATGTTCAAATCAAAATGAAAACCTCACACATACGTACTGGTCCATGTCCAAATAGCAGTAAAAACTAAACACTTATAGATTGGTCCATGTTCAAATCAAAATGAAAACCAAACACAAACATACACGTCCATTCAGCCCAAACATATACATATAGTATTTATTCTGTTAAGAATTAACAGGCCTTTTTTCCTGGGTCATTAAGTTAAAAAAAGAACAGCCAATTCTTAGATTTACAATAATTTGTAAAAATCAGATAAGACTCAAGGTTTCGGTTAAACCGATACTCTTCATGTTCTGGAATTATCTTACAGCAATGTAAAACCAATACTGGGAACAGCCCATCCACCTATCCTAGACTTCCCAATTTCATATCCATCCAAGAAACAAAACTCTGTGCATGATGAATGCAGTGTTAAACATTATTCAAAACATTTACACAATCGAGAAAAATAATTACTGTACTATAAAACTGCTATGTGGAAGCGCATGGCCTAGTGGTTAAGGTGTTGGACTCATGAATTCGAAGGTTGTGGGTTTGATCCCTGGACAGGGCGATGTGTTGTGTCCATGAGCAAGACACTTAATTTCACGTTGTTCCAGTTCACTTAGCTGAAAAATAAATAAGTACCAGCAAAATGCTAGGGGCTAACCCTGCGATGAACCGGCGTCCCATTCAGGGGAGAGTCTTGTACTCTCAATCGCTTAACGCCACCTAAACCAGGATAAGCTCTGGCCTGATGGGCTTAATGGCTCGGGACAGACTTTAACTTTAATAAAACTGCTATAACACCAATTTCAAGTGGATAATCATTTTGCATTTTGATGTTAAAGAAAACATATTCATTTCCCTTTGTTTACTACTGCTTAGAAAGAGGCATGATTTAAATATGACACCATATGGTTAGCAACTGAAGTCGTTGGTCAATGAATAAACTTTTCCCAGCTGAGTCCATTGTAGTTAGCATTGTAAGATTATAAATGTAAAAACGTATTTCTTTTTTCCTGATCACAGTTGGGTAAGAAATCCAAGAAGAACAAAACAGCAGAAGCTAGCAAGAACTATTTAGATGATGACGACGACGACATTCCTGAAGCTGTTGTTGATGAACCTGTACCAAGGAAAACACGAGACAAGTTAAAAGGCAGAGGCAGAGCTCATGGAAGAGCTAGGAAGCGAGAAGATTAATAAGTGTGATAGCTTACCTATATTTTGTTTATTTTGTTTGAAACTGCAGTATTTGTTTTGAAAATGTGATAGCTTTTCTATTTGATTTTGGTTTTGAATTTATTTATTTTTTTAAATTTTGATGTTGTTTTATTTTGATATTTCACACTACATGTATTTCAATATAATATTGACATTCAATTTTTAAAACAATTAAATGATGAAATAATTTTCAGTTACCATGATTATTGTATATGTATTTCAAAATAATTTTGTCGATAAAATTTTTTTTAAGTGACTTATAACGTAATGAAAAAATCAAATTTTAATTCACAAGTTATTTATTAAAGATGTATTTCAAATTATTTTGTTGACAGGAAAAAATTTAGAAAATGGTTTACATTAATAAAATTTAAATTTTCCGTATTTTACATGTGTATTTCAAATAACTATATCAGCATAAATAAGTTTGAAAGTAGTTAACATAATGAAAAAAAAAATTAAATTTTCAAAAGTTGAATTTGTGGTATATGTATTTTAAATAATTTTGTCCACATGAAACAAATATTTGAAAATGGTTTTCAATAATGAAAGATAAAATTTTCACAAGTTATACATGTATTTCAAATAATTTTGTTGCAATAAAAAATTTTGAAATGGTTTATTACACAATGGGAAAAAATCACATTTTCAAAAGGTATTTATTTTACATTATTTTAAATAATTTTGTCAACATAAAAAATTGAAAATGGTTTACATAAATCAAATGTAAAATCAAATTTCACAAGCTATAACGTATGTGTATTTCAAATAATTTTGTGGATAAAATGTTTTTTAAATGGTTTACATAATTTAAAAATCAAATTTTCACAAGTTATTACATGTGTAGCAGTCTGGGTAGCGCAGTGGTAGAGTGGTGAACATTAACAAAGTTGAAAATGGTTTATATAATGAAAAATAAAGAAAAATTGAAGTTATTATTATGCATCTTTTGTACATCACATTTTTCAACTATTTTATGGTATGTAATTTGAAGTAAGTTTTGATGTGAGTATTTGTATGTATTTTTAAGATTTGACAAATTTTGTACCCTATGCATTCCATTTTCTCAATTTCATATGAGAAGTTTTTTCCCCATTTTTATCATATTTATTAGTTGTTGTGCCTCAGGCTCTCTTTATACCCCAACCCCCACCCTGAATAGAACAGGAAACATTATTAAATAGAGCCTTAGTTTTTGTCTTGATAATTTATGGAGGGCAGTGTATTATGTGTAGTGCAGGTTATATATTGTGATATGCTACAGGCATGTTCTGTATTTCAACAGAACCAAATTTTCACATTCCACCACAAACATTTGACCCCAACAGATATAGACCTGTAATTACTATGTGGGTGCCGTGTCACTAATTTGAGACATTCCATTGGTTTGTAAATTATGAAACAACTTGGGAATATGATAAGTCAAACTTGTCTATAAAGGCCATCCAAGGGAACCAGTAAAAGTGACCTTCATGGTCAGGTGGCCTTTATATACACATTCAAATAATATGAATTGAGAACAATTGGAATAAAATTTTACTGGCCTTTATAAGCAGATGGTCCTTATATAGAGGTGGCCTTTTAAGGCAGGTTTGACTGTACTTGTTTTAAATAAAATGTAAATTTTTCTGGACTTTCTTTTTGTGTTTTCTAATTTTATTTGTGCATTGTGTTGTCGTTTTAGCTTTAATAAAATAATAAATTGTTAATTACATGTATACATATGTGTGTAGACTTTCAGTTTCACCTCTGATATCAATTATTTTATGTGGAAGGTCTTGGGTTCGAACCCCCATCTAGTATGACCAAGTATGAAAAAAAGTAACTGTTCTTTTGCCAAGCACTTGGAATTTAGAAATGAATGTCACCAAGTCTTTTGGACGAGATTTCAATAACTGATGTCACATGTCACAGCAGACGTAGCAATTTAAAGAATTCTCCCTGCACAAAATTTCTGTCACTTCACCTAGAGCTGGTGACATCTTAATATGAGTGAATTATTCTTGACTGGGGTATAAAACCACATGCCTTCAAACAGTCAACCTCTGACACCATGTGACATGACCAATTTGAATTAAATTGATGGGTCTGGAAAATTATATCTTAATTTGTTGAACTAGGTAATGGTGTTTTTTGGTATCTGTAAAAAAAAAGCTGTTTTTAAGCTTTTTAGCAATTCAGGACCAAGTTGTTTAAAGCTCTGTTAGCTTAAGTCGTTGGTTAATGAAAATTTATATCTTGTGTTGTAAGTAATATTTTTCAAAAATTTACAACAATTTTTAAGTTTTCACTAACCACTTGGTCATGTTGGCTAAGCTTGGAGTAGAACAACATTTTCTGAGCACTCAAGATGGGTCAGTGTTGGTCATTTGTCACTATTTCTGTGTGCCCGTATTTTTTTCAGCAAGGATCTCCTTTAGATCAAACACTGAATGTGTAAATTAGTGTGGTTTTTTATTCGCGAAAGATCTTGATCTTTTTCGAATGTTGCTGTAACATGCAAAATTCTTAACCCGAATGTTCTTCCGTTACAGAAAAATCAGCTCTCTCTCTCTTGTATGTAGGTCGAAGTTGAATAAAGGCAGATAATTCAAATTTCAATAACTATTGTATTCTATCGATTTTTTTCAGTTTATTGTTTATTTGGGTTTTCCCCCCATGAATTTGTATGTGTGATTGTGTTTTTTTCATTTTCAATTTTTTGCAAGAATTAGTTAAGAGTGACAAAATTATCAGCAATATATTTGCATGTATTTGAATTTTATAAATTTTAATTTTGATCTCGCTCTCCTGATGACATGCAAATAACTAATATATGCAAATAAATTAAAATTATTTTTTTTTACAATAATTATCCGACACAATATATTTACGCTAATATTTTTATAATCATAAAAATTGACTAATCCTTGGGAATTGCAACAGGAATATTTCTGTAATCATAAGAAATAAATGATCTTTGGGAAATGCAAAATGTAAGTTACGGTATTTTCTGCTCAATCAAAATGCCATTTCTACAAATACACGAAGTTGTTTTGTAAATTTCATCATTTCCATTCAATAAGCTTTGTTTTTATTACCATAGCAACTATTAGTTAATGTATTTATGATAAAAAACAATTAATCTTTACACATTTTGATTTTAACATTGGGTTTGCGAAGCTAACAGGGGTCCTACCATTCCTATAATTTTGTCCCTTTCCTATATAATTTGTAAAAACCTCCTATATTTTTGCTACTGGTAGCATCAGGAATTTAGAATGGGGACGTTTTTCCCACATTTAGTACATATCTGAAGCAAGATTAACATTTATGTCTTTCTAAAGCAGTAAGTGTACATTGCAGTTGCTAATATTTTATGTTTGTTAGTAAAAGGAGGAAAGTGAAAACTCATTTAATTTTCTATAAAACTGCTATAATTTTGACCACATATTCCGATATTTTTGGACCCCAAAACTGGTAGGACCCCTGTACTAATATTAAAAATTTTGTTCATAGAGTTTGCAATTATACATTTCGTGTTGCCACAAGCAATAATTTGTGTTTTTGTTTACTATATATAATATTGCACATATTTAATACTAATTTATAGTTTGTTTCTTTACCATTTCAGTAATTTATAGCACCCCTGTCTCCCTTACTTTTAACTTGCTGAATCCACCACCTACCCCAAAAATTATAGTCAGTCCAATCTAGTGAGTCTAAGTGGCATATAGGGTTGTCAGTCCAATCTAGTGAGTCTAAGTGGCATATAGGGTTTTGCCTTTTTATAACCCCATCAAACTAGTTGGAGGGGGGTAAATAGGAATCACCATGTCCATCTGACTGTCTGTCCGTGTAAAATTTTGTCCGGGCCAGATCTCATAACTGCTTTGGACAACTGTCATAAAACTTCACATGAATAATCTTATGGGCCAAAGGTGTGTCATGACCTTGAACCAAGGTCATATAGAAAAAGTCAAGGTCACAGGAAAATATTAAATTTTAAGGGCATGGGGTATTTGGCTTCCAAGAGTCAGTTTTTAGTTCTACTTGTTGCCTACTTTCATTTTCATATATATTTTTGGAATTTTCTTGAAATTACTTAAAATGGGGTTTGAAGATCATGACCTTATTTATGAAAATGTGCTTAACATGCTTTTTTTACATCTTGGCCATTCAATTTGTAAAAATAGTGTTATGGGTTTTATAGTTTTGATGTCTCCATAAAGTGACCCTTTTAATTAGGGTTAAGGTCAAAATTTTGCTAAAAGAAATATTCATATCCGTGTTATTTTCCAGTTAAAATCATCATTGTTGGCTCTATTTCTTAAAGGTAGGATGTCTGAAAGCAAGTAGGCTCTTTCTCACATGACAATTTTAGATAAGACAACTTAATTGAGCATATCTTTTCTGGCTTGTTACTTCTGTTTTAGGTCCGAAAAACTTTACGAATTTGGTATGAAAAGCAAAGTCCTTGACACCAAGATTGTTAATGGTGATAATTTATTCTCCGATAGTTAAAATTTCCAGTGTAGTGCCTTTATATGGTGAACAATTATAATTTTCTGAGTTTTGAGAAATTTATCTCTGTTCCTATAAAATTTTTTGCAAATCTAGGAGTTATTTTAATGTCTGGACCCTATTTCACAATTATAGCTTAACCAAGATTTTTCTTATATAAAGCAAATTTTGATAATCTTTTTTGGAACTATAGTTATAATATTTTTCACAAAAATATAACATGCTTTATAAAAGTTTTAATTGCTTGAAGTGACATTTTGATTTCTGGAAGATCTTGAAATTACAAAAAATATTATTACGGTATCAACATTTGCCAATTATAAGTTAAAGAAAATTGACGTATCACCGACCACACCTTTTATGTCCTGACACTGGCCGACATCACGGTACCAAAGCAGCGTCACAGCAACTAATGATGTACTAGTGACAGTGTCGTCATTAAATGGTACAATTCAGACCGAGTTTTTATTCTTTTTGTGTTTAATTCAAGCATGCCGGGCCTTTGTCGGAACATTGTGGGCATGGCCAGTGATAGTCAATTGTATATGTCTTAGATAAAGGAACTATTGTGAAACCAGGCGATTTGAAAATAGGCAGACCTGAGACCTTAGTTTTATATGCTATTTTTCTACAAAATATTTACAAAATTATTGTATTTAAAGAAGAAATGTAGACCCTTTATTTGCCCCAAAAGTCCCAATTGATCATTAAAATGTAAAGTTTTGTAAATAAAGAGGTATAAGAGTGAATTGAATACTGTTTTATTTACACTGCCATCCACATATAAATTTAAAAATTTAGATTTGTCGTGGGTTTATACTATGATTGATCATCATGTCAAATTTGACTCATAGAATTGTAATATAAGTGAAGTTTTTGCAGTATCAGAAATTCGTTTCTAAACTTCAGTATGTTATAATGATCTAAATATATGCAACAAAATTCAATGTTGTTTTTCTTACAAATTTTTTTTTTTAAATTTCTGGGAAAAACATAAAATAGTGGGGAAACTATAATTTCGAGATAAAAACTATTTTAGCTGAAATACATCCAGCGTTAGCAGAATGATGTTTTCAACAATGTCATTTTGTGAACATCTTAACTTAAGACTTAAGGGTGTAATTATCTGACCTAGTTTAAACATGTATAATAATTTATGGATGGCAATGTACCTTCAGAAAGGTTTATATATATATTTTTGTTCTTCAAATATTGATGATTGAAAGCAGCAACTATATTATTTTTGTACATACATATTATTGTGTTGAGAAATTATTTTTGTATTTTTTGAAATTTTGCAAGCAGCATTGTTTTGTTTGAAATTAAGAAAAATTAATAAATAATTGTTTTCATGTCTGGCTTTTTATTGTCATTAAAACAAATTTAAGTTATTAAAGAAAGTGGATGGTGCCCAAATAAAGCTCTTAAGCATTTAGTCTGACTAAGTTGAACCACTGTTGTAGCTCAGTTGGTAGAGTGTTCGATCCGTCATTGGGAGGTCTTGTGTTGGAGCCCTGACGGGGTCTGACCCATTAAGACTTGACAGTTGGTAGTGACTGTTCTTTCGCCAAGCACTTAGCATTACGAAATGAAAGTCACGGTTGTTTCGGATGGGAACTTAAATAAATGAGGTCCTGTGTTATGATGGGGTTGGCATGATAAAGAACCCTGCTGTAAAATGCCGTCAGCGCAACACAAGCAAAATTTCTGCACTTTCGCCTATAACTGGTGATGTCTCGATATAAATGAAATATTCTTCACTGTGATGTTAAACACTAACTCAACACAACTCTTGACTAAGTTCAAAAAGGCCAGTGATGAGTAGAATTTTATTGACAATCGGCACAGTGATGTGTCTTTTTTTGTCAGACATCATCGTTAATTCTCATAAAAGTCAAAATATAATGCTAAAATTAAACAAAAAACAAAATTAAATCTACTTGGTGCTGACAAAACTTATTAAATACTAGGCACTAAGCAATTTGAAACTCTGCAGAAAATGTACTTTTCACCAGTTTTGGTAGCTGCCCTACTGATGCTACTGTGGATTTGTCCGAAGGTGACCACAAGTATTTTCGCTTGTATGCCTTTACTGGTTGCTTCAGTAAAAGTATAACAGACTAAGTATTCCTGCGATATATATTATCTGCAACATTGCTAGCAGGCCCGTAGCAACGTTTTTGAAAGTGGGGGGGCACATTTTGTGTAATTCGACCTCGAAGGCACGAAGTGCCCGAGCCTACTAGGGGGGTCAAAAAATTTTAAAAATCAGAAGGTCTGAGACGTCATTTCCTGCATTCTCATATATCAATCAGCAGGTGGTTTAATCGGCACATTTTGTCAGATAAATGTTCTATGTCGTCGGGAACAAGTGATGTCCCCAACTCATCTATCACGTAATTTCCAATTGAATCAAATTTGATTCTGTCTTCCAATATTGTTTCTTGTTTCAACTTGATTTTTTTGATTTCCGCAATATTTCTGGACAATATACTCTGATACATGGTGATTATATAACATAAAATTAAAAGTCTCCAATACGATTTCGGAAGTCACTCTAGAATGATAACACGCGGAATAGGAAACGGTACCGTATGTTCTCCAGTCCGGATTTGACCTTTGTTTACACACTATTTAAACGACAATCACATGCTAGCTTCAGTAAAACTATCACAAAGATTAAAATTATATAGCTTACGCGTTCATGAAGTTATACAAGTTTATTTTTAACAGGTTTTCATACATTTTTTCTAAAATATTTTTATAAGTCCACAAAAAAGTGGGGGGGGGGGCCGGCCCCCCTGGCCCCCCGGATACTACGGGCCTGCCTAGCTAGTGTACTACCACTCTTAAGGTCTCCATAAGTGCTGTTACAAAGCAGTTCGAAAATACAGGCACTAAACTTTGGCACCACCAAACTTTGTGTATATTCATGTCTATAAGATTTTGGAAATATCTTCAGTCTATGAATGCCACCAAAGGAAAATGTAAAAGTGGTCTTTATATACAGCAATGATCCTTGTTCAAATAATATGAATAAAGAACAATTGGGATATAATTCTACTAGCATTTATAAGCAGGTGGTCTTTAAGGCAGGTTGGACTGTACTCAAGAATAGCTGAAAAATTTGCAGATGCTATGTACATGTAATACACAGAAGTGATTTAAATACAGTCACACCTGTCTTAATGACCACCTTTATATAAGGACCATCTGCTATTAAAGTCCAGCAAAATGTTATCCCAATTACACTTTATTCATGCTAATTGAACCTGTATATAAGGACCACCTGCTCATAAAGATCACTTTTACCGATTCATTTGGTTTGTCTTAATAGACAGGTTTGACTGTACACATACAGTGTATTTGTTTTTTCACAAGAAACTACATTGTTTAATTGGAAACATCTATTTGCATTATATATCCAACAGACTTGAAAAATTTCAACCAAAATCCAATTGATAGACCTCGGTTGTCTGAAGCATGTGTGCAGATTACATCATCTCTCACCATCTAGGTTCAAGTCAACTTGGGCAGATCCTTGTTTAAAAGAAAGTCAGTTTGCTTGCCAAAAGGGGTATTCTCTGAGGGCACTCCAGTTGCCTCAGCTATCCATTAACTGGTTGCCACCATGTAATACGTATTGAGATGTCACCAGCTATAAAGTAAATAACAGAAATTTATACCTCTGCAACGTTTATGCGAGACTGAATTTTATCCCACTCTACCTAATGTGCAATGCATACGCCTTTCAAGAAGTGATAATGGTTTCCAGTCGAGATTCTTTTTCTTGTATCAATTTGAAAGCAGTTAGTTTTGGGATGTTAGTAGAAAGTGGCGTGCTCTGAGAATGCCACAAGTGAACTGACAAACTTTCTTGCACTAGAACAAACGAACTGATAAACTTTCTTGCACTAGAACAAACGAACTGATAAACTTTCTTGCACAAGCCAACTGACAAACTTTATTGCACTAGAACAAGCCAAAGTGGGATATATATACTCCTTAGTATAGTGATAGACACTGGTTTATAAGCCGGGCGATTTGGACCACACTGCCACCTAGGTCCCTATATTGCTTTTTAACATAATGGAAATACTTCCATTTTTATCTGCCACTAACATTTTAATTTTGACTAACAATGGCTGAATCAAGCTATTTAAGCATGACTGTGAGTAATAATCTTTCAAAAATTTGCAAGGGTGCGGGCACAAAAGAAAGTCTTAACAACATCTCGTTCAGATAAACCATATCAAGTATTAAGTACAATGTTAAATTTAAATAATTTTATGTGATAAATCTTCATAATGCATAAATAAATATATATATATATTTTATCTTACACATATTTTAAAAATATCAAGTTGAGCCAACAATGATAATACAACAAGAGAACGGCTGGATTTCCCAGCATACCTCATGATTCCTGTAAAGCTTCATAAAGAAAGAGCTATCAAATAGCTTTAAAGAAAAATGGTGTAGAGAAGAGTTTTGGAAGACATGGAACAAACACTTTATTGTATTGGCAAACAACAATGACCTGTCTGTTTGACCTTTTATCAGAAATATTCAAATAGGAGAGTCCACCCAATACACAGGTAGCATTAAACATATTGCCCATAATTAGTGTTCATAGCATATAGACAAAATATACTTACTTAAATAACCACTGCGGTAGCTCAGTTGGTAGAGTGCTGGCTCCGTAAGTGGGAGGTCGTGAGTTAGAACCCCGGCCGGGTCTTACCCAAGACTTAAAAGTGGGTAGTGACTGTTCTTTCCCCAAGCACTCGGCATTACGAAATGAAAGTCACACTTCTTTCGGATGGGAACTTCAAAATTAACTTTTAACCTGCATGATTTATGCAAGATAATCCACATCTAAGTTAACTGCATAGGAGGGAAAAATGAGATATCTTACATTTGTATATTTGAGAGTTAGAACATGCACTACATGTAAATAATTTTGTGTTATAAATGTACACATTTACCTTGCTTATAGACTGATTTGCAGGAAAACACAAAATGTTCCAATTAGGTCTCTCCCTTTCAGTACTAAAAATTATTCAAATTTAAACAAAAAAAAAAAAAACAAAAAAAAACAAACACCCCAAAAAAATGAAAAACCATATATCCCTGTTTTCCATTAAGTCTCTCTCTTTCTGTACTGAAAAAATTATAAATAACCATAATTATATCCCTGTTTTTCAACAGTGTATCCTTTTTAAAAAAATTTAAAACAACAAATAAAAAATATAAGTTTAATCATCTTATATCAATGTTCAAAATAGCATTTTTGCACAGTATACATGGAATTCGATTACAAGAGCTCAACATCTCAAATTTCATAATCAACTTTTTACTAGTCTACAACAAATTGAAAATATCCTATTTTCATAAAAAAAATTAAAAAAAAAAATCAACAAAAATCTGAGTAGTTAATAATTAATTCTGATATAAATTATCACACTGAAATATAAATTAGACAAATTCAAGTTAATTATAATGAGAAAACAGGTCATATAAATTATAAACTACAATTTTTGTGCATTGAAAAAAACATTGTGGAGTCGTAACTTAATTGAATGTCGCCGACTACGCCCTCTATGTTCCAACAAAGGGTCGACATGCTTGAATTACACCCAAAAAGAATGAAAACTCAGCCTGAATTGTGCGGTTTAATGATGTCACAGACACTTGAACGTCATTAGTTGCTGTGACGCTGCTTTAGTACTGTGATGGCGGCCAGTGTCAAAACATTGTGGGCGTTGCTGGCAATATGTCATTTCATGGTGAAAATGCTATTTTTGGACATTAAAACTCAATAGTTAACCTATTCTACACACACATAACCCCAAATATTGAAAGAAACAAATGGCCGTGATTAAAAATGGTTGACATCTAAATCGTGAACTTCAATTTTCATGGAATGAAGAATTAAATAATAAAATATATTTAATACATTTTTAACCTATAGTCAGATGCATTAGGTATAGGTTCATGAGTTCTTTATGATGTAACAGAAAATCCTTACACTGGCCATCTATTGGATGGATCCTCCTATACGAATATTCATAATGAAAGTTCAAGCGGGCAGGTCAATGTTGTGTGATTATACAGTCCATCCTGCCTTAAAGGCCATCTCTATATAAGGTCAACCTGCTGATAAAGGCCAATGGAATTGTATCCCAATTGTTCTTTATTCATATTACAGTTAAACCTGTCTATAAATGCCACCAAAGGGAACAAGTTAAAGTGGCCTTTCTGGGCAGGTGGCCTTTATATACAGGTTCAAATTATATGAATAAAGACTATTTGGATACAATTCTACTGACCTTTATAAGCAGGTCACCCATATATAGAGGTGGTCTATAAGGCAGGTTAGACTGTATTTGAACATGTATATAAAGGTCACCTACCCAGAAAAGCGCCTTTTACTGGCTACCTTGGGTGACATTTACAGACAGGTTTGACTGTACATAATATTACAGACTGCTAAAAAGAAAGTACTTACAGTATATTTTAGAGTGAAAATCTTTACTAAAAAACTGATATATTATAAACATTAATATATTTATGTTTTATTTTTTCATAAATTGGCAAGCTTAAAACAAATGCAAAAAAAGAACTTTAACTAACTTCAATGTTTAAGTTTATTATAATTTACTTGTATTTGCATTTGCTGAGACCTCCTACCCCCTCTCTCTCCACCCAACAACAAAATGTGCAAATAAATTTTACTTCTCCATGATGACTTTTTCCATTGTAAATACGATGATACTATGAGAAAATAAGGTTTAAACCTTTGAAATAATCTGCTACTCTAGTACAAAAGCTAGACTAATTTTCAAAATAAATTTCATTTCTTAATTATTGGTTTTTAATCTTAAATAGGACGATACTTCAGAAAATGAGAAGTAACCTTTGGAAATAACCTTCTACTCTTAAATAAAAGCTGGAGTTTTCAAAAAGACCAACACCTAAATATTTAAAAGTAATTTACAGTATATTCTGCAATAGATTTGTTAAAATAGGCAGATGAATTGTCCCATAATTCAAGGCATTAAAATAGCATATGCATTGCAAGTACCATAGTATAATTCCAAAGTGCAAAAATAGACACATTAATTTTACCATAATTCTCAGGCATAAAGTAAGCAAGTAAATTGTATCTGTAAAATTGCCAGATTAACTAACTGTACCACAATTCTCCAGCATAAAATTGCCAGACAAATCGTGCTACTATTTTCAAGCATAAAATTGGCAGAATACTGTATTGTAGCATAATTTCAAGAGGAAAAATTTGCAGATTAACTGTAACATAATTCCAAGGGGAAAAATATGCAGAATAACTGTACCATAATTCCAAGGGGAAAAATTCGCAGAATAACTGTACCATAATTTCAAGGGGAAAAATTCGCAGAATAACTGTACCATAATTCCAAGGGGAAAAATTTGCAGATTAACTGTACCATAATTCCAAGGGGAAAAATTCGCAGTTTAACTGTACCATAATTCCAAGGGGAAAAATTCGCAGATTAACTTTACCATAATTCCAAGGGGAAAAATTCGCAGAATAACTGTACCATAATTCCAAGGGGAAAAATTTGCAGAATAACTGTACCATAATTCCAAGGGGAAAAATTCGCAGATTAACTGTACCATAATTCCAAGGGGAAAAATTTGCAGATTAACTGTACCATAATTCCAAAGGGAAAAATTTGCAGTTTAACTGTACCATAATTCCAAGGGGAAAAATTCGCAGATTAACTTTACCATAATTCCAAGGGGAAAAATTCGCAGAATAACTGTACCATAATTCCAAGGGGAAAAATTTGCAGAATAACTGTACCATAATTCCAAGGGGAAAAATTCGCAGATTAACTGTACCATAATTCCAAGGGGAAAAATTTGCAGATTAACTGTACCATAATTCCAAAGGGAAAAATTTGCAGATTAACTGTACCATAATTCCAAGGGGAAACATTTGCAGAATAACTGTACCATAATTCCAAGGGGAAAAAATTGCAGATTCACTGTACCATAATTTCAAGGGGAGAATTATGCAGAATAACTGTACCATAATTCTAAGGGGAAAAACTCGCAGATTAACTGTACCATAATTCCAAGGGGAAAAATTTGCAGACTAACTGTACCATAATTCCAAGGGGAAAAATATGCAGACTAGCTGTACCATAATTCCAACGGGAAAAATTTGCAGATTAACTGTACCATAATTCCAAGGGGAAAAATTCGCAGATTAACTGTGCCATAATTCCAAGGGGAAAAATTTGCAGATTAACTGTACCATAATTCCAAGGGGTAAGGATAAGATATACATGATACAGATTGAAATAAGCCGGTATGATGACATCCCAATGGAACAATTCAGCTGTTCAAAAAAAGAAGCACATAATACGTTCACCATTTATCTGAGCCTACTGTCTGTGCATGTGCGTTTGTGACAGCAAATTCTGCAAAATTTTCATCGGAAATCCAGTAAATGTAAAAAGATTACTGGTTGTAAGACCAAAACAGATAATATGTGTTTCTGCTTACACTCTTTGCACAGGCAAAATTTCTGCACCTTCGCCTATATCTGGCGACGTCTCGATATAAGTGTAATATTCTTGACTGGGACGTAAAACACCATTACTCACTCACTCACTCTTTGAAAAATTGGATCTGTAGGTTTAATTTTTTTTAATTGACCATATGGGGCAGGGATGCAAATTTTAACAGTAAATTTAAGTAAAATTAAGGTTCTGTCAAATTAGCAGTAAGTAGGTAGGTTTTTTTAAAAAAAATGTTTTTACACTGTCAATATGGGACACGAATGCAAACTTTATCAGTGCTTGTAAAATACTGTCGTAAAAAGTTTAGGGTAGGGATAAAAATTTAGAGTCAGTCGGGTTAGTGGTAGCTAAGGTTTGTATTTAATTTTATGGTTTACATTGACCATATGGTCTCGAGAAAAATGCTAACCTTAACAGTGCTTGTTAAAATACTGTCGTAAAAATGTTAGGGTAAACATAAAAATTAAGAGTCCGTTGGGTTAGCAGTTGCTAAGATTTTATTTATTTTAAATTTTATATGACTATATGGGACAAAGATGCTAACTTTATCAGTGCTTGTCAAAATTTTAATTTGGGCATAAAAATTTAGAGTGAGTAGGGCTAGCAGTTGCTAAGGTTTTTATTACAAATTCAGGAAAAAATCAGAAACAGCTCAAAATCAAGAGTCGCTTGACAGACTGATTTACCAATAAAAATGCTCACAACCATATCAACCAGTTTAAATAATCGGT
The DNA here is from genome assembly GCA_021292105.1 of Anadara kagoshimensis. Classification (NCBI taxonomy): domain Eukaryota; kingdom Metazoa; phylum Mollusca; class Bivalvia; order Arcoida; family Arcidae; genus Anadara; species Anadara kagoshimensis. The sequence continues at coordinate 21,338,043 of CM037863.1, read as the reverse complement.
GTTAAGTCCTGCTATATCATATGGCAGATTACATGTACAAAGCATAACGTGTACTTGTATACATATCATGTATGATATACAGTCCAGTCTGCCTTAAAGGTCACCGCTATATAAGGACCCCTGCTTATAAAGGCCAGTAGAAATGTATCCCAATTGTTCTTTATTCATATTATTTGAACCTGTATATTAAGGTCACCTGCCCATAAAGGCCACTTGTACTGGTTCCCTTTGATGGCCTTTATAGACACAGGTTTGACTGTATTTCAATAAAACCTGCAACCTGTCAAAACCAAACCTTGAGTAAATATGAGAAGTTAAAGTTTTGATATTGCATATTGTGATTTTAAATATTCAGGCCAAAAATTGATACTGCATCAGCTTTAAGGCCAAGTGGTACAAATGGACACGTTACGCATGGCACGTACAAATCTACCTACCTGTATGTACTCTGGTGGTATCATTCTAACTCCCAATTTAAAGTAACTGTACTATTTTTTGATAAATTATTTACAGGGAATAAAATACATTATGTCTATCAATTAAAAGATTAAATAAAAATATACAAGAAAATCATTATAGATATAGTACACAAATAAATTCAACAGATACAAATGATTCACGAAGAATTGCCTTAAATACTTTCAATTGATAAGGACGTTTTTTCACAAAAATTAATTGATGATATCTTTTTTAATATTGTTTCCATTTTCAAAATTCTTTCAGATTTTAAAAATTTAGAATTTTCATATTTTTTCATACGCTATTACTTTTAAAAATATTCGCAATTACGTCATGAAAATTGATACTGCAATTAGGGGTGTTTTTTTAATGACGCACAGAATTTCTGAATGACGTGTTTTCGAAATCGGTAGTTTTTAATCACTTTTCTGGCCAAATAAAATTTTTCGATTATAATGATTTTTTTTCACTACAGTAAAGGTTGTGTCTCAATACTGGTAGTTTGAAATATAAAGTTTTTTAAAAAATATTTCAAATGAAATCATTAACAATGTTTCCCCGACTCTGACTGACACTTCTCCATGCAATTTTGAAGTGTCATCATTGATTCTCATTTCGGATGATAACTTACTTACTTACTTATCCTCTTCATCCCCACTGGGACATAAGGCATTAACAAGCGTCCTCCATTTATTTCTGTCCTTTGCCATGTGTAGAGCTTGTCCCCAGGTGTATCCTAGCTCCTGAAGTTCTACTTGAATGGTTCTCCTCCAGGTAGTACGAGGTCTACCAGGCTTTCTTTTTCCAGGTGGTGTCCAGTTTAATGCTGTTTTTGGAATTCTCTCATTGGGCATTCTCATCACCTAACCATCTAAAGCGTCGTTGTTTTATCTCTGTGGAAATGTTGTTACATTTACTGATTTTTACTAGGCTTTTATTTGTTATCTTGTTTGGCCAGAATATTTTGTGAATTTTTCGGAGATAGCTGTTGTGGAATGCCTGTATCTTCTGCATGTCGCTTTGTATTATTCTCCAGCATTCTGAGCCATAAAGAAGGACAGATTTGACATTCTGTTGAAAAACTTTAGTTTGGTGTTAATACTAAAGCTTCCTGACTTCCAGATGGGCTGAAGTTTATGGAAGGCTGTGCGGGCTTTAGATAGTCTTGCCTGCGTGTCCTTTTTTGCTCCATTATCATTGATTATTATGCTTCCAAGGTATGTAAATTCCTCCAAATTTTCCACTGGGTGGTTATCAATGGTAATTTGTTCATGTTCAGCCCGGTCTTATGGGCAAAGGAATTTGTCACAACACTGTAAATCACCCTTCTTTGGTAGCTTTACAATTAGACCTTTGTTCCAATCTTATGGTACAGTCTCATGTTTCCAGATGCTGGTAAATAATTGGTGTAGAACTTTTGCTGATGTGTTGATGTCAGATTTTAGCATTTCAGCAGGGATGATATATATTCCAGCTGCTTTCCTGTTTTTTTTTAATTTTTTAATTGCTTTGACTATCTCCTCAATAGTTGGAGGGTTTACGTTAATATTTATGTCTACATCTGTGGGTGTAATGATGGCTTTTCTCGTGGATAAGGACAGTTTAGTACTTCTTTGAAATGCTCTACCCATCTTTTAGCTTGGTCTTCCTCTTTTGTTAGTACATTTACTTGTTTATCTTTTACTTGGTTTGTTCCTGTACCTTTATTACCACAGAGCTGTTTGGTTATTCTGTAGATGGTGCTCATTTCTCCATATGAGGCTGCTCTCTCTGCATCATCAGCCAGATTGTCCATAAACTGTCGCTTGTCTTTCCTTGCACTTCTTTTCACCTCTTTGTCTTTTGTTTTAGAGTTAATCTGCAATTGATCTTGTAGTCTCTTTGTTTTAGTACTGAGGATTTTCTACTTTATGTCCTTTCTTTTCTGTATCTTTTGCCAAGTCTCTTTAGATAGCCATTCCTTGTTCTTTTTAGTCTGAAGACCTATGATCATTTCAGCTGTTTCATTATACACTGATTTAATATTGTTCCATTTTTCTTCTATGGTGTTATTTCTAGACTCATTTTCTAGCACACTGAATCTGTTCTTGAGCTCAAGGTTAAATTCTTTTCTAACTCTTGAGATATCCAGCTTTTTACGTTTGGTTGTCTGTTTTGTGGTCTTTCTAAGCTTTAGTTTTACGATGGCTCTTAGAAGAAAATGATCACTGTTGGCGTCAGCACCTCTTATCACCCTGACATCTTGTAGTGATCGCCTCTACTTTCTGTTTATCATAACATGATCTATTTGGTTTGTGGTTCTTCCATCTGGTGATTTTCAGGTCAGTTTGTGTATATCCATGTGGGAAAAGATGGTACCTCCTATAACAAAGTTGTTACTGAGACAGAAATCTATAAGTTTCTCTCTATTTTCATTTTTATCTCCACATCCATGTTTTCCAATTATTTGCTCTACACTGGTGTTATCGTTTCCGACTTTTGCATTTAGGTATCCAGTTATTAGAACTAGGTCGTGCTGTGGTACTTTGGAGATGATGGATTGCAGCTGTTCATAAAACTTACATTTCATTTCCTCTTCCGTGTCATTTGTTGGAGCATAACACTGTATGAGAGTTAATTTGCAAAACTTTGAATTAAATCTTGCTGTAATAATCCTCTCACTAATAGGTTTCCATTCTAATAATGTGGTTGCAGAATCTTTGTTCGTTATTATGGCAACACCTCTGGCATGATTACTCTGGTGTCCTGAGTATAGTATGGTATGACCAGAGTTTAGTTTCATCTTTCCAGATCCTGTCCATCGACACTCGCTAACGCCTAGAATATCAATGTCATATTGCTGCATGGTGGTAGTGACTTGTGCAGTTTTTGACAACTCATACATAGTACGGACATTCCAGGCACCAATTTTTATTTTCCTTTTTGGTCTAAGTAGACTTGGAATCTTTCTCCTAACTTCCTTTGCTGGGTTTTGGTTAGAAGATGTCATACTGCGATGTTTGTCATGACTCAAGCCATCCCTAGGACCGGTAACAGAGTTATTTCTTAATTTGCTTGTTGACGTTTCTGTAACTAGTTTTTTTCTAGGGTTGGGTAGTTAGCCCAACGCCAAACCTCCACTCTGGGTTTCTTCCCATAGCTTTTGATTGGCTAAAATATTTCTGCAAGGCAGCAGAGCTATTGACCCATAGCTGGGGCAAGGTTAGTGAGACCCAGGGCGTGTCCTCACGCCGGTGGGTCATGCACTCTGCACCTCTAGGGTCCTTGCTACTCCGAGATCCCTTGCAGATTTCGCCTGTAATCGTAGGATTTCAGTTACCGTGTGTTGTCACGAGGAGGCAATGCAAGAGTCTAGGTAGTGTAGAGGCCATGTACTGTCAAGGAAAGATTTACGCACTCGACTTTCCCTTTCGCCGGAGCCAGACAGCGGCAGTAACATAAAAAGTTACTGCACTTGACGCATAACACATACCCTGTGTACAAACACCAACACACTTCGGATGATAATAACAGAAAAAACAAAGCCTTCGGATGATAAGGCTTTGTTTTTTCTGTTATTCCGAAGTAATAATGTTTCTTTATATAATTTTTCTGTTATTTAAGTGACTAGGAATACAACATAATCTAATTTATAAAATAATTGTATACAAATCATTAAAAAAGTACTAACTATTAAAGCAAGACGCATAAATACAACACTCCTAGTTTACGGCACGATGACGTTAAAGTTCGCAAGTTTGCCGATTCTTTCACAATATCGTAAAAAATCATGACGTTATTGCTAATTGTGGCCATATTTTCGCATCAGATTACGCATTTGAAGTTTTATTGCGAAAAATCGAGCAAGGGGACATATGTTTTTCTTTACATTTTCAGAAAATATTTAGCCTATGTTAAAATTCGAAGATTTGTTACATTTTTGACGCTTTATAGCTTAGAAAGTAAAAAATAATTCCTACAAATAAATGATAAATACACACTGTTTCACTTTCTGTATTATTTTATTTCTTTCATTCGTCATAATTGTTGGTGAAAACGATAACGAAGAACTATTAATTCACAATTTTTTAACAGCGTAACCGCATCTCAATGTAGTCTTTCTTCAGCAACCTGTTGGACTTCCCCCCCCCCGCCCCCCGAGACTTAAACGAGACTTCGGCCGACGCGAGACTTTGTGTTTTCGAAATCGTGTTTTGATGCGCCTCAAAAAAGTTTTACAAGTATGGAAAAAATCAGAAACTTGTAGGATAGTGCCCTTTTGTACCACTTGCTATTCACATGATTTTGAAATCGCAATTTAATTAAATATTTTGATTATAAAGTTTCCTTTCTTCATATGAACTGCAAGTTAAATTTACTAAATTAACCTATTTACAATAAATAAATAAATAAATCCTTAAAATTTTAAATGTGATAGAAAAGACCCGAGGTATTCCGTGTGAATAGTTTTGTTCGAATAAACACGAGTTCCGAAAGCAGCAAATGACGGGAATGTAAAGTTTGACAGGTGTTCATCAACAACATGGTTTACAGTCCAAAATGATGACGCATGGATGACAAAGGTATTGATATTGAATTGAAAAAATATAGAAATGTATTTTTGAAATCCTAAAGCGCTATATACACAATCTATACGTAAAACTAGGAAAAATCCAAATTTTTCTACATTGGGGTAACGTAAAACGAAAGTAGATCTATACATATTACTGTGTGGGTGTGAGTGAATTAAATCACAAAATTTCATTTCAATGTGTTAAATATGAATATAAAGGGATACTTATATCTGTTTGAATACTTACGTTATGCCAATTGACCCGCCTAGGAATCGTATGTGACCTTTGTGGCCAAGTGGTATATATGCCAAAGAATGGTATATGAGACCTGGAGCTAAGTGGTCTAAAGAGGCAGCTTACAGATAACAGTGCCTAGGTTCAAATCCCATGTGAGACAATTTTTAACTAAAAAAGTTTGTCAGTTTGCTTGCCGAAGGTGGTGGTTTTGTCCAGGCACTCCTGCATGTGTTCTCTACCACACCATGCAGAACTGTGCATTATCTTAAAAAGGGCATAAAACCCCATTAATCCACTCGCCTACAATTTTTCTGTGTTTGGTGTTAGTATAGACAATAGAAATAAAACAAATGTGACTGACAGACATCACAGTTTTAAAAAGGCCTTAAGTTTCAAGATTGGCTTTAAAAATTTCTTGAAAGGAGAAGGTCCTGAAATTTAACCAAGAAACCTGTAAAAAAGTCCTTAAATTCTGATCTGTAATCACTAATGAAAATGAAGTACCAGATGAGCAATGCAGACTGTATTAGGCCTCTTGTTTTACTGATGGTTCAGTTTTTTAAAAACTTTTGCTGCAGCTCAGTTTCATTTGAAACTTGAAATTGGTAACCGGTAATTTGAAACTTCAGATATATCAAAACTTATTTTTAGTCTGAAAATAGTCACCATTATTTCAGCTTCAGATCCTCCTCGCAAGTAGAAATCTGATAACTACATGAACTTCAAATAATTCCATATGTCAATATAAATTCTAGGTCTGTCTATATATATTTTTTTTTCAAAAATTACTTTGGTTAAGAAAAATTTTTAAATGCTAATAACTGTTTTAACTGTTGGTAAAATTACTAAAAACAAAATCTACTGACAGGATTTCTGTAGAAGCTTTGTGGTTAAATATTGTTTGAGTTCAGTTCAGAACTTCAGAGAGGTATTTCTTGTACTGGGGGTTCAGTTTTCACAGGTTCTACTGTAGTTCAGTATAGAAAGGTGCACATTTGTTATTGAGTGTGTTTCCACAGGTCCCTCACATATTCATATTTATAGGACCACTGCGGTAGCTCAGTTAGTAGAGTGCTCGCTCGGTAAGTGGGAGGTTGTTGGTTCGAACCACGGCCAGGTACGACCCAAGACTTGAAAGTGGGTAGTGACTGTTCTTTCGCCAAGCACTGGGCATTACGAAATGAAAGTCAAGGTTCTTTCGGATGATAACTTAAAATAAACGAGGTCCCTTGTCATGGTGGGCTTGGCATGCTAAAGAACCCTGCTGTATAATGCCATCAGCGCAACGCACAGGCAAAATTTCTGCACTTTCGCCTATAGCTTGAAAGAAATATATCTGTTTTATCGTGAGATATGTATTCTGAGACGGGTAATGCATTTGGTTACATATGCACATTTGGAATAAAATTTCGGAATAATTTAGGAATCTAGTAAAATATTGAGATGGGATGCATCCAATAATTTCTGCAATTTGTCGAACTGATCTCATGTTTACAATAAAAAGTAGTCCGAGACGTTTGCGTCCTACGATGTAAAATCATAATTTTTTATGAAATAAACAGCAATGGCAGGTGGATTTAATTAATTCTTCATGAAATCTACAGTAATTTAAATTTATTTTGCAGGATATGACAATGTATTTTGATGTTGAGGCAATTGTGTCATATTTTAAAACTGTTTATCAATTAGATTTCACTTTCGTGAAAGGAAGATAATTCGTACAGTGTTGTGTGCAAATGACCACATATGGATTTTAAATACTTCACCATTAACATGAAATGGGAATATTGTGAGTGATAATCAGCAATTTATTAAAACCCAGATTTAACAGCAAATGATCCAGTTACATACAACTGCTAGAATGTACCCCCTCATAGCGAAGGTAGGGTCTGCAAAACTCTACTTTCTCTCTATCCGAAATGACAAAACCATCGGGTATGACTTTATTAAATTTTAATTACTGATTGTCTTTTTCATATATTTATGAAATTATTATTTTCTACCATTTAATTTAGTAATACATGGTTTGGTACATTGGCAGTGCTATGTTTATTCTTTGCAGTACACATATTTTGCAATCATGAAATGGGATATCAAAAAAAGAAAACTTGCAAGTTACTTCAAGATCTTCCACTCTAGTACATGTAACAGCTTAAACTTATTTGAAATCGGTTTTATAAAATGTTGCAGCATGTTTTTCAAGAAAACAGTAAAACTGTAAAATCGGAATCTTGATGAAGAAAACTTTGGAGTTGACTATACTATAGCCAATTTATGGTTGGTCTGAAAACTGCAAACACACCTTTTTTTTGCTTTGCCTTGTGTGTTTGTGTTCACTTTGTCCTTGTCTTAAATCTTACTTACTTAGTCCTCCTTGTGCATATATGCACATAAGGCCATAAATCTATTATTATATAATTTCAGATTGACTTTGTCATCTACAAAAATGGATATTTTTGAAGAACAGCAGTAATATTGATTGAGAACAGAAGTATAATATAAAATACCAAACATGTCGTTTAGAGGGAACCATCCGGAATGGGGTCCTTCATTTGTACATCCTTTCGGTTTACCATTCCAAGGCATGAACCATCAAGGTATATACATACAGATTCGGGTTACTTTAGTTTGTTAATTATGGAGGTCAAAGGTCAAGGGTCACTGTTAAAATGAATAGACCTAAGATTTTCAAATGAAATATTATGTTAGGTTTGACAGGATTTCTTCAGACTTTATAGTTTCTGAAGCCTTAGTTGTACTTTCCATATTATTATTCTCAGCAAAATTCATGAAAATTTGATAATTTCATAATTTAATAAAACTTCACAGAAACTCTTTTTTGGTGGAGTAGATGTGCCATTGGCTATTTGTATGTTGATCATGCTCATTGTTGGGGATTTTCTCATTTGGGTTCGTTTGGGGGACACATGGTTGCGGATTTCCCAATTGAGGTTCATTTGGGAGACACTTAAAATGGCATCCCATTTCAGTTATAACTTATCTGAATACTGATTTGTTAGTTTCAAAGTTTTTAATTTGCTTTTGGATTGTGATTTGGACATGGATTAGTCTGTTAGTTGATGATTCTATTTTCAGATTATCTGTTCCATCTTGTGCAAGCACTGCAGATGGTGAAATACGATGCAGAACAAGCTCTAAGTCAGAACCAGTACGTTACGGCCCTCAGCTTGTATTCAAATGCCATCGAGATGATCAAGTGTAACCCTCCATTGTTTGAAGATCTTCCTAAGATGTTATGTAACCGGTCACTAGTCCTTACCAAAATGCAAAAATATCCCGAAGCTGTTGACGACGCTAGAAACTGTATAGCCACATTTCCTCACTGGATAAAGGTAAAACTTCAAGCAAATTATCTTAGCTCACCTGGTCAAAGGGATAAAGGAACTAGTTTGGTTTTAAGACCTTAGCTCACCTGGTCCAAGGACTTTTGGGATAAAGGAGCAAGTTTGATTATAACATCTTAGCTCACCTGGTCAAAAGTCTTTTGGGATAAAGGTACTAGTTTGATTAAATCAGTGGAATATAGGGCTTTTTGTGTTGCAATATGGGAAATGTTAAACCTGAGTATTAAAATATTTGGTCCAGAATAAGGGTTTCCAAGTACTAAAAGGCCACTTTAGATATATACTAGTAAAAAATAGATCAAAATCGCTTTCTCAAAACTCGCCCATCACATTAACTTTTGTTATGTAAGTATTGTTGTGCGAAATATCACTTCCTATATACTTTAATACTTTGAATCATTGCCACCATTTGTTCAGTCAAATTTTAGCATTTTAACATTTGGCCCTATTGCAGAGCAGCTCAAGGCTCTATCCTTAGTACCATGTTTCAGTGTCTCATGAGATCATCCTTTAGTACTTTCAGTGCTTTGATTATATAATTTATTTCAGGCTTATTGGAGAGCAGCCCAGGCCTATAAAGGAATGTCTTTGCAGTATGAGGCATTAAGGTATCTTTTAGATGGGATCAACATGTGTATACAACAGAACTCTCCAAGTGAAGATCACATCAGTTTCCTAGTGGAAATTGTAATAACAATTCCCCAAGTTGCAGGTAAGTCATTCCATGTCTACTGATATTGAGATGAAATTCCAAAATAGCTATGTTTTAATCAAATTGTTTAGGACTCAGTCAGTGGCTTAGTGGTTCAAGTGTGGGAGCGTACAGAACACATCGGTTCTTAACCACTTAAATACATCCCGTTGGGTCACATCTTGGTGTCAGAAAATTTGCCAGTTCACATGCAGCAGGTGAATGTTTTTCTGGCACTCTGAAATTCCTCCACCATCCCATAACTGACAAATAAACATATATATCTATATGTAAGAGAAAGAATTAAATAAAATACCATAAATCACAATTACTCCACTGATGTAAAGAACTGTAACTTTCATTTTGTAATGCCGAGTGCTTGGCGAAAGAACAGTCACTACCCACTTTTAAGTCTTGTGTCAGACCCGGCCGGGGTTCGAACCCACGACCTCCCACTTATGGAGGGAGCACTCTACCAACTGAGCTACACCAGTGGTTACACACATGATAGGGATGACGCTTAATTTTTTTGAACTGGGACCCTGCTGTTTTGTAAAATGCAACTTATATAACAGTATTAAATAGATAGAATGCGTAAAAATTTAAAAAAAATACCATAAACACATTATTACTTCACTGATGTAAATTTATGTTCCATATGAATATCCTGTGTTTTACATGGTTTTTATTTGACATGAAACAATGATAAATCACAAGAGCCTGCCATAGGAGTTTGCCCTAGCCCCTATCTCAGTCCCAGTGCTGGTCCCCATAAGGTGCCATATACCTGATGGCATTATTATGCCAAAACATGAGACTTAATACTGTGAAATCATTAATTGTCATTGTGCCCCAATTATTGTTTTAGTCGAAACTGGCCCGTGAATTTACATGCCAACAAAATACTGTTGAAAATGTAGTATTGTAGTATATATCGCAAACTTACCTAACAACAGATTGCGATTTATCTCTCTCTCTCTCTCCAACCAACGAACCAACCAACCAACCAACCAATACCATGGTAAGTGGCAAATCAGGAATAAAACCGAGTTCTCCTTTTTGTACAGGAGTGAGAGATCCTTTTTAGCTCACCTGGCCTAAAGGCCATGTGAGCTTTTGCCATCACATTGGTGTCCATCGTCTGTCAGTCAGTCAGTCTGTCCATCTGTAAACTTTTCACATTTTGGCTATCTCCTCTGAAACCCCTGAACCAATTTAAACCCAACTTTACAGGAATGATGTATAGAAGGTCCTTTACATAGTTTGCCAAAATTTTTCTGATCTGCCAAAAAACATGGCTGCCAGCGCAAAAGATAGTTTAACATTAGACCCTATGGGAAAAACGCATTTTTGACTATGTCGTCAGAAATGACTAAAGCAAATTTAACAAAACTTCAAAGGAATGATGTATAGAAGGTCCTTTACTTAGATTGCCAAACTTTTTCTGATCCGCCAAAAAACATGGCTGCCAGCAAACATTGTTTCACATTGGACCCTATGGGAAAACCATATATTTGCTATTTCCTTTGAAGCTACTAAAACAAATTGAATTAAACTTTACAGGAATGCTGTATGGATGGTTCTTTACTTAGATCCGCCTAAAACATGGCCGTAATACAGAACATAGTTTAACATAGGACCCTATGGAAAAAGCATATATTTGCTATTTCCTCTGAAGCTACTTAGGCAAATTTAACAAAACTTTACAGAAATGATGTATGAAAGGTCCTTTACTTAGATTGTGGACATTTTTTTGATCCGCCAAAAAAGATGGCTGCCAGCACAGAACATAGTTTAACCCTATGGGAATAGCATATATTTGCTATTTCCTCTAAAGCTACTGAAGCCATTTGAACCAAACTTTATGGGAATGATGTATGGAAGGTCCTTTACTTACACAGCCAATTTTTGCTCACATGAAATTCACGTGAATCTCAATTCACGTGAGATTCATGTGAAATTCATGTGATATTCACATGAATTTCACGTGAGATTCACATGAATTTCAGTTCACGTGAATTTCACGTTAATTTTTTTCATGTGAATTTATTTCACCTGAATTTCACATGAAATTTCTCATGTGAATTTCACGTGAAAAAATATAAATGGCATGCAAATTGAAAAAAATATCACCAACCATAAACTTTTGTTGTGAATTGATACCTTGTAATACAGATATTAGATTTTTTTCTTGTAAATGCACACATTTCTGAAAAATTTATTTTTTCATGTGACATTCACATGAAAAATTTCACGTGAAATTCACATGAAACATTTCACGTGAAATTCACATGAAATATTTCACGTTAAATTCACATAAAAAACTTCAAGTAGATATAATATGTAAAAAAAACATTGTTTGATGTCGTCTGAATTGTATGTCTATATCTGGAATTTCTACTAAAGAGAGTATAGAGGAAGGGCGGGTAGGCCTAGGTATGGTAAATTATGTAGCTTTACATTGCTAAAAATGAAAGTATTTGATCATTGGGCATTTTCCCAGTGGTATTTATGTATTATGATTACAAAGTCAATACAACAGGTTTGCTTGTAAAAGTAACTTTCAAAATTAATGGGGGGGGGGGTGGTCATCATATCACCTCCATGACAGTTTAAATGGAATATCGTAAAAAATAAACCATGCCAATCACTGTTCGCTGAAGAACACTAGCAACAGGAAAAAATGTAGGAATATAATGTAGTAGGGTGTTTAATAGAGAATGAAAATAAAACTGTGATCTTGCATACTTATACATAGCCTGCAAGCAAAACTGCATATTTTCAATAGGGCTTCTAGCTGTTCATACTCTGTATTTTTTCACTCATATAATAAATTATTATTATTATTATTATTATTATTATTATTATTATTTTATTAATGAAAATAAAATTAATCTCTTATTCCAATATAGTAGACAACACACAAACTGTAAATGCCATACTTTAGTTAAGTAATTAAAGCATATACATTGGGTGCTCATGCTGTAAGCAGAACCTACTTATGATAACAGCAAGTTCGCTCTTTAATTTTTGAGGAGAGGAAATTTCATCATTGCAAAATGATGCAGCAGCTTTAGGTTGCAGTGGATTTTCAGTTTGAAAAGGGACTTTTGATTGAAAAATCAGAGGATATAATGTACCAGTAGTGTAGACTATTATGCATGGGGAAAATTTCATACAAATGTATTGCTTGTTTTGAACTGAAACCCCAAAAAACTAATCAAGCTGGACTGGTCAGTACCAGTGATGGTTTTTAGCAGACGACCACAAGACTAATGACTAATGATTGCCATTGGTAAGCAGTAAGACTTAGCCTGAAGATCATTAATGGCACAAACATCAAGATAACAACGGTAAGTTGAATCAATGAATACCAAGCCAATGTTTAATACAGCTGGGATGGAGATTAACAGGAGCCCAGTAGCCCATGGCTACTAAAAATCAGTCTGGGTCCCTTAATGTTTACAGATTTTAGCTCAAGTGCTCTAACTTCGTGGTAGCATCAAGTTCGTGGCATTTTGTTTACACCGGATATCAATCATCGGAAGCACATCACTGCACATGTTCAAAGTCAAAAAGGCGCCATAAGTGTTCAACTTTCTATTTTCGTTAGAAAAAATTTAAAATATGTTTAAAAATTACGAAAATATGTAAAAATATCGGAAATTTTAATTTTTAGACAAATTTTACTATTCCCAAATTATTCTTAAACTATCTCATTATTTTTTCGTCACATGTAAAATAAATCAAGATGTAAACTATGTCGTCTGCAAATAGAGTCTCTGACTTATTTATTCGATCCTGGGTTGAAACATTTAGTACCAGGTAAATATATTTTGAAATGAAATCAAAAACGTGTGACACTTACGCCATTTTCAGTAAAATATTATGCATTTTCACTATATAATATGATGTAAAAACGGGTGTAAAAACGAGGTCAATTGCTCATGTCATACCGGAAGTGTATGATCGTTTTTTCTTGTTATAAATTTTGTTTTTTAACAAATTCTATTGTAAATCTCAACTAGACTACTTAAAATATTTCTTTTAGAAAAAATCGGGTTTTTAGAAATTGATCACGTAAAATCACGTGATCCGAGAGACTTCCCACGAACTTTCCACACATTCTTCAAAACGGCATTATAACCTGATGTTATTGTTTACAAACGATGTTTACCGGTATGTAACGAAAATAACCGAGGTTATTTCCGATTTTGAAACTGATTTGACAAGAAATTTGAAGCAAGACTCAAATGGTTATTGTTTGCTGACGATTGCCCATTAATTTTTTGACACAAACTGTTAGTACCACAAACTTAGGACACACGAGGATATATTACTATTACATTTTTTCTGAAGTAAGCTGGGCCCCTAACTCAAAATAGTTAAGCTTCATCCCTGATACAGTGCATGTGGTGACATTCATAATTTTTTATTCACCTTTAGAAAAATTCAAGTAGGTCCAAGAATCTTTTTAGGTTTCGATGGACTTGGATTTTTATTGTCTATAGAAAAGATGACACCAGTATTTGTTTACATGGCAATGTAGCTAGCTAAACAGGAGGTGGTTACCCATCAAGACTACACAGCTTTACTTCACTAGTTGAAGTTCACATGGTTGTCATTTAAAAGTTTTTTACTTTTACTAAATGCTTCCGGATTGTGATTCGGACAAGTGTCACAGTAGTTTGTTTGTTTTTTATTTTCACTGGTTCTGATATTTTGCAGAAGTCTTCTTGAAGACAAATTGATTGCATGTTCTTCATAAAATTTGGCAGAATATGCAAAGAGTACACAATTTTTCTAAAATTTATTGCACCATGGACCGGTACGCTAGGTCATTTAAGTGAATAGTTCAACTGCTATACAGCAAGTAAAGCTGTAAACTTGGAACGGTACATGTGTTCACAATATGAAGATCAATTCATTTCATACAATAGAATGCAATCGGACAATATGCTCTTTGGTCTCTCCTCATGTGAGGGCCATATGCTATGGAACCAATCAAAAACTCTCTAAAGCTTATGTTATAAGTTTTAAAATTTGGCTTTAAATAAAGATGTATTTAATTTATTATTATTATTGACTAATGACTACACTCTATTTAAAATGTAACTTTTAAACTTTAAAGATCCTTTCTGTAGTGTCCGTAGCCTGGACAATGGTGGATGGCATCAGATCAAGACAACAACATTCACAGTTGACATTCGTTTATTCCCGGCATCACATGTTACATTAAACTATTCTATTGCGCATGTCCATACAAGGGACATAATTCAAGTGGCAGTATTAAAATACATGTAGTCTGAGGTGATAAGAGTTAGTTCCCTTTATACATAATATATATATACTGTATGTGTATATTACAATTCCTCCCTTTTTAAACATTTACTATTAATAGTTTTAAATGCCATTGTACAACTGTCTCTGAGAAAACAAATAAAAATCAATACAAAAAAAACTAAAGAACTTTTACAGTCCGTTATAACATATATGTACTTCATATATTTTAGCAAACATAATGTCAATACTTAAAATTATTTTTTTTCAGTTCAGAGAAAATACACCTACTGATTAGGCCTAAACAACACACTTATGTGTCCATAACAAAGTCTTTAAACTTTCCAGGAATTTTAATTTCACGCTTTGGCCTATCAACACCATTAAACTTTGGAATATCCTCAGACTCATTATCAGACACATGAGGTTTAACAGTCTTAGGTGGTGAGGCTGGTAGTACATTTGAACTTAATTTTTGTGATTCGGACTTAATTGGCAAATCATCAATTTCCGGTTCCGGTTCGCTTACGTCGGACAAACAGCTATCTGACCTTTCTAAGTATTTCTTTAAATGGGTTATATTGCGCTTGTAATTTACACCAGTGCTCGACTCAACTGAACAACTATTTCCTGACGCGAAGTGACTCGATATGGCTCGGGCTCAAAAGTTGGCGTTAACTTATCTTCGCGTTTTTGTTTCAAGAGTACGAATCGCCTACAGATATATCACTTTCTTGTGCATTCCTCCTTTTGTCGGCATAAATTTTACCCTTCGACTTGTTTTCGTTGTCGCGATCACGAATTTCCAAATCATCGAGCGAATACTCGTCTATAGCAGGAAGCTTAGTTCGAAGTTTGCGTTTAAACAGAAGCTCGCTAGGACTTGTGCCTGTGACACTATGTGGAGTAGTTCGGTACAACACCAAATAATTATCAAGCTCGTCGCGCCAATTACGTTTCTCAATTTGTGCTATTTTAATGCGCTTAAGTAGAGAACGGTTCTGTCGTTCCACTTCACCATTAGCCTGAGGCCATAAAGGTGTTATACGTCTGTGTTCTATTGCCTCTTCGGTTAGAAACTTGGCAAATTGCTCGCTTATAAACTGGGGACCATTATCAGAAGTCAATGACATTGGAAGCCCATGAGTTAGAAACATTTTACGGAGACTAGCAATGACTTTATCGGTAGTCGTCGACTTAAGTACATCAACTTCGATATAACGACTATAGTAATCTACAGCGACAAATAAATGATCTCCCGACGGTAATGACGGTGTCATTAAATCAACTGCAATATGTTGCCATGGACCTGACGGTAACTCGGTCGTGTCTTAATTGGTTCGGGCGGCTGCGGCATACCGACAATCTGACATGACTTACATGTTTTACAAAACAATTCAGCATCACGGTCAATTCCTGGCCACCACACCTTCGAACGCAATAGTCGCTTCATCG
The DNA here is from genome assembly GCA_021292105.1 of Anadara kagoshimensis. Classification (NCBI taxonomy): domain Eukaryota; kingdom Metazoa; phylum Mollusca; class Bivalvia; order Arcoida; family Arcidae; genus Anadara; species Anadara kagoshimensis. The sequence continues at coordinate 21,322,003 of CM037863.1, read as the reverse complement.
AAACAATACCCGGATGACCTATATGTGCTATCTTGAGAACATGTTTACGTAATATTTCTGGTATCACTATGCGAGTACCACGTAAAATTAATTTACCTATGAAACAAAATTCGGACCGTACTGGTAAATATTTCTTGTTACTCAGTTTGTGCCAATTACCCGTCTCGACACAATAACGCAAATTAACGAGATCCTCGTCTTCGTTTGATGCCCTTTCTATTTCGCGAGTAGACAACGCATTTGGAGTAGCTTTTTCTGCAACAAATCGCACATAATCATCAGTATCGTTTGCATGATCAATTTCGGTCATTTTTGTTAAACGTGACAGACAGTCTGCTATATTCGATTTACCTGCAATATGCCTAACTACAAAAGTGTATGGTTGCAAACGAAGTACCCACCTTTCGATACGTGCACTTGGTTTCGAACGTTTAGAATATATAAACTCAAGTGGTTTGTGATCGGTATAGAGTTCAAACTGTGTACCAAATAGGTACATGTGGAAACGCTCACACGCCCAGACGATTCCTAATGCCTCACGTTCGGTCTGTGAATACCGTTTTTCTACATCACTAAGTGTTCTACTGGCGTATGATATAACGCGATGTTCACCGTCTTTCTCTTGTAGTAATACACCACCGAGTCCTACAGGGGACGCGTCTGAAATTACTATCGTTTTCGCATTGCGATCAAAATATCCCAATGTTTCTGCATTGGTTAAACTCACTTTAAGTTCATCAAATGAACGTTGTTGTTCAGAACCCCAAGTAAACTGAACACCTTTTTTGGTTAAACGGCGCAACTCTGCAACGGTCGCAAGATTCGGAATAAAACGAGCCATGTAGTTTACCAATCCGAGAAAACTACGTACTTCTGATGCGGATTCTGGTTTTCGCGCTCCGTAACAGCATCTATTTTTGACTGCGTTGGGCCAATCCCCCTTGCTGTCAACAAATGACCCATAAACTCTAACTCGGACATTTTAAATAGGCACTTATCTTTGTTAAGAGTAAGACCTTTCTCTTGTACACGCTTTAACAATGCTTCGAGTCGAATATCGTGTTCTTCAACGGTTTCGGCATGGACAATAATGTCGTCAAAAATATTACGAACGCCTTCGCAACCTTGAAGTGCTTGCTGTATCACCCGCTGATACATTTCTGGCGCGCAACAGACCCCAAACATTAATCTTTTGTACCTGTACAGACCTTTGTGCGTAACAAAAGTCGTAATTTGCCTAGATTCCTCGGTTAACTCGAGCTGATGAAAAGCCCACTTAATATCCAACTTGCTAAACACTTTACTAGCATTCAAGTCATGAAGTACCTCGTCAACGGTAGGGATTGGGTGTCGCTCCCTTATAATTGCAGCGTTAGCTTGACGCATGTCAACGCATAATCTAATATCATTACCCGCTTTCGGAACAACTACTATTGGCGAAATCCATGGTGTCGGACCTTCCGCTTTCTCTATAACATCTAGACTCTCAAGTTCATCTAGCTTTCGTTCCAACGGCTCGCGTAAACTGAACGGAAACCTACGTAACGGCTGAGCAACGGGTTTAACATTTGGGTCAATGGGAATTACTAACTGAAAATCACGCAACTTTCCCACACCTTCAAAGCATGACTTGTACTTAACAAACAAATCAACGGATTCGTTTTGATCTACACGATAAACGGAAATAAACGGACCCAACTTTAAAACATCTAAATTAATAGCAGCCTCTCTACCTAAAAGTGCTTGACCTCTACCCTCAATAACAGAAAATTCAGTTTGAATAGTATTTTGTCCAACAGTAAGATCACAGGTAAAACATCCTAACACTTGTAATGGAACTTCACTTCCATACGAATACAATTTCTTGTCAGTTTTTCGTGATTCACATTTAATTTTACACGATTTCAGGTATTCCCACAACTGTTTGTCTATAACATTGCAACTTGCACCGGAATCTATGATCATTTTGATATTATGAACACCTCCTACACTTGCCATAACTGTCGACTGTTTATCGTCAATAATATGAAATGCAAAATCACTACTTTCCTCGTCCACCAAGTTAACTTTTCCTTTTCCTGCAAGTCGTCCATGTCCAGAATTCTTCTGTTTTGAATTCTTCTTAGTCTGACAACATTTAGCGAAATGTCCTATTTTGTGACATTTGTTACACTTTTTATTCTTTGCAGGACAGTTCGGATTCTTCTGAAAATGTCCTACTCCATCACATCTGAAACATCTGTCCTGTCTTTGACGATTTGGTTGACTTTGACGTGACATACTTTGACCTTGATCCTTGACCTTTTGACTTATCTTGTTTACAGTCTCATTCACAGCCATTTTGTCTGCCTGAATTCCACTTGCTTCTCTAGAACGTGCAAAATCTTGTAAGTCCTTCAGTGTCAAACCTTTCCCTTTTTCAAGAAGTTTTGTTCTTAAACTTTGTGATGAGCACTCGGCAATAACCTGATCCCTGATTTCATCATCCACGTGTGTGAACTCGCAATACGCGGCTTGTTGTCGAAGTCGCGTGACGTACTGATCTACTGTCTCTGAAGGAGTTTGAGCCATTTTCCTGAAAACATGTCTTTCATACGTTATATTCACACGAGGCTTAAAATAATTGTCCAACTGTTTGACGGCTACACTATACACATTTTCGTCTTCACCGGGCTCCACTTCCGGAAACGTGAAATAGATATCCTGCACCTGCATGCCAGCGCAATGTAACAATAAACTTTTACTTTGTTGTTTATCAGTCACCCCTTTGGCGTTTAGGAACAATTCGAACGACCTTTTCCATTTAAGCCATCTTATGCCCACTGATGCTTGATCACCATTACAGTTAAAATGATCCAATTGCCCTAGATCCGTCAACACCTTCGTTGCCATTTCGAATTAAATTCTATTATTACGTATTTAAACACAGTACCTGCACAGTAATGTTATGTAAACATCTACTTGTTCATCCTCGTCGCCAATTGTAGTGTCCGTAGCCTGGACAATGGTGGATGGCATCAGATCAAGACAACAACATTCACAGTTGACATTCGTTTATTCCCATCACATGTTACATTAAACTATTCTATTGCGCATGTCTATACAAGGGACATAACAAGTGGCAGTATTAAAATACATGTAGTCTGAGGTGATAAGAGTTAGTTCCCTTTATACATAATATATATATACTGTATGTGTATATTACACTTTCCAGTCGCTAAACCCATATATCTTCATTTGTTTGGAGTGGAGTAGTAAGTTTTACATTCCAATGAAGACTCTTCATTCAATTCATGGATGTTGGAGGAAACTGGAGTGTCCAAAAACAATAACTGACCTTAGCCAAGCATTATCTTGTCTGTGGATACAGAATCATTGAGAGTGAAACAAATTTGTGTGCATAACATATCTTCAGTAGCAAGTTTTACTGTAGGTTAAAATAACAAGCAAATAACAAAAACAAAGTCCAAATCTAGGTCATCACCGAGTCCAACTTTGAACTTGATCTCACTTACTACTCTCATTTTGCCTTCTAGCCAAAATCAGCTAGTGCCAGTAGTGGCAACATGTATTATACAATCTGCAACATATATGTTTCTGTGTAAACCTCGACACATGTTTTGACTTCTCCAAAACTACATGTTACATGATGTAACAATGACATTGTCAATGTATTGAACAAAATAGCTTGTAGTTAATAGTTATTAATTATGTTATATGACTTTTTCAGACTTTTGCCATTAACAGACAATTAAGGCAGAATGGAGGCACTAAATTTAGGAGATTGAAATTGGGGGTTCTTCAAGAGTTTTCACAAAGATATCTTTGGTGATATCTGTGAGGACAAATGGAGAGTCTGCAACAGAGTGGGGAGATATTAATAGAAAGTAAGCACTTATTCAACCTATAATAAAACTTGGTGATGTGTAAAAGATTGGTTTTGTATATATATAAGTGTGACTAGCAGTGCTCCAGATAGAGCGCGTAACTGCGTAATTACGCAAATTTTTTGGACAACAAAGTATTAAATAAAAAATCCATGCGTTTTAGAACGCAAAACTAAAAGCTGGTTAAGAATAAAATGCCGTTTTTGTGCGTATTCACAGTAAACAGTTCTAACCAGAAAAATCAGTCAATGATATGGATAAACTGAATAACTAGTTAAAGTGTGTAAAGGGGAGATAATTAGTAACAGGTCTCCTGTTTTGCTGTGGAGCAAATGATGCATAGCGAAGCACATCAAACTGCTAGTTAACGCATTCCGTCCATGGGGAAAAATATTGCCGATTTTCTAGAATTGATTTAACCTTATTAAGCATTGCAACAAAAATCTGTGCTTCATGAAGAATTATGCCTCAAAAATTATCTGGAGCACTGGATTAGAAACTCTTACAAATACACTTTTTTCATTCATGCACAATGCTTTTTTTTAACATTTATTGGTACCATATTTAAGAATTGGATGAATTTATCAACAGAAACAGCAAATAATTATATATAGAATAATACATGGTGGAATCCATATCATATACCATATCTGACTGAGACCACCCATATCAGACCTCAGGCTTTAGCCAGAGGTCTGATAATGGTCGAGGTCCAGTATGGCATATGATATGGATTTCACCATGTTTTATTCTGTTTATCATATACTTAAAATTTCACCATTTAGAATAAATAATTCATACAGACATTTGCCTTAAATATGACAAAAAATTAATGTTACAGCAATTAGACGAAAAACATATTACTCCAAATACTGGTACTTCCAATCCCGACATTGCATATTTCTCATCAGACGGACATTTGTAAGGCCTTTTGATGCCGTCAAAATTTCTCAAATGATATGGTGGTTGAATCAATTTGTTCCAAGAAGCCGCTCTGATATCGATATCGGACCAATGATACAGATTTTCAAACCAGGCACATGCAGTCGTGATATGTATTGTGTCATTTTAGCCATATCAAAGTATGCAGAAACTACATTAATACAAAGTATATGATAAAAAACAATGTAGGACAAACACATATTTAGACAAGGTTAGGTGCAAGGAGTTGAGTTGAGTAATGTCCCAGTCAAGAACATTTCACTTATATCGAGACATCACCAGCTATAGGCAAAGATGCTGAAATTTTGCCTGTGTGTTGCGTTAATGCCAGTGATGGCATTATACTGCAGGGTTCTTTATAGTGCCATTCCAATTGTGACACGGGCAGGGGTCGACACTAACACTAGCCTGCTAGCCTTAGGCTAGTAAAAATTGGTCAGGGCTAGTGAATGTTGTTTTACCAGTATTCCAATGGGCTAGTAGTTTATCTCAAAAAAATAAGTTCATATACATGTACTTGACACAGAGCTCTAATGAATATATAATCTAAACTTCTCCAGATTGCAGGATTTTGCGCTTTTTAAAAAAAAAATTCTGTGGGGATGGGACATGCCCAGAATTTACATAGCGAGCACTCTACCAACTGAACAACCACAGAGGATAGGTAGGTAGGCATATGATGAAATAAATATTTTTTTAAACACAGTTGTAAAATTTCTTTAAAATTCTAAATTTTAATTTTTATTTGCAGATTGAGCAACTGTGCGCAACAACGTGGGAATACTGGATTGAAGTGGATCATAGTATTGTGTATCAAAAGTGATGCTTATTAACAGACTAAAGGCAATTCAAAATCAGTTTTTCAGTGTATCATTATTTTACATGTTCAACAATATTAATTATCTGACTATAATCATCAAAATAGTGATGTAATGATTATGTAACTTTTTTACATATGTTACATATGTATACTAAACAGTTTCACAAAACTCTGTGTTTGTAGGCACTCACAAGAATGTAGTTTAATGAATTTTATGATTATTTATGAAGTGTATAATTTATATATAAAACGTTTGAAAATTACAGTTGTCTTTGTTTGATATCAAGACATGAAGTAGTCTTTGTGTCATGAAAAATAGTATGCATTGTTTAAAAAGTCCTAATGCAAGTAACCATGAGCACCATTCACTCTATTTTCAGATTGCAAAGTAATCTGAATTAAAGGAAGTGCTTAAAAGGCAATGCATTTAAATCAACTGGTTCTATCATCATGTACAGGCCCCGGTTTTACAATCATTCCTTGGTCAGGATTTTCCTTAACTTAAATCTTTCAAAATTTTAAATTTTATCAATTTTAAGATATTCAGGAATTTAAAGTTTCATTTTAAGAAACTTCCACATTAAAACATTTGAATGTAGTTTTGACCAAGAAAAAAAAAGATTACCAAAATTTGCTAAATATAAGTTGAAGTAAATCTTAGCTAAGGAATAATTGTAAAACTGGGGCCAGGGTTAATGGAGAATGTAGCAAAAAGTCTTAACAAGTGTACTTATAGCAATCTAAAGCAATATGCACTTGGAATTCCTATCAATAAAATTTTGATATGATAGCTCATTTCATGTGAAATTCACATGAAAATATTCACGTGAAATTCACTAGAACCAACATTTCATGTGAGTTTCACGTGAAACTAACATGAATTTCATGTGAAAAATTGCACGTGAAATTAACGTTTATCGAGCTTATACGTTAAATTTACGTGAAAAAAATCATGTGAATCTCACGTGAAATTCACATGAAATTAACGTTAATTTCACGTGAGATTAACGTGAATTTTTTCACGTGAGGTTAACGTATAAGCTCGATTAACGTTAATTTCACGTGAAATTTTTCATGTGAAATTCACGTTAATTTCACGTGAGCAAAAATTAGCTGTGTATAGATTGACAAATTTTTTTCGAATGGAATTTGCTTTAAAAGCATTTTAGTCAGGTGAGCGATACAGGCTCAGCCACACTGAGCCTCTGGTTTAAAATATATGGCACACCAAAATCTTCAATCCTAGATGCAAACCTGTCATATATTCCTTTTATTTGTAGATGATCCAGAATGTCTGCTTGAGGCAGTACCTGTCCCAGGTTTAGACATACTTGTAAGGATTCTTCAGAAACTTTGTCGAGAAGGTCATTGGGAAGGAGTGAGCCTCCTTGTTCTGGGAATTCATAATGGTCCAATCAGTGGCCTTGATGAGATAGCAAGAAATTGTCCAATGCAGTCACTTTCTGTCGGGTCACTTTTAAAAAATATCAAGCCATCAGAGTTGAGAAAATATGGAGTAAGATTAGCCATTACCATGTTAAAGAATGGAGCAACGTTTGAAGACCTTGAATATAAAATTGGTTGCCCTGCCGTCCATGTTGGTATTAAGGTTGCCTTAGAAACGGGTAAGCTTATGATTTCATGTATGGAAACCTGCCTAATATGTTTGATAAAAGTGACCAACCTAAAATCCTATCTCAACCAGGACTCTATCTCACTCCTTAAGTGAGTGGGGCTGTGGTCCTCTCAATTGTGAAACAAAGCATCAAACCTGTCTAAAAGGCCATCCAAGAAAACCAGTGGTGTTTTTTGGTATGTGGCCGTTATATACAGGTTTAAACAACACAAGTAAAGAACAGTTGAGATTATATTGGTCTTTAAAAACAGGTTGCCCTTATATAGAGGTGGCGTTTAAGATGCTTTTAACTGTATACTGGTTTTAAAGCCAAAATTGTGACAATTGCCAAATTGAATGTAAACAAAATAAGATTTTAAATTGTACATGGAGCTGAATATGGGCGCCAAAAATGGTTTGTAAACTGAACTTTTTTACAAGCAGATTGTCAACCTTTGTAAAACAAGACAAAAACCCTTAGCAGCTGGAATATTGCTGAATTTCACCATAGTAGAGACAAAACATAGTGTCACTTGTTTCTTCATGTGGTTTTTCCACCTTACAAACATTCAGAATGCAAAGTAAAACAAGTGATTTTGTTGAAATTTGACTTTTTAAATGGAACAACACATCTACTCATACTTTCTCTCATCCCTCCCTCCTTCCCACTTCAACACACTCACTCACAACCTCCCTCCCTCCCTCCTTCCCACTCCAACCAAACTCACTCACTAGCTACTCAGTTGTTCACTCACTCACTCACTCTTTTACTCAATCACTTTCTTTTTCACTCACATACTCATTCATCACATAAATCATACATTTACATATTATAGACAACATTTTCCTTTATTTAGATATGGTGGATCTGTTGAAATATTTGTTGTCTACATACATTACAACTTCGGAAAGAAAAGACGCGAGAGATAAAGATGGAGATACTGGATTCCACCGACTAGTCAAGTCTGGGAAAATTAACACGCAAACAGGGGAGACAATTCTACATCTTTTAAAAAATTACGGATGTAATCCGACCTTAAAAGATGGATTTGGAAAATCACCCATACAATACCTCAGTAACAGTGATATAGCTTACAAAATGCTGAGTATGGCTGAGAAAAATACGGTGGAAGTTTTATGTAATTTTTGCATGTTTCAATTTGAAGTGATGTGGCGTGAAGTTATGGTGTTGCATGTAACATATTTATTATATCCCTGGTTCGAAGAAAGGGGGGGGGGTATACTGGTTTTTACCCCTGTCCTTCAGTCCGTCCAAAACAAATATTTTGTAACAGTTTTCTCAGCAACTACTAATCACAGCCACTTGAAATTTTGTAATGACTTCAGTATTAGCATACTGCAAATACCGATTCCAAGTTTGCCGGACATATACTTCCTGTTTTCTTACTTAGTTTATTTTCAATATTTATGGTCAATGGCTGAAAATTTTGTAACAGTTTTCTCAGCAACTAATAATCTCACAGCTTCTTGAAATTTTGTTTGTGACTTAGGTATGAGGTCCCATACTGCAAGTATCGATTACTAGTTTGCCCTACTTCTACTTCACATTTTCTTTCTATTCTAACATACATAATTATATAATAAAAGCTGAGGTATACTAATTGAGCAGTATCTCATAGATGTCTTTTTTGAGGTGGCAACTTCATGGATGGTGGCAGTAACCACATGGTAGCCAGGAGAAAACCAATGACTTTGGGCAAGTGCACTGACAAACGTCCTCATAATAGGATCTCTTTAATTGGGATTCAAACCTAGGCAGTGAGAGTCATTGTGATCCATAAGCATAAGCACTTAGACCACTCAACTACTAAGATCCCTGCTTCAGTTTGGAATATTTAGGGGTCAAATTGTTAATTGGGAAAATTATTTACATTTAAAAATTTGCAAAGTTTGCAAAACTATGACAAGACAACTACAGTCAAATCTGTCTATAAAGGCCACTCAAGGGAACCAGTAAAACTGGTCTTTATGCACAGGTAGCCTTTATATACAGGTTTAAATAATATGAATAAAGAACAATTGGGATACAATTCTACTGCATGGCCTTTATAAGCAGTTGGCCCTTATATAGAGGTGGCTTTAAGGCAGGTTGGACTGTGATATAAATAGTATTTTAGTTCACTCTTAAAATCTTAAGTTATTTCACCTATCTTGACATTTTTTGCAGTTCAAAAGCTCAAGAAAGAGATGAATGATTTGAGAGAGGCAGGAAACGAGGCTTATAAAGAACAGAAATACCAGAAAGCTCTGGAATCATACAGTCATGCTCTTGATCTGTTACTGAACAACTTCCAGGCTTCAGCAAAAAGCAGCCACCTTGTTCAGCAATAGATCAATGGTTTACAGTGCCCTCTTAAAAACGAGCTGGCTTTGTCTGATGCTGTTGAATCTGTAAGGATCTGTCCTACATGGAATAAGGTAAGAATGTTTTTGCATGAGGTCTTCGTAGATTAAGGTAATCAAACACAAGCAAACTGACCCACGTTCAAATCACAATCCTAAAAGCAAGGTAAAAATTTGCTTTAAAAACAAAATATTATAAAGAAACCTCCCTGCACATTGCCTTATCTACACTGCAAAGATTAAAAATTCCACTCACTTCACCTATAGCTTGTGACATCCCAATATGAGCAAAATATTCATTTCAATGAATCTATCAACTAATAGTTTGTTTTTGTTTTAAGAAATGCATTCTACTCATGGTATTTAAGCCCTTCATTTTGATTTCACACACGCCACACTATTTTGCATTACCTCTTGAAATACCATGAGCAGAATGTCATTTCTTATATTTACATTTTTTTCTTTCAATAAATATTTTGTTCCTATATTTGTTTCAACTCTTGCACTATTTCTTCCATACCTGCTCATATGATAAGGTTTTTTACCATGTGAGATCGACATACTCACATGACCATATGACATTTAGTGATACCATAACCGAAAGGCAATCACATAAGGTCATCTTTAGAGACATGATGACATCTTGTGGGAAAATGATACCCTAGTCTTGAAAATTCAGAAATTTTCAATGCGTTTCAAATTTTAAAAAATAATTGATCTAATGTTCAACCATAAAAAAGTTTTGTATTCATACGCATTACGTGTGACCCTAATTGTCTTTTAACGGAAAATTGCAATTTAATTGCTTCTGCATGTTTCATGGAAGAGAGGTAGTCATATTGTAAATATTTTGATCTGGTTGTACAGTTTTGTATTAGTTATCGTTATATCTCAGTAATGAATTATATTTAAGGGTCATTGGAGAAGAGGTCAAGTGCTACGGTGTTTTGGGCAACATAGAGAGGCATATAGTGCGTTTTTGGAGGGATTTCATAAGAGTGAGGACATCAGCCGGGGCTTAAAATGTAACTTTCTGACAGAGGCGGCTGTATCATTTAGCAGTGTTTCAGGTAAATTTTTGGAATATAGTATGACAAGTTTGACCTGGCTGTTTGACCTTTAATTTGAATATTTGATTGAGCTAATAGACTGTGTAATTTGGGTCAGACAGCATGTTTCATTACCATTTACGACCGGTACCCAGTATTACTATCATCTATCCTTATATATCAACTTTATATAGTCCCTAAATTACTCAATAGATATGTGGGTGTGAATATTAAAAGTGGACACACTGTACCACCGAATTAAGTAATATATTAAAAAATAGTGCCCTTGGTTGGAAATATGGAGGATTGTCTGCCCGAGGGAACACTTGTTCCAAAGCCGATAGAAATTGACCAATAATAGTTTAAAACATGTTTAAAATGGCCTCCACAAAATTCACCAATAATAGCTTAAAACATGTTTAAAATGGCCTCCACAAAATTGACCAATAATAGTTTAAAACATGTATAAAATGGCCTCCACAGAGCCATAAGTACAATAAATCCATCCAGGGATAAATGCAGTTAAACCTGTTTATAAAGACCACCTAGGAGATCCAAGAAATATGGACAGTTGAACAGATCTTTATATAAAGGTGGTAGCCGTAGCAGGTTTTATTTTTTTTTTTTTGCACATGTATATATTTACATTTAGAACTGTATTACTATATCATGTATGCTGCTCATGGGTAATAATTTGATGAAAATAAAAAATAAATGTTTTCCTATTTACAGAAGAATCACTTATGCAAAGATGTTATCGAGGATTGGAAGGTGTTCCCATTGAGTTTTGGTCCACAGTTCTCAGCAAATTGTCAAAAACGGGAGAATGGATTGCCATCCGATACCTTGTCCTCGGCATGACAGACATGGACACCGGAGTCGCAAGATGTGCAAATTCAAGTGAGGTGGATTTTTCAAAACTGTTTCCTTTCCTCTACAAACAGAAGAGTTTGGCTCACACTCATAAATGGCTTACGGATCTTGTCGCAATACTGCTGCATAATGGAAATACTTTACAGAGTTTTATGGAAGATGACAAAGATACCCCTGTACATGCTGCTGTCAAATTTTCACTTCTTACAGGTAAGGAATACTTTATTGAGTTTTACAGATGATGTGAAAGATACCCCTGTACATGCTTTTACAGATAGGAAATACAAATACAGGTAAGGAATACTTTATTGAGTTTTACAGATGATGTGAAAGATACCCCTGTGCATGCTTTTACAGGTAAGAAATAAAGAAATACAGATACAGGTAAGGAATACTTTATTGAGTTTTACAGATGATGTGAAAGATACCCCTGTACATGCTTTTACAGGTAAGAAATACTTTACTGAGTTTACAGATACATACATATTATATACACAGTGTGGATATAATATTTTTATCTAACATTTCCAATTAGGTTATTTAAAATAAAAAAAAACAATACTGTATGTGAAAAAATTACATTTTACCACAGAAAACCACTGAACTATGTTATTACATTTGTTCTAAATTCTCCCCAATGACGTCACAATGAGATGTGCATGTGTACTTTACCACCAATGTTGTATCACCACAGTGTGGTGATACAAGATTCTGTATTATGCGTGTTCGATTAAAACTTGTATTTCGTCAAATCAGATAGAAAAACTAGCTTAATGTTAGATAAAGGTAAGGAATACTTTATTGGGTTTTACAGATGATGTGAAAGATACCCCTGTACATGTTTCTACAGGTAAGGATACTTTTTTGAGTTTTACACATGATGTTAAAGATACCCCTGTACATGTAAGGAATTCTTAAAAGAGTTTTACAATTCTGTGATTTGTCAAAAAATAAGCTTATGCAAGAGTGGTCTCCTCTCTGAAGGTTTTTTTTCAAAGCAAAATTAAAATTGTGGTTTTCTTTTGATATCACTTAATATTACTATTTGACAGTTGGACATGCAAATACTTGTGTTAGACTCAAAAGGGCATGTGAAAAATATCTTGATAAACTCTCATTCATAAAAGAACTACATTTTTCTTTAAAAAAATTTGCACTTAAATTATTGGAAATTATGCTGTATGTTATAATGTCATCAACTCTATTTTTAGGTAGCACAAAGATTCTTGATGATATGCCAAAAGTTGGCGGAATCAACACGATAGATAAACATGGCGATTCTCCATTCCATGTCATAACCAAACGACGACCTACTTCCGATGTTAAATCCATGGTGATGGTTGCCAAGGTCCTTATACAAAAGGGTTTCTCATTGGATATACTGGACAAAGATGGCATGCTGGCAGTACAGTACATCAACCCGACAGGACAGTTTAAACAGCTTTATGATATGCTGATCAAAGTGACCAAACGTAAGGATTCCTCTTTCTGTATTATGTTATTTTATCCATTTCGTTATTGAAATTTTTGTGGCCTCTAAGCATGTGTTTATGGATCACAGTGCCTCCCACTTCCAAGATTTGAAACCTATTACAGACAGATCCTAGTGTAAGAAAGTGTGTCAGTTTGTTTGCTGAAGGTCAGTGGTCTTCTCCAGGTACACCAGGTTCTCTGCTGAAAAGAAGGATGTTCTCTAATAAATGTAATTAACCATTGAACTGCCTACTGTAGAAACCATTCTGTTTGTGACAGTGAAATACTCTTCATATCCATAGAAAATCAAATAAATTTGAATTAAGATTGATATTTTTCACTACTTGTACCTTGTCATAGCAGGAAATCTGTATGCGCATCCGCGATTAGCCCAGAATATATCTGCACAGGGTAAAACGTTGGCACTATGGGGATTTAACATGCTGAAAAACCAGGCAAATGGCGGATTCTGTTGCACATATGATGTAAAACTTCACCAAAGACATCACTTCCGGTGTAAGCTTCGCTATTTGCGCCATGTAAAATCCCCATAACGCCAACTATTTCCTTTCTACAGACATACTTTATGACAATTGCGGATGCGCATACAGATTTCCTATTACGACTAGGGAACCACTGCGGTAGCTCAGTTGGTAGAGTGCTCGCTCCATAAGTGGGAGGTCGTGGGTTCCATCCCCGGCCGGGTCTGACCCAAGACTTAAAAGTGGGTAGTGACTGTTCTTTAGCCAAGCACTCGGCATTACGAAAGTCACAGTTCTTTCGGATGGGAACTTAAAATAAACGAGGTCCCTTGTCACGGTGGGCTTGGCATGCTAAAGAACCATGCTGTATAATGCCATCAGCGCAACGCACAGGCAAAAATTTTGCACCTTCGCCTATAGCTGGCGATGTTTCGATATAAGTGAAATATTCTTGACTGGGACGCTAAACACCATTACTCTCTCTCTCTCTCTCTCTATTAAGACTAGGTGCAAGTAAGTGAAAAATATCAATCTTTATTCAATTTAATTTGATTTCTATGAATATAAGGAGTATTTTACTGTCACAGAGTGGTTCCTACAGTAGGTTTGAATCACATTCATAGTCAGGGGGCAGATCTAAAAAAATAGCCTCTTTATTGACCCCCTAAATTTTTTGTTAAAAGCAGGAAACTTGGTGGATCTTATTGCCCTATATGTACTTAGTTAGGCTAGGTATGTTTCCACCTTGACTTTTTTCGTTTAAAGGAAATATGGCTGCCAATCCAAGATGGCTGCCAAAATAGATAATTTAAGTATAAAAATTCAATATCAAATCAACCACTCAACCGTTTGAGCTGAAATTTGGTATTTGATCAATTAAATATTTATACTAATTTTCTATGGATAAACATTGGTTGTAAAATTCAATATGGTCGCCATTTTTAAGATGGCGGACTTATAATCATCGCGCTGCATTTGAAATCAAATACAACATAGAATTCATTATTTTATGACATTAAACCAATGTATTGTATTTAATATATATGTATTTAGTTAGGCTAAGTATGTTTTCACCTTCACTTTTTCCGTTTACTGAAAATATGGCTGCCAAATCCAAGATGGCCACCAAAAAAAGATAATTTTAAAAAATAAAATTCAATAACAAATCAACTGCTTAACCTTTTGAGTTGAAATTTGGTATTTGATCAATTTAATATTTATACTTATTATCCATGAATAATAATGGATTGTAAAATTCAATATGGCCGCCATTTTCAAGATGGCTGACTTAAAATCACCACGCTGCATTGTTTAAATACAATAAACCAATATATTGAAATTGTTTTTATATATATATATACTAGTTAACTGCCTCCTTTAAAAGTTTTTTACATCAGCATGATTCACACATCCACAAACAACTGTGCAGTAGAATGTGTTTTTCACAATAATTACACACAAAGATTCAACAACTCCACATTCATACATATTAAAGGTCAATTTCCCAACTACTAACAAGAGTTAATGATAGTTTTTACTGAGGAAATAAACATAGATTCCATACCATTTCCTGATAATTCATGTGTTTAATTGCATAACCGGAACGTATCTTGTACAGAGGCAATGGCGAAACATATGACTGTGAAGTTCACAAGGTTTTTGTTAAGGAATGGTAGTTTGAAATAGATTACAAACAAAAGAATCTACACTTGATAAAAGTATTACCGACTTTATTGTATATTTATAAGCTTTCAGTTCAGTTTTCAAACTCTGTAATTTGTTTGAACACTTCCCAAGCTTGAAGCTCAATCAGTGTCTGTTGATCAAATACCAACAGATCTAAATGTTGTTCTTCTGATAATTCTTTTTGACTCCTGGAAATTTCAGTTTCTTTTTTGTTGTAGTACTCACTTAAACCTTACTGTTTAGTTGTGAAACAAAACCAAGAGAATAAAAACGTCTGATCGTTATCCGTTATTCTATCCATTTCACTTGGCATAAGGGACAAGTCTTGAGTCTGCCTATTTATGGTTTGCACAAAGACTTGATGTATCTCGCCCTATACAGGAGAATGTAGCATTTGGATTCGCAACCCTCTACAAACCACTAACTCCTTGCCTTGTACTTTCTTGCAGAACTCATTTGATATGAAACTGGTCAGTTAAGCCTTATTCTCTCCAGTACATGTATTTATAAAATTGTTCGAATTCTCAGGCAACATGGAATTCCATCTCTCTTCTGCATTCTTTAAATCTGTTTATCCAACGGTGCAAACTGCTAACAAATGAATTGTTGATGTAGGGACAGTGCAAACCTTGACTTATGGAGACCCTCATAAAGTTTTATGGCTGTCATCACAATATAGTATGGTGACTCTGTATCCGAAAATACCATGCATGGATATGTGGCGTCCCGAAGTTCATATTCCTTTCATTCTAAAAAGTGTGGGGTGCTCGATTACCCTTCCAGGATACTCGTTCTCACTTCCTGGTGGATGTTCCTGTGTTAAACTTAATTTGAAAGTTTCAAGATTTTACTGTTATTTTGACATGGATTTGTATGTTTGATTTAAATTTATTCTTTTTGTCTGGTTTAAGTCTTTATAAAGCAAACAATCTACTCTAACACTATTTTCTAAAACGATACTTTGTGGTTGCTGCGAGACAATCTTCAAAGTGCATATTGTGGTTTTCCAATGCTGTTAACCAATGTCGTACCATATATTATCATACAGGTCTTTATATTTTTCGGTACCATTATGGGGTTTCAAAAATCAAAACAATAATAGCTAAATAATATCATGGTGCCAGTGAAAGCAGGAAGAGGTAATGGTGATAGTGATACACTGGATAAAAAGAAGTAACTGTATTCTAAGTAACATCATCAGGTAGTTTACGACCAATCAACAAACATCTGATGTAGCCGTAGGTTGATGATGTCATTCAGAAATGTTCTGAAAAAAGGTATAAAGATTTGTACCATAATAGAGAGTATGACAATCGTTAACAGCATTCGGAAAGCAGCAATGCACAAACCTTTGACAAGTTTATAGATTTGAAGATAGCACAAAGTGTCATTTAAGGAATAGTGATAGAGTAGATGTTTTGTGATGTATTGTTTGATTGATATTTTGAGCATTTTATAAAGTCTGACAAGAAAACATAAATCAAAAACAAACACAACAATCCACCCACAAATCACAATCATAGAGTATTAAAACCAGTAAGAACTGGTAAGAATAATTCGATTCAAAGAATAATGCAGAAAAGACATGGAAAGTTGAAATTGGAATAATTCAATATACATATGGGCGAGAATAAAGAATGAATCTGATTTTTTAGTTTTATGTCAAATGAGATAAACAAAAAGGGTGTATGGCAAGCAGTTGATGGTTAGGTTAGGGTTTTTTGGATGCAAATACTACATTCTCGAGTACAGGGCGAGGTAAATCAGGTTATGAGCAACCTATAAAGAGGCAGGCACAAGAATTGTTCTTTGTGCCAAAGGAGCCAAAGAAAATGGTCAGACGCTTATCCTTTGTAGAGATGCAGATGTTTTTATTCGCGAATGATCTTGATCATTCTCGAATTTAGCTGTTACATGCAGATTTCTCAACCCGAATATTCTTCCGTTACAGATAATCAACTCTCTCTCGTATGTAGGTTCAAAGTTGAAATAAAGGTAGATAACTCAAATTTTGAATGCGGGTTATGGACGTTTCGCCCCAATATTAATATTTTCCGCCCCAACTATATTCTCCGCTTTATCATACCTGCCAACCCTCCCGATCAGGGATTGAGATTAACGGGCGCCCAGTTTTTCGCTCTGGGCGATAAATGTATCATACACAGGTCGCCCAGGGCTGCCAGGTGGCGATTAGAATTTTCAGTTCGGTGTATTTGACATTCCGATCCGTTTACCGATTTCCTGTTTATATTTCTGACTGGCGACAATAATAGTAAAATTGAAAAATGGGTATCATATAGTTAACAAGTGTAAATGGACCGGTGTTCCGACCGGAATTCAAATACGGTGCCATTTCGTTTCCTTTTCTGATATTTATGTATAAAATGATACTTCCGGCTTTCTGCCATGTGGAAATTTTTAGGAGCATCGACTCCAAAGGCTAAACAAGGACCTGCGGAAAAACGAAGGTACTATCAAGAGTATGATAAGTCCAAACGCATCGGAGCATATAAAAAGCCATGGGAAGATGGCAGGCCTTGGTTGTATGATACGCAGGACGGAATGAAGTGTGCCGATTGTGTAGAGTTCGACAGGAAAAAAATCTGTATTTACCGAGGGTTGCACTAGTTATAAACTTGACAGTGTAAATAAACATGACATTTCTGAATCTCACAAACAGGCCCAAGCCTTTAGTTATGCAAAACAAGTTCCTGCTAATAAATCAAAATCTGCCAAAATTATACAGTCATTGACATTGGCAGTACCTATAGATCAACATTTTCTGCAAAACCATTCGTCAATGTAATTGCAGATGTTGAATATCGAAAGTAAAGCAAGGGATAGAATAATCCAAATGTATATGCCTGATATATTCAGATCAACCATCACTCTTGACAGTTCATTGTATGGCTCATCGAAAAGTTAAGCTCAATCCCTGCTGATGTTAGGAGTCTCCCCATATTAAGACAAAAATTTTGGAATTTTGTGCTATCATACTGCTTTTCCCGTTTTTCAAAGCATTCCGTGAAGTCATCCTTAAAAAATTATAAATTGATTAGAGTGAAATCTGGGATAGCTATCGCTTTGTAGAGTGGTCATCTGTCAACTACATTTTTATCATGTACAGAACCTTTGTAGAGGGGTCACCTGTCAAACCCAGTCAGCGGGGATCCTAACGGCCACCCGATTGAAAAAATTGTTGTTTACAAGATTTACTAAATTATGCTGGTCTCGGGAATAAAAAGTCTTCCAAAAATTATCGAATTCTTAAAACACAACTCTGGTGATATAAATAATAATAAAATAATAGTTAATTTTTTCAAGTTATTAATTTATTTAAAAAATATCCTCAATTATGACATGAAAGATATCAGAAGCTTATTAGCTCACCTGAGCCAAAGGCTCAGATGAACAATTGTCATCTATCTTCATCCGTCTTGTATAAACTTTTTAGCTCACCTGAGCCAAAGGCTCAGATGTGCAATTGCCATCTATCTTCGTCCGATGTGCGTCATGTATAAACTTTTCACATTTTTTATCAATTCCTCCAAAACTACAGAGCCAAATTGGATGATATTTGACAGTAATGGTCAAGTAAGGGGTTTTCAGATTTGCACAAATGCAAGGATTATGTCCCCTTGGGGCCCCATAAAGGGGAAATTTGTGAAAATTTAAAAATCATTTGCTCTGAACCTACAAGAGATATAACTTAGATATTTCATGTAAAACACTATGGGCACCTAGTTTTAGATTTGCACATATTGTAGCTTTAGGGGCCAAAATGAGATAATGGCAAGGTACTTGAGGGGGAAATTGCAAAATTAATGTATTTGTCAATATATTTGAAAACTATAAGCTTTTTGTATGGGCATCATCATCATGTGTATTGGAATACTGTAGGCATTTGCACAACGGTCATTTTGATATATGAATAGAGGTCATAAGTTCAAAGGTCAAGGTCATAGATGTAAACGAATACTGAAATGGTTAATTATCTCAAAAACTTTGAACTCTTTGTGTAGGCATGTATATTAGAATATTGTAGGCATTTGCCTTACGGTCATTTCCATATATGAACGAAGGTCATAGGTTCAAAGGTCAAGGTCATAGATGCAAACAATACTGAAATGGTGAATTATCTCAAAAATGATAAACTTTCTCTATAGGCATGTATATCAGAATGTTATAGGCATTTACACAATGTTCATTTTGATATATGAATGTAGGTCATAGGTCTAATGGTCAAGGTTATAGATGCAAATGAATACTGAAATGATTAATTGTCTTAAAAACTATAAACTTTTTGTATAGGCATATATGTTAAAATATTGTAGGTATTGGCCTAACGATCATTTTGATATATGAATGAAGGACATGAGTTTAAAAGTCAAGGTCACTGATGCAAACAAATACTGACATGGTTAATTATCTCAAAACTATAAACTTTTTGTATAGGCTTCTAAATTGTAGGTATTGACCTAATATTCATTGCGATATTTAGATTAAGGTCATGGGTTCAAATTTTTCTTTACCTTTTTAGTTGTTTATAAACAATATATTGTAGCTAGATTTCAGATATATTATATGTAGCACTCTTATGACTAGTTATGTTATAATACATTTGCAAAAAATCCTTACATATAATTGGCCCTTACTGCTGAAAATTTATTTGGACATTCTCTTTAATTAATGTCAATGACCATTGAACCTCTGCATGAGATATGTACTCAGCTGCATGTGAGCATTAAGGCTCATGGACCTCTTGTTTAATATTAGGGTCTCCATGACGATGGAAGTAACTTTGACCATCCTTGATGGTTCCATACATGCATTTATTCGGATTGAACTATTTCCTACATGAATCCTTAATATTGGTCCAATGTGTGAATATTAAAACAGCCCCATGCTCATAGTCTGCACATTGCACACTACATGAACCCGCTATGTTGTGTTGGGAGCAATGCAAGGTGAACATAACAACCTCCTTTCAGTTACCTGACAACTTCATATACCTGACACTACATTGATGGAGACACTGAACTAATCTTTCTAATCTTTCGCGAATTTTAGTACTTTCAGTACTTTGATTATGTCTTGGTTTTTGTTGCACAGTTAATGTTTTGGAAATAAAAGACTGTTTTCAATCCTATATTTATAGCTGTTGAATTTCTGAACAGGGGAAATATGTTATATTCTGATCATACTTATATAATAAGTATAAGGGATATACGTATAGAATATATTGCTGCAAGGTGCCCGTGGATGTTAATCATGTTGCTGTTGGACCTCTTTGAATGTTTGAATGGGCGAGATGACTATTTTTTATTGCAGACGTCAAAAGTCATAGCTATTCAATTGATTCAAATGCTTGAATGTTTCAGCTTCGTTATTTTAATTACATAAATAAGTTTAAAGAGCTGTATTAGTAATATTTTCACATAATATGTACACACACACACACACGCAAGCAGCAATTAAATGCAATCCTTTGTTGCATTTGATTTAAAATGCAGCGCAATGATTTATAAGTCAGCCATCTTGAAAATGGCGGCCATATTGAATTTTACAACCACATGAAAAATGATCATAAAAAATTAGTATAAATATTTAATTGATCAAATACCAAATTTCAACTCAAAAGGTTAAGCAGTTGATTTCTTATTGAAATTTAATTTTAAAATTATCATTTTCGGTGGCCATCTTGGATTTGGCAGCCTTATTTTCAGTAAACGGAAATAGTCAAGGTGAAAACATACTTAGCCTAACTAAAAACATATATATTAATACAATACATTGGTTTAATATCATAAAATAATGACATCGAATGCTGTATTTGACTTAAAATGCAGCTCGAAGATAATAAATCGGCCATCTTAAAAATGGCGGCCATATTGAATTTTACAACCAATGTTTATTTATGGAAAATTAGTACAAATATTTAATTGATCAAATACCAAATTTCAACTAAAAAGGTTAAGTGGTTGATTTGATATTAAATTATTATACTTAAATTATCTTTTTTGGCGGCCATCTTAGATGGCAGCCATATTTCCATTAAAAGTCAAGGTGGAAACATACCTAGCCTAACTAAGTGCATATAAGGCAATAAGATCCACCATGTTTTCTGCTTTTAACAAAAAAGTTTAGGGGGTGTCACATTTTTTGGATCTGCCCCCTGACTAATTGTGGTACTATCTGATATTTTGTGGGTAAGGTTAAGGAGAGCTAAATTTAATTTTTCAGTACATCACTGTTGTTTTGGGGAATTTTAGTGGACAAATTGGGAAATTTTAGTCATTTTTAGCTCACCTGACTATAGGTCATGTGAGCTTATGGCATAGCACAGCGTGTGTATGTGCATGCGTGCGTGCGTCGTTAACACACATTTTTGACTTCTCCTCTGAAACTACTGGACAAATTTCAACTTTTGGTAAGAAGTATATTTGGGCCGGTGCAATTCAGATTTGTTCGTGGCGTTGCCATGGCTACCATATCTAGGTCAAGGTGACCTAGGGTTGCAAAAATCTTAAAAAATCAGTGTTTTCAGTTTTTACATATTCTTTAAAATTACCTTCAAAATGGTGTCAAGGTAAATTATGAAGGTCATGACCTAATTTTTTACCTTTCTAATATATTTTATTATCTCAAAACTATAAACTTTTTATATAGGCATGTATATTGGAATATTGTTGGTATTGATGTAATGATTATTTTGATATATAGGTTAAGGTCATTGGTTCAAAGGTCAAGGTCACAGAAGCCAAAGAATACTGAAATGGTTCATTATCTTGAAACGACCCTATGAACTTTTTGTATAAGCATGTATGTTAGAATGTTGTAAGTATTGATACAACGATCATTTTGTTGTATAGAAAAAGGTCATGGCTCCAAAGGTCAAGGTCACAGTAGCAAAACAATACAAAAATTAATAATTATCTTAAAAACTTTAAACATTTTGTATAGGCATGTACATTGGAATGTTGTTGGTGTTGATGTAACGATCATTTTGATATATAGATTTAGGTCATTGGTTTAAAGATCAAGGTCACAGATGCGAAAGAAAACTGAAATGGTTAATTATCTTGATCTTTAAATCAATACCTACAACATTCTAATATAGGCTTGTATATTAGAATGTTGTAGGTATTGATACAACGATCATTTTGATGTATAGAAAAAGGTCATGGGTTCAAAGGTCAAGGTCACAGATGCAAAACAATACCGAAATGGTAAATTATCTCAAAACTGTAAACTTTTTGTATAGTCATGTATATTAGAATGTTGTAGGTATTGATACAACAATCATTTTGATGTATAAAAAAAGGTTATTGGTTTAAAGGTCAAGGTCACATATGTGAAACAATACCGAAATGTTTTATTATCTCAAAAACTATAAACTTTTTGTATAGGCATGTATATTAGAATTTGTAGGTATCGATACAACGATCATTTTGATGTATAGAAAAAGGTCATGGGTTCAAAGGTCAAGGTCACAGATGTGAAACAATACTGAAATGGTTAATTATCTTGAAACTATTAACTTTTTGTATAGGCATGTATATTAGAATGTTGTAGGTTTTGATACAATGGTTATCATGATGTAAAGAAAAAAGCCATTGAGGTTTAGTATTTATGTTTTCTTTAAATCTATCAGCTAGCCATTAGTTATCAGGTGAGCGTATCAGGCCATGGGCCTCTTGTTTAAAGAGATTTCATGAAATTTGCAGTCAAGTCTAATTGAAACGTCACTGTATGGAATTAATTAAAAATTTAAAGGACGGTCCTCTACGGACTCTCGCCGTCAGCATTCAAAATTGTCCTGAACTAGATCACACTGTTACAGACTTTTCTTTCTTTCTTTTTTCTTTACATCAATGACATGAGAAGCGGGGGGGATTAAATTTTCATTTAGAGTTTTTGATGTTTAAAATTGAACTCACGAATAGGAATATTTCATTAATTAAATCATTTTAATTTCATACCGCCAGTCACGACAGTCCATCCATCAATTTATACATTCGTAAATCAATCTTTTGAAATATTTAAATATTTTTTAATGCATCTTTCCAAAATTCCAAATTAATTATACTTACATTTAATATGGGATATCGTGAAGACTTTATCACTTAATTTATTTACACCTATCAATCTTCAGATCTATGTTGTATATTGTAAGATAGAACTACCTCTTGATTATCTGCGATGGAATGTCTAATAAACACGATCAAAAGGTACTGTAGGTTACTGATAATCTCTTAATTTCCTGTATGCGAGAAAGGGATGTAAATTCTACTTTAAGAAATTGGGATCTTATTGATTTATCGTGAAAAAATAAAAGAATATTTTATCATTTTAGGCCAGATGATGCATAGATTACTGTGCACATGATTTAGCCGATATTGGTCATTATTCAATTTAAAATAAGTCTAAATAGAGACAAGTTCTAAGTTATCATAATTTTTTAATTATTTTTACAATCAACGGTCGCACACAAAACCATATTTAAACAATATTTTTAACAACTTCTACACTATACTGTAACCACACTATTGATAGCATGGCGAGGTTTGTTCACACATGACGTCACAGCGTGTTCTTCTCACCTCCAACACAGAAGACCTGCGGTGATGATTTTCGGCAATTTTCAAACAGCGAAATATATATCTTAATGGAATAATTATTTATTTTTTTAAATTTTATTATTAATATTGTACTTATAACTATCGATTTTGGTCATAATCCTCTAGACTTCAGTATCCCTTTAATGATTATTTTGATATATAGATTAAGGTCATTGGTTCAAGGTCGAGGTCACAGTAGCAAAACAATACCAAATCGTTAATTATCTCGAAAACTATAAACTTTTTATATAGACATGTATATTGGAAATTGTAGGTATTGATACAACGATCATTTGATGTATAAAAAAAGGTCATGGGTCCAAAGGTCAAGGTCACAGTTGCAAAACAATACCAAAAGGTTCATTATCTCCAAAACTATGAACTTTTTGTATAGGTATGTATATTAGAATATTGTTGGCATTGATGCAATGATCATTTAATATATAGATTATGGTCATTGGTTGGAAGGTCAAGGTCACAGATGGGAGTAGCAAGTTTCATAAATATCTAAATATCCACATCAGAGTTATTGCTCCTTAAATGTAGTATTTATTGTGTTTTTGTGCTGTTAATGGCCCAGGTGAGCGGTACAGGCCCTATTGGGCCTCTTGTTCATTTAGGGAAACTACCTTTATTTGGTAGTAATTTTAAGCAAACAAAATCACTTCTGGTTCACTGCATACCACAAGATACCCCCTAGAATTGGAGTAGAAAATTTATTTCCATTGGATATGGAACTACATTAGAAGACATTTGACATTTCCCTCCCCTCTCTCTCCCCCCCCCCCCCCCCCCCCCCCCCCCCGAAAAAAAAATGTTCTTCAGGATACTGTATAAGAAGAAGAAACATTTGCGAGGAAGAAAAATTGAGATTATCACGATGACACTTGTATCGCAAATATATCTTCTCAGCGAAAATTATTTTTTTCTCTGGGTTACTTTCCCTACAGTTGTAACAGTGAAAATTTCTTACCGTGAAATAGTTTAAAAGACCATAACTACGAAAGTTTCCTACCACTAATTTTCACAGTATTTGCTTGATATGTTAGAAAATCTTATTATTTAGTATACTTATATCTAACTCTTTCTGCAATTGTAGAAATGGATAAAGACATGAAAAGGCAAAAGAAAAAGCAGCAGAGACAAGCTGAAGAACAAGAAAGTAAACAACAAGAACAAAGAAGAAAAGAAGAAGAACAAAAACGGAAACAAGAACAGCAGAGAAGAGAAAAGGAAAAAGAACAACAAAAAAGGCAAACAGGAAAACAAAATAACGCCGGACAACAACATGAACATGATAGTAGCAGGCAGTGTCAGAATTGCGAGAAAAAATACATGGACTGTGTAGATGATATTCAAAAGGAAAGTAGGAGGCTAAAGTACATATATTCGGATCTGGTGGACATTCTGAAACAGAACCATAAATCTGACAAGCACACAGAGATACAGAACAAAGTCGTGGCTATACTCATTCAAAGCATTGGGAATACTCTGAATCCAGGTAATACATTTAATATGCAGAGCTCTTGCTGGGTCATTTTTGGGACCAAAATTAATCCCCAGTTACAATTAATTAACGATAAAATTTTTCACAAACAACAAGATGAATTTTTAAAAAACTGAAACAATAACTATAAAACTGGTAAAAAAAAATTACATGTACTTCCTATAAGGGCTGTGGTGCCGAAGTGGCTAAATTGTCGAAACCCAAACGCCAAGGTGTCTTCCTGCTAAGGATTTTGACCAATGTCAATCTACAAGTGAGAAGGATTTTCCTTGTTGTGGGCCTTTATTAGTTGACTCAATACAATCATAATGGACTGAATGGTCTGTAGTGTTTATCTGCAGCATTGTGTCAAGTAATGGTATTTAACTCCCCAGTCAAGAACATTTCACTTATATTGAGACATTGCCAGGTATAGGCGAAGGTGCAGAAATTTTGCCTGTGTGTTGCGCTGATGGCATTATACAACAGGGTTCTTTATCGTACAATGCCTACCATGACATGGGACCTCATTGATTTTAAGTTCCCTTCCCTTGTGCTGAGTGCTTGGCAAAAGAACAGAACTTTTAAGTCTTGTGTCAGTGGATGAGTGTACCAGCATAAGTGTGCGCTACTACAAAGCAGATCAGAAATACTAATACAAATTTATACACCACACTCATGGGTTTTGGCTCTGTGCCATATGATCTATACCTCTTAACATATGTGTAAGCATTAATACCATAAATTCCTGGAATAACTTTTTTTCACCGAAAACATTATCTTTTGTGATTCCATATCCGTAAGAAATAAATGTTCCGCTTAAACGTAAGGGGCTATCACGTGGTACCGCTTGGACCCCCATTGTATCTAGATTAATCCTTCAGAATAAAGTAAAATTCTCTTGTCATACATAGCTGAAAAATTGCTGATGTGACATAAAAATAATTCAATTATCCAATTAACCAATATGTACTTTATTTTTCAGACATACCCGAGAGACTGGTAAAAATCAAAGAGAAGTTGTTTTACAAAATATTAGATGGATTAGCTGACAATGAAAAATGGAGGCAAATGCATACGCTTGTGCTAGAACATAGGCGCCATCATGGAGAGTCGTCACTGCGTGATTTCGCTAAGAAACTGAGTATTCCAAAGGTCATCACACATTCAACATTTCGCGGATCAGAGCTGCTGCTCCTGGAAGTTATAGAGAACATGTTGGAAAGTGGTGCAGTATTAGAAAAAGGTATTACATTTGTAAAATCAGAAAATGGCAGAATGTTATTATCAATATAACATGGATGAGATACTAGGAAATCACTTTCTGCTTTAATGTGTTTGTGGCAGCGAATTATGTTAATTTTTCACTGAATACAGGGATTTTTCAGGCCAATCACAGGGTTAAGTAAAAGTACCCATTCCTAATGGGAAAGGGCACACATGTTTCCAAATCTTGTAGGTAAACATTTTAAATTGACTTTGCAAAAAATTTAAAGGAGAAGGGAGAAACTCAAGTAAAAAAAGATAAAACAGCTTAGGATATATAAATCTTTTTCCACATTTAGGCATACAGTGATGTTATAAAAGAAATATATGTTTGGTCTTTAAGGCCCATTGGCCTCTTGTTTATTTAAGCCACTCTTTATTTTCTTTTAAAAGTTCGGATGGTTTGTTGTTCATATTAGCAACTTTTCCTTTTGTTTAAATGTTTAGATGGGAAGTTGGCTGTGTTAGCTGCTATTCAAGAAGAACATTTTAAAGTTCTAGCAGAGGTACTTAGACGAGGTGCTAATCCAGATTTGTTGACTTTAACTGTGGGAGATACACCAATACATGCTGCATTATTTATTGCATTGGAAAGAGATAAAGGTAATATCTCTCTCTCTCTCTCTCTCTCTCTCAAACATGCTGTCTCACTTTTTTCTAATCATTGGATAAAAATGAAGGTGGTCTCTCTCTGTCCTCACTTTGTATGTGGGAGCATGTGAGTTTGAACCCTGGCTGGGTCTGACCAAGATTTGATAAAAAGGCAAAAACTGATGTCACGGCAGGCATATCACATTAAAATACTTTCCCTGCACATTGCTGTGAGTGCAATGCAGGGGTCAAAATTTCTGCAATTCACCTATACCTGGTGACATCTCAATATAGGAGATATTCTTGACTGGAACATCAAACCTCATTCAATCAATCAATCAATCAATCAATCAATCAACCTCTCTCTCTCTGTCTCTCTCTCTGGATATGCATGTCGTCTGTCTAATTTAATCATAGGCATTAGTAAGAAGCGAACATGGTAAAGGTCTCTCTGTCTCTCTCTCTCTCTATCTCTAAATATATTCATGTTGCCTAATTTAATTATAGACATTAGTAAGAGGTGAACATGGTAAAGGTATCACTGTCTTTTCTCTCTCTCTCTCTCTCTCTCTCTCTCTCTCTCTCTCTTGTTTATCCATATCTTGTCTCTTTCTATCTCTCTTGCCTCCCTCATACATTGTCAAATTTAATCCTGTGCATTAAAGAAACATTTGTTTATATGTAATTTTATATTGAACAGGAAACTTCTCCATCTTGAATATGTTGCTAGATTTGTTTGAGAAAGATTCACAGAATTATCCGTCCTTGAATCCACAACAACAAGATAAAAATGGAGATGGATTATTCCACCTCTTAGCTCGCGCCAAATACAACAGCAATACCCAAAAAGCGACAGAATTACTCTGCGACCGAAAAGTGTCATCGGCCGTCACAAACAATGAAAACAAGTTACCATATCAGTATTTGAACGAAAATGACAGACGGTTGCAGTTTTTTCGTCTGGCTGCCGTGAATGTTGTTACAAAACCAGTTACTACCAAAAAGTATAAAAATAAGTCTTGTGCTAGCAAGACTAGTTTAGAAACAACTAAATCAGAGGAGTTAACAGAGAACGGTTCTGTTGCGAAAAAAACTGAAGAGCCCGCTGTGTCCGAGGAATTGGAGGAACCCAAAGAAGTTGTTTCAAAGAAAGAATATGTTAAAACAGTTTCTAAGAAAGAGGCAGTTAAACGGATATTAGAAGATATGATCTTTGGTCTCCCGGAGATTTCATATTCCATGTTTGCTCCGAAAAAACAACGGGTAGAGGAACTCACTCGTTCTCCAACAGTCAGAGCAGTAAAAGCAGAACAAGAACAAACCCCAGCTCCTAAAGTCAAAGTAGAAAGAAATGTGAATGTTGATGGTGGGACAAGGGTAATTTTAAAATAATTTAGAATTTTTATTAAAGTTAAACAAAATTGTATTTGTTTGAAAGGCTTTTGTCCTTGGTCAAGAAAGAACAAACTTTTTTACAATAAAACCTGCTGTAGTGACTACTTGTATAGAAAGACCTCCTGTCTATACAGTAAAACCTACTTTCGCTGCCAGTTTATTAGTAAACTATATAGAAATGACGTTTACTATAACTTTCACTGACATGCAAAACAAATTGAATTGCACATACAGGCTTGAAACTTGACACTTTACTTGGTTTGAAACCCAGAGAAACACAACGTAGAAAAAGATGTAATGTGATCTCTAACATATGAATATATTAATTAATGTTGTAATAAACATTTGTCAACATGGACAATTGATGTATCGCCGGCCGCGCCCACAATGTTCCGACAAAGGCCTGACATGCTTGAATTACACACAAAAAGAATGAAAACTCGGCCTGAATTGTGTCATTTAATGACGTCACTGACACTAGGACGTCATTAGTTGCCATGACACTGCTTTGGTACCTTGATGGCGGACAGTGTCGGAACATAAAAGGCGTGGCCAGAGATACGATATGTCAGTTATATGGATAAAGGGTGGCCATAACCATTGAACAAGACACGCACCAAAACTTGATATTACAGCCTAATGACAAGTCAATTACTTCTTTGCCAGTTTACCACTATGTTAGTATAGTGTTATTTCAGTTGGTAGATTGCTCACTTCATATGTGAGAGCTTGGGGTTAAAATCTTGGCCTGGTCAGACAAGACTTAAAATAGGTTGTGATTGTTCTTTTGCCAAGCACTTTGTACTTAGAAATGAAAGTCAAGGGGTCCCTCGGAAAAGACCTTAGAAACACATGCCCTGTATGACGGCTGGAATGGCACCTTGCCCCAAGCCCACTGTAAATGTGGAAATGTTTGGCCTGTAACTAGTGGCACCTTGATATAAGTGAAATATTCTTGACTGGGACCAAAAACTCTGTTAAATCAATTAATCTTTGCCAGTCAAGTCATATCACATTTCAAATATGTAAATTTTGATAAGTTGTATAAAGTTTGTGACCTTTGACCTGCAGAAAATTTCATTCATGACCTTCATTTCATCTTTGTCAATAAAATATTATCTTTTTCTACAGGAATCTGAATCTGTGGATGATGTCACAAATAAAGAATCGGTTGTTGAAAATGATGATGATGTTGATGATGATGATGAAGATGATGATTTAGGTGATGAAAACTTTCAGGTAAGAGGACCATTTGAATCATCATGACCATTGTACCCCTGCTTTAAAGAAGATGGGGTTATACTGGTTTACCTCTGTCCTTCGGTCTGTCTGTCCGAAATGAATTTTTGTAACAGTTTTCTCAGCAACTACTTAACACAGCCACTTAAAATCTTGTATGGCAGTTCAGTATGAGGTGTCATGTTACAAGTAACTGTTTCAAGTATGCCAGACATCTACTTCCTGTTTACTGACTTAGTTTATTTTTCAACATTTGTGATCATTGGTTGAAGTTAAAGCTGGGGTATGAATACTAAGAAGCAAAATGCAGTAAAAAATTATTGGAGAACTGCTGTCCTTAGAAATTGGGAATTTTTCACGAAGTAAAAATGCATTTTTCTTCAGTTTTCTTTATCCAACACAAATTTATTGTCCCTTCAGGGCTTTACATATATATAGGATAATCTGGTGCATGTTGAATTTTAATTTTATCTAATATATACA